>VZQC01006047.1:48877-66921 GCA_009823505.1 Rhizomys pruinosus | reverse complement strand
TATATATATATGTGTGTGTGTGTGTGTGACACATATATTAAAATTATGTCATCTGAAAATAAATTGTATGTTATTTCCAAATCATATTTCGGGATTCACATTTTCCCTTTTAATTTTATATTACTCTAAAATATACATACATACCCTCCACCAAAAATTACAAAGTCTGAAAATAAGTGGTAGATTAATTCTAGACCCCATTAAGGGATTCACATTATAAGAGCACATTGGCTTTCAGTCAAAGAGAAATAAAACATTAACGTTGCTCAGTTTGCCTTACATCTAGGTACTTGGTGCTAGCATCCACAAATGAAGGATACCATTCCTCATTTTTTTTTCTGGGACTGTGTTACTTCGCTTAACATAATATCCTCTAGTCCTGTCCATTTACCTGCAAAATTCAAGATGTCATCTTTCTTTTCTGCTGCATAGAATTCCATTCTGTAGATGTACCACATTTTCTTTATCCACTCTGAGGGGCACTTGGGTTGGTTCCAGCTCTTCACTATTGTGAAGAGAGCTACAATAAATATGGATGTGCATGTATCTCTGCAGTAGGAGGAAGAGTGGTATGCCTGAGTCTTTTAAGGGTTCTCCACATTGCTTTCCATAGGGGTTGCACAAGTTTACATTCTCACCAGCAGTGAATGAGTGTTCGGTCCCCTTTCCCCACAAACTCTCCAGCATTTGGTATCATTTATTTTATTGATCCTAGCCAGTTTTTATTGGAGTGAGATGATATCTTAGAGTTGGTTTAATTTGCATTTCCTTAATTATTAGCGATGTTGAACACATTTTAAGATGTTTCTCAGTCATCTTTACTTCCTCACTTGTGAAGTATCTGTTCAGCTCTTTACACAATCTTTTGAGTAAGTCATTTGCTTTCTTCTTTGTTTTTTGAGTAGTTTATATATTCTGGAAGTTAATACTCTGTCAGATATATCAGTGGTGAAGGTTTCCTCCCACTCTGTGGATTTTTCCCTTCACTTCTCTGATTGCTACTTTCACTGTACAGAAGCTTTTGAGTTTAATGAGTTCCCACTTGTCAATTGTCAACCTTATTTCCTGTGCAGCTGTAGTCTGATTTAAAAAGTCTTCTCCTATGCCTATGTCTTGTAGGTTGCTACCAACGTTTTCTTCTATCATCTTTAGAGTTTAGAGTTTCACGTTGATGTCTTTCATCCATTTGGAGCTTATTTTTTTTTACAGGGCGAGAGGTAGGGGTTTAATTTTATTCTTCTACAAGTGATGATCCAGTTTTGCCAACACCATTTGCTGAAGATGCTGTCTTTCCTCCACTCAGTCTTCTTGGCCCCTTTGTCAAATATGAGGTGGCTGAAATTGTATGTGCTCAAGTTTGGATCTTCAATTTTGATCCATTGGTCTACAGATCTGTTTTTGTGCCAGTACTAGGCTGTTTTTATGACTGTAGACCTGTAGTATAGTTTGAGTTCTGGTGTAGTGATTCCCCCTGTATTGCTCTTTTCACTCAGGGTTTCTTTGGATATTCAAGGACTTTTGTTTTTCCTTATCAATTTAAGGATTTTTTTTCCAGGTCTGTGAAGAAACTCATGGAGATTTTAATTAGGATTGCATTGAACCTGTATTTTAATTTGAGTAGAATGACATTTTTACTATATTAATTTTTCCAATCCATGAGCATGGGAAGTCTTTCTATTTTCTTATATCTTCTTCAATCTTCTTCATCAGGGGTTTAAAATTTTTGCTGTAGAGATATTAGGTGTCTTTGGTTAGGTTTGTTCCTAGGTATTTTATTGTTTTTGAAGCCTCAAAAAGCCTCCTTCTTTAATTGCTTATTGTTAGTGTAAAAAAGGCTACTGATTTTTCCCGAGATAATTTTTGTATCCTGCCATCTTACTGAAGCTCCTAATCAATTCTAGGAGTTTTATCGTGGAATTTTTGGCATCCCTAAGGTAAACTAGCACTATATGCTGCAAAAGAGATAGGCTTGACTTTACTCTTTTTCCAATACGTACTCTCTTAGATTCCCTTTCTTGCTTTATAATGGCCTATAGCAAGTGTTTCCAACACTATATTGAAGAGAGTGGTGACAAGGGGCAGCACTTGTGGGTCACTGTGTTGAAGAGGATCCTTTCCCAGTTAGTCTCGTATCTGGGCGTGATTCCTGGCACTATGGCTGTCTTCCTTTTGCCTGTATTTCCAATGTGAGTCCTAAAGCCTCTTCACTGTGTTGAAGGGGCTTGCTTTGCTTGCCTCCTTCAGAATGTTTTTTAATCGTCAGTTGGGGGTGGGCTGGGGGATCTTCAGCCCTTCCTGCTGGTGCGATGAGCTCTCAAGATCTCAAGAGTCACACAAGCGTGCCTTTAATACCGGCTGGGAGGATAACTCCGCCCCCACAGCCACTAGATCCAATCAAGCCAAAGACCACACCTTTAATCCCAGCTGGGAGGATAACTCCAACCTCACAGCCACAAAGGTCAATCAAACCAAAGACAGCAGGACCAAAGGATCAACAATCAGCTCGCCGAGGCACCCAGTTCCTACCTGTCTCCCCCTCTTCCTTCCGCTGTGCTCAGGAGATCTCAAATCTCAAGAGTCACACAAGCCTGCCTTTAATACCGGCTGGGAGGATAACTCCGCCCCCACAGCCACAAGATCCAATCAAGCCAAAGATGCATTTTCTGCATCAATTGAAATGATCATGGGATTTTTGTCTTTCAGTCCATTTATGTGTTTTATGATATTTATTGATTTACATATGTTGAACCATCCCTGCATTTCTGGTATGAATCCAACTTGGTCATCATGGATGATCTTTTTGATATGGGTCTGCATGCAGTTTGCTAGTACTTTGTTGAGAATTTTTGTGTCTAAGTTCATTAATGAGATGGGTCTATAGTTTTCTTTTTTCATTGTATCTTTGTCTGGTTTTGGTATTAGAGTAATACTGGCTTTATAGAAGGAATTTGGGAGATTTCCCTCTGTATCCTTATGAACAGTTTGAGTAGTAATGCTTATAAATCCTCTTTTTGTTTCTATTTGATTTCTGCTCTGATTTTTGTTACTTCTTCCTATCTATTGGGTTTAAGGTTGATTTGTTGTTGTCTCTCAAGTGTTTTTAGCTGCAGTGTTAGATCATTTATTTGTGCTCTTTCTGGTTTTTTGTTTGTTTGTTTTTTTAATATTTTTACTAATTTTATTTATTTGTGTATGTATATGAATGTACTGTCTGCATGCAAGTCTGTGCACCCGTGTCATGCAATGCCAAGGAGGTCAGAAGACGGTATCGGATTCCCCTGGAACTGGAGTTCTCCTGGAATTGGAGTTTCAGATGGTTATTGGCTGCCATGTGGGTGCTGGGGATCAAACCCGGGTCCTCTGCAAGAGCGGTCAGCACTCTTAAACACTAGGCCATCTCTCCAGTCCCTGTTTGTTTGTTTTTAATGTAGGCACCGAGGGCTTTAAATTTCCCTCTTAGGACTGCTTTTAAAGTATCCCATAGGTTTTGTTGTGTTGAATTGTCATTTTTGTTTAGTTCCAGGAGAATACTTTTATTTCTTTCTTTATTTCTTCCTTGACCCATTCATTATTCAGGAGTGTGTGGTTTAGTCTCCATGTGTGGTTGTAGATAATAGGGCTTATGCTGGTGTTGATATTGAACTTTGTTGCACTGTGGTCTGATAGAATGCATGACATTATTTCAATCTTTTGGGGGGAGTTGGGGGGTTGCTTTTCTGTGTCCCATTATGTGGTCAATTTTGGAGAATGTTCTGTGAGACACTGAGTACAAAGTATATCCTCTGGTGTTTGGGTGGAATATTCGGTAGATGTCTGTGAGTTCCTTATCAAAGGAACAATTAACCATGAAGATTTCTAAATATGATTTAAGATGCAGTTCATGTGTCTTTTTTCTTATGTGTGCCTATAACAAGCAGAAGGAATTGTTTTTCTTGACCTACTAATATGCTAACAAAGACATTAACTTAACTTCGAATTTGCTGTATGGCATTGGCAATTTAATTACTAAATATTTTTATTTATTGCCTTATTTATTGCACCAATTTTTTTAAATGTTGGTCTGGTCTACTCTCTTATAGTTGAATCTTAATGTCCACAAATCTTTTCTATAAAATAAGAATGAATATAAAGATGAATCAAAGGTAGGATTTGGTGTCATAGAGTGTAGACCCTTTAAGACCTTTTTCCTCTTATAGCAGTTATAGGCTGATAATCTCCATTCAGAAGAGAACAAAGAACAGCACTGTTCCCATGAAATGCCTACCTCTCCTTGCCTAACCTTGAAGTCCCATATCCCTCATATCAAATCAGATTGATGAATGACACCCAGCCCTGCTGACTCTGACTAGAATTTCAATTAATCAGACCTTTAAAATTCAATGATTCTCTCAATCCTTTTTTGCCCTGTCTCCTAGAAAACTTGAGATAACCTGATAATATCTAAAAGCTGAAATTTTCATGGATATTTTCACCATCATCTCAATAAGCCTATCTACTATTTTTAGAGTAAAAGTGTGTCTGGAATTTACTGCCTAATGACAGAATAATCTATTAGATAAGAATTAATCAAAATGAGTGCTATATAGCAGACTTGCAAAAGGGGGTGGTATGAGGCACAAGAAATGACCTACAGTCAATGACCTTCACAGCAGAATCATTTGTCAGTAAAAGTTCTCAGAGTATTAAAAAGACATCAGCATCAAATTTCAAATCAATTTTGAAAACACACAGAAAATAGACAATAGAATTTCACAGATACTCTTTTAGGAACTGCTACATATGTGCATATAATTTTTAATCTATATATTTTTCATGAAAACATTAATTATAGATTAAATTGTTAAAGGACATTTGGCAGTAAGATCTATTAGGAAACTGTGATGTAACACAGTAGATACAGATCTCACATGCTGAGATTTGTTTTTTTCTCTTAGAAAAAGTATTGAAATCTTTATTGAGTTTGATTCACATCCTTCCCATTCTACTACCCTGTAAAATCTCTGCTTTGCCAGACTCCAATCAGGGAAGAAATACATCAGGTAAGAGACTGTTCCTCAACTAAAATTCATTGGCAATTGGAATTTACAGTATTAAATGATTTTAAAAATGAACACAAATAAATACTGACAAATTCTTTAATTCAAATATTCAAAAAATTAAGATGAGTGACATTTTAAAATCATAGAGCAAACATCCATGCCTAGTTGTTCAAATACATTTGAATGACTAGAAAAATCAGCATTTTAATAGTTTGATGAATGGATGAATAAACAGCATCCAATAACAGATTGCTACATCAAAAAGTGTTTTCTTTTTTTGTGTGTCTTTTTTTTTGAGACAATGTCTCCCTTTAGTCCCAGCTGGCCTGGACCTCACTATGTAGACCAGGCTGTCCTTGAACTCACAGAGATCTGCCTGCTTCTGCCTCCCAAGTGCTGGGACTAAAGGCGTGCGACACCATACCCAGCAAGAAGTGTTTTCTTAACAATACTTTTTATGTTGTGTATTGTGCACATGTGTGGGGGGAGAGATGGCTGTAAATAACACATATTTTATTGGTAGCTTTAAGTAGTTTTAATTATAGATATCACTGAGAATTGCCCAAGAGTGACATTCATTAAAAACATCATATTTACATATCTTATAAAATCATCTACATTTTCTCGTGGACAGCAACAATTTTTTCATAATCAATAACATTATCTATTAGCTTATACAAATCTGCATATGTATAGTGGAGTGCTATTTCCTGTACTTGACTGCATGACTAAAAATTCCCAGCTAGATAGTCAAAAGTTACTCAGTTACTCATCCTCTAACATTGCAATAAAACTAATAGACTTTATATACTCACAACCCTTGCAAATTCAAAGAATCTAATGTCTGAAGTACTTAGGAAAAAGTAAATTTTTGATAGTTTTAATAGGCTACCAGTTTTTAAATTCACATTACAATTTTATGGAGAGGATATATAGAAAATTTATTCACATAGACCAATATCTCCAAGAAAATAAGAATATGTTAGTTCTTTTTTTTAGTCATAGACTGACAGAATTTACATTTTTTCCTATCACTATGAATAGTATCATATTTTTTTCTCTCTTATCGAATATATGTCAAGTGAGTACCATAAAATATATAGAATGTCACCCAGGCATCTTCCTAACTTTTTATAATATATAAAGGTACACTGGATTATAAGATACAAAAATGTCCTGAATGAGTGAGGATATTAATAATTAATAAAAGGCAATTAAACATAAATCATAAGTGCAGGATTTAAACATGGTCAGGCTTTTCCAAAAGCAAATTGTATAATTATTACTTTATAAAATAGCAACAAATATGACCTCCATCCTTAGATGAGCTCCAAGTAAACTGCAATCTTTTTGGTTTGCAGAAGGTAATAATGAAGTTATTGATGAAAACTCAATCTTGATCTATTAAATTTAATTACTGAGATTTTAAATTGTGGTCCCACCATATTGAGAATTTTTCTTGCAATATATGTAAAAATGTAATTTTAAAAATCCCATTGTGTATGTCAGAAATAAGCTTTCGTTTTTCCTGTCAATTGCTGTCCTATGCATAAACGTTGCCTTAAATAAGCCAAACTATAGATAACCTACCAATATCACTTTCAGCTACTGATAGAGTGATACAGAGTTCACATAGAAGCAATTACTCCAAACTTGGTTCTTTACAAGCCACCACCTGACTTAAAATTTACATCACTCTTTACATTTTCACAACTACTTCAGACATTAGGTCATCTGTACCTTCTAAGGGCCTGAGGGCTATCGGTTAGTTATATATATATATATATATATATATATATATATTCCAGTATTACAAGAGAGAAAACATAGAAACTTTCAATTGTCTAGATGGGGTCCCTTAGTCAAGTGGTCAGATGAGGAAATTCATATTCCACTATATATCTAAGTTATAAGTTTAAAGAGTTATTTTTCTGTATCCTGGCTTTGGAAGTATAATGCACCTAATAGGGAAGTACAAATAAACTCATATAGTCCTTTACACATTCTAGGCATGTCTGACAAATTGTCCCAGATTTCTTCTTTGCAACTTTTATTCATCCTGGTATTTTAATGAAAGCAGTCAAAATCACCCATCTTTACATACAGTTTATGTGCTTTCTCAGAGTCATCTTTCATTCTTATAGACTAAAAAACTAGATATGACTGTCCAGACTTTACCCTTCTTTCTCTCACATGTTACATTTACATATATCTGAGATGATTTCCCATTCTTCTCCACCTGGATGCTTTTCTCATTGAAAGTCAAATATGACAAAAAACCTTGACCATTTATTTGTCATTATGCTCTACACTCTTCCAAAAATACTCTTTCAGTGTCTACTCGAATTCAAACAATAATTCATTATTATAAACTGCTCCATCTATACAGGAGCATAAGTTAGTAGCAGAAAGGAGAAAGGATCAGACTGAGAGCCAGGTCCTAGGGCTAACTCCATTAGCTAAAAGACATTTGATGGGAGATGCCAAGACCACCTGAAGCACAGGTAGGTAGGAGCTGGGTGCTTCAGCAAGGTGGATTGTTGTTTTATTTAATTTAGTTGTCTTTGGCTTGAGGCTTTTGTGGCTGTGGGGGCAGAGTTATCCTCCCGCTGGTATAAAAGGTGGGTTTGTGTGAGTCTTGAGATTGGAGATCCCAAGACCACCTGAAGCACAGGTACCAGGGCATGGGCTAAAGAGCATCCCCCCACCGTGGGTTAAAGAGCACCCCACCACCAACAACTGGGATTACCAAAGGAAGGAGTGTACAAGCAGATTCTTTGGAGAACCTTCAGAACAGAAAGGGATGAGTGAGTTGAACCTCCAACAGAAAGCCTAAAGCTTACAGAAGTCAACACTCCATAAGCAAGGAGTAAAGGAAAAAAAACAAATCAAATCAATCAAACAAACAATGAGGACATCTGAAGGATGCAAGCAAAGCAATGACTTCAACACAGTGAAGAGGCAATTTGGGACCCAACATTGGAACACAGGAGGAGAAGCCCATATGCCAAGGCATGAAAGAAGAGACAACATGGGAAAGGTGCAGGGATAATCACCACATCAAGCTTACCAACCACTTAGAAGAGATTTTTCCTACAGTGGGATCCACCCTGGGGATGGGGATGGCCCAGGACAAGGATATCTAGAAATACAATTGTGAACATACTTAAAGAAGATACAGATATATAAAGAGCAAATCAAAGAATTAGAAAAGAGAATGAAAACTGAAGAAGGACCTAGACGAGAAAGACTGACAAACTCTGGAGGAAGTGGAACACTGAAAATATCCCATGCTGAAAAAGATAAGGAAAACCACCAGCAAAGCAAAGAGCTACAGGAAGAGATTGAGAAGCTCCAAAAGGAAGTAGAAAATACTAAAGAAATCAGAAGATTTCAAACACTCATCCAATCGAGAGGAAAGGAATGGAAAAAGCCTCAGAAGTAGAATGGAGGAAGCAGAACAAAGAATATCAGAACTGGAAGATAACACAGAACAACTAAAAACCTCAAGTAAAGATTATGAAAATGGGGCTGGAGAAATGGCCCTAGTGGTTAAGAGCACCGACTGCTCTTGCAGAGGACCCGGGTTCGATCCCAGCACCCACATGGTGGCTGAGAAACCGTCTGTAACTCCAATTCCAGGAAACTCCAGTTCCAGGGGAATCTGAGACCCTCTTCTGACCTCCGTGGCATTGCACGACATGGGTGCACAAACCTACATGCAGACAGTACATTCATACACATACAAAAATAAATAAAATTAAAAAAAGATTATAAAAAATTTAAAAATACACAAAAGTGGAACAACCAGGAACTGTGGGACACTATGAAAATATCAAACCTCTGCATCATAGGAATAGAGGAAGGAGAAGAACCCCAAGAGAATGGTATTAATCAGAATAATAGATGAAAATTTCCGCAAACTAAAAAAAGACAAACCAATACAAATACGAGAAGCACATAGAACTCCAAACAGACAAGATCAGAAAAGAAACTCTCCACGCCACATCATATTTAAAACGCTAGACACCCAAAACAAAGACAAAATCATTAAAGCCAAGAGAAAAATAACAAGTCACCTATAAGGGGAAACCTATCAGAATTACAACTGACTTCTCAATGCAAACTATGAAAGCAAGAACATGAAGCAAACCATTCCCAGCGATAAAGGACAATAGATACCAACCCAGGTTCTATAAACCCCAGCAAAAATGTCAATTATAGTTGAAGGAGAGAGAAAAATTTCCATGACGTAAACAAGATGATAGAATACATGTCCAGAACCAACCCTTCAGAGAATACTTGAAGCAATTCAAAGAGACGGAGAAAGGAGCAACCATCCCCAGGCACCTAGAAAGAGAAAATAAAAAAAAAAAAAAAAAAAAAAACATGACTGCAGAAGTAGAAACCTAAATCTAAACCATAAACGGATAATAAGGCAAAAGGAAGCAACACAAACCTATCAGTCATAACCGTAAATATTAATGGACAAAATTCCCCAATCAAAAGAAATAGATTGGGAGATTGGATTAGGAAAGAACCCATCCATAGGCTGTCTACAAGGAATGCATCTTACCTTCAAGGACAGGCACCACCTTAAAGTGAAAGGATGGAAAAAAATATTCCAAGCAAATGGTACCAAAAAGAAAGCAGGTGTTGCTACTGTAATATCGAGATCGCACTTACAAGTATACAGTTGGTCTCTGGAATACCAGAGAGTGTTACCAAAGGCCACTGAACCAATAAACCAAATGTTGGTCTCCTTGAGTCAAGCAAAACTCCTCCACCAACATCAGCTATACCCCAATTGCTTGGAGAAACTGTGCAGCAGTGGCAGCCATATTATGTATATCCCAACTTAATTTGATTATTAGCTCTCTCTTGGAAAATAACTCGATGGATTTTGCCACAAGCTTATACCTTCTAGGTTTAGGAGATTTATATGCCACAGTAAAGCTTTGTCATCTGTCTCAGGGAAAAAAAAAGTAATCCAGGGATTAACACACCATCCAAACATCTTGTCTATACCAAAGTAACCTACCATAGTAACTAGAATGTTTAAATACATATTATCTAATCGCTTATGCTTCATTGGCAGGATTGAAAGCCTGTCCCTGGGCATCGGTCAGCTCATAAAGGAAAACAGCCAGAGCTGATTAGAGTCCAAAACAACATCTCCAGACAAGTAGACTGTTGTGCTTCTTGTCCACCTGTGCCCCATCTCAAGTTAAGGAACAATCTGTGGAAGAGGGGAGTGGTATATTGTAGGGCTGCGATGGGTGAATGGTAAAACTATGACATATAGTCTGGACACTTATTTGATCAACTGATTGAACATTCAAGCTCCTTTAGCTGGATGGTGGGAGCCTTGGGCTGTGTGGGCTGGGGCAAACCGCTTGCAAATTGGTTTTATATGAAGGATTCTTGTGCAAAAAAAAAGGGGGGGGGAGCTAGATATGACATTTGAACTAACTGGGAATATAAAATGCTAGCTGTTTTATTTATAGTTTGTATTGGGTTGGTCTCTCTATTTTTCTGAAAATACACAACATCACAGTGTAACACTTTCTCTTACTTGTAAGACTAATTTAGAGGAATTAAGCTTAACTCTCTTACTTCCCAAATAAGTAGAAGTCTTGTCCAGTCATATAGCATTAAAGAGCAAAGTGTTTATTGGGTAAAATTTATTTAGCAGGTACTCAACTCTGCCCAAGCTTTATCCACCAGTATAGGATATTTTAAGGCTTAGTGAATTGTTTAGATTAGTTAAATTTAGGTGTAGGTTTTGGTGGAAATGGTAATACAACTGAAGTAATTGGGAATATAAAATGTTAATTGGTTTATTTATATTTGTACTGGGTTAAGGTATACAAATGGCCTATATATTTTTCTGAATAAAGCATCACAGTTAACACTTTTCTTTTACTTGTAGGAACAATTTAAAGGAACTAAGCTTAAATTTCTTCCCAAATAAGTAGCATACAGTCAATGAGAAACAGTTTTGGGTAAAATTTAATGAAACGTTTATGTCTTGGCCCCTGTTTATGGGTAGTGTAATACAACTTAGGCCATCTATAGGTCAAAACATAAAAACCCAAAAAAAAACAAAAAAAAAATGAGGGGGTGGGAGGTGGGGTACTATCCTTCTCTGGATACAAATGGAAAACTCTGTGTTCCAATCCTATTGATAAATTTTCAATTTTGCTGATCTTGAAACTAAAATGGGAGGAGAATTTTATGTTCCACAGGTAAAAATCACCAATCTAAATGCCTGAAAAAATATGACTTTATGGCTGTGCAGGTGAACTGGGAATTGCCAGCAGAGAGGCTGACCATCTGACATTAAACATGGGAGGAACTGCAGACTGCCTGAGTCACGGACACTGAGCATCTCTCTGATAATATTGGGGTGAAATGTTTATTAATGGACCTAACGAAGTTTACCTTCCAGGTGTTGAGAAACCTTCCTACCTCTCCCCATTTTTTGGAAAAAAGAAAAACATGATGGTAATGAAACCATCTCCCTAAACTGTAAACTAGAGCCAACTGTTACAGTGATGATAATTTTCCTATAAAACAGGCATAAGTATTAACTGATTGATAGGCATAGGAACTGTGAAAAGGATTATCCCTAACTGGAGCCAATTCAATAGTAAGGTGTTTATAAGTTGTGTAATAAGCAAATATATTACTACAGGAACTCTGACACCAGTAATGAATTATTCTGCCTAGGAGATGTTGGCTAGGGGATTCAAACCAGCTCCCCCCAAATTATAAAGGCCGTTTGTCCTAATAAGTGGGATATTTGCAAGGAGAAAAGCAGTAAGTCCCTGTTGTCGAAGACCTGGTGTGAGCATGAAAAATGTTTATGAGAACATCACTTCTATCGTACAACTGGCCTCTGAAAAAGGCTAGAGAGCGTTACCAAAGGCACTAAAAGCAAATACAGCAAAATATTGGTCTCCCTGAGAGAAGCAAGACTCCTCCGTCAATATCAGCTACACCTCAACAGCCTGGAGATACAATGCAACAGTGACAGCCAAGTGTTTATATATATATCAAATCTATTTGGCTATTAGCTCTCTCCTTGGAGGAATAACTCCAGCTGATGCCACAGCTTGTGTCCTCGGGTGGTTGGGCGATGTTGTGGCCACAGTAAGACTTTCACCTTTATAGAGAAACCCAGTTTGCGGATTAGCATCCATCCAAGCATCTGTGCTATGCTCACAGCTTAGCTTTGACAAATAAGTGGTACTGCTTAAATGCCTGTCATCCAATACTTGTGCTTTGTTAATATGACTAAAAAGGGTATCACTGGGAAAGCTGTCATCAATCCATGAAAGGAAACAACCTGAACAGACCAGAGTCCAAAATGACACTCCAAAGAAATTAGACTGTTTTCTTCTCACCCACTTGTGCCCCCTTTCCCGAAAGCCCAGGGAACAAACTGCGGAAGAGGAGGCGTGGTAGATTGTAAGGGCTGTGGAGAGACAGGGGTAATCTAAGATAACAGGAATATAGTCTGGACTGTGAGATAACGTCTATTCGATCGTAGGAATGTCTGTGCATAGCAAGCATTCTCCAACCTGGTCTTACTGGAACTTGGGTTGTTTCAAAATTTAGACATAGATACTTCGCAAAAGTGCACCAATTACCTGTTTGTATGACATAATGAGTACGATCAGTGTTATCTGCAAAAACTGTGTCATTGTATTGTAGAATCCCTTAAAAAAATTAATTTATAATAAAAAATTTATCTTCACTTTAAATGTACATAAGAAGAGTGTTTGTCTTAAATAAAAAAACAAAACAGACTTCAAGTAAAAAAAAAAAAAAAAAAAGGACAAAGAAGGCCATTACATTTTATTCAAAGGAACAATATACCAAGCAAGATTTTCACAATTTGATATACTATGCACCCAAAATCTGGTGCACCAAACTTATATAACAGACAGTTCTCCAGGACCCACAAGTCACAGATCTGAGTACCCAAGTACACTCATAGTAGGGGACCTTAAATACCCTACTGACGTCTTTGATAGGCCAACAGGACAAAGAATATTAGAGAGATGTGAATTGAACGATATGATACACCAAATGGACCTCATAACTCTACCAAATATTCCACCCTAATACCGAGAGAATACACTTTCTACTCAGCACCTCACGGAACATTTCAAAAATCAACCACATATTGGAACACAGAAGAAACCTCCCAAATAAAAAAGATGAATATAATTTCATACGCATTGCTGTCAGACCAATGCCAATAAAGCTCAACATCAAACCAGGATAAGCCCTTACTACCAGAAAAAAAAAAAAAAAAAAAAAGACCACATGGAGCTAAACAACACACTCTGAAAAATGATATGGGTCCAAGGAAGAGATTAAAGAAAGAAATAAAAAAGAAAATCCTGGAACTATATGACAATGATAATACAACACAACAAACTATGGGATATCTTGAGAAGCAGGTACTAAGAAGGGAAGTTGATAGCCCTGGGTGCCCAATTAGAAAAACAGAAAGAAAAAAAAAAAAAAAGTGAAAAATGAACAACATGAAGCTAAAAGCACTTGAGAGGCAACAACAGATGAACCTAAATGCAACAGACAGGAAGAAATAAGAAAATCAGCGCAGAAATCAATGAAAAGAACAAAAGAAAACAACACAAAAATCAATATAATCCAAAGTTGATTATTTGAAGATAAACAAGATAGACAGACTCCAGCCCAGTTACCCAAAAGAAAGAGGAACAACTCCAAATCACTACCATCCTGATGAAAAGGGAAATATCACAACTGACAAGGAAACGATCCAGAATCATATTGGGGAATACTTCAAAACCTATACCTACTCCAATTTGAAAACCTAGAAGAAATGGATGAATATTGAAATCCTGGTAATCCCAAGCTAACCAAAAGATCGGCAGCTAAAACAGACCCTATATATTGAAGAAATTGAAGTGTTTAATAAGAAACCCCCCAACTAAAGAATAGCCCAGGCCTAGAGACGGTTTACGGCAGATTCTATAAATATTTAAAAAGACTATAACCATTATACTGAATTTTTAGAAGGGTAAAAAGAGCACAGAGAATTCTCCCAAATTCCTTCTAATGAAGCCAGCATCATCTATTACCAAACAGACAAATACAACCGAAAAGGAGAACATAGACCCAGCTCCCTTAATGAACACAGATGCCAATTCTAAACAGGATACTGGCATAATACAGACTCACTCAAAAGTTATCCATCATCTGGCCAAGTTGGATTCATACAGAAGATGCAGGGATGGTTCAACATATGAAAATCAATAAATATTATCAAGCCATAAAATGGCTAAAGAAAAAACCACACCATCACCACATGACAAAGGCAAACAGCACATGACAAAAAAAAATCCATCATCCCTCATGCTTAAAAGTCCTAGAGGCGAAATTGGATGGAGGGATCATTCCTCAATGTAATCAAGCCATAATAACAGAGAACCCACAGCCATATCACCCTTAATGGGGAAATGACAGAATCATTCACTTTAAAGGTAGGAACTCTTGCAAGGCTGCCCCCTGTCACCACTCCTCTTTAATATAGTGCTTGAACAGCTAGGGCAATAGGTAAGAAAGGGAAATTAAGGAGTACTAATTGAAAAAGAGGAAGTCAAGTTAATCCCTATTTTGTGATGATATTTTTACCTTAAGGATGCTAAAATCCACCAGAAAATTCCTAGAAATGGATTAACAGTTAGCCTTTCTTTAAACAAACAAGCAACTGGAGAGAGGTTCAAGAATACCTTCCCACTCACAATAGCCTCAAAAACAATAAAATACCTAGGAACAAACCTAACCAAAGAGCATCCAAGATCCCTTCAACAAGAAATTATAAATCTTAAAAGAAGAAATTGAAGATGACAACTCAGAAAAGTGGAAAACCTCCCATGCTCATGGATTGGGAAAATTAACATAGAAAAATGTCCATTGTCTCAAACTCTTGTATAGATTTACACAGATCCCAATTAAAATCCCCAAGAGTTTCTTCACAGCTTGGCGGGAAAAAATCCTTAAAAACTCATTTTGGCAAAACGAAAGACCCCGAATAGCCAAAAAAAACCCTGAGTGAAAAGAGCAATACAGAGGGGCGATCTCTATACCAGACTTCCAACTATACTCAGGGTATAGTCATAAAAACACCCTGGTCTGGCGCAAAAAAGACCTGTTGACATGGAACAAAAACGAAGATCCAATCTTCAGCACATACATCAGCCACTCAATATTTGAACAAGGGGCCCTAGAGAGCACAATGGAGGAAGAAAGCATCTTCAGCAAGTGGTGTTGCAAACACTGGATCACCATGTAGAAGAATGCAAATTAAAAACCTACTCTCACCCTCTACCAAAAGTCAAACTCCATGATGGATAAGATGACTTCAATATGAAACCCCAACTCTGAAGCGCGACAGAAGAAAAAGTTGGCAGCAGACTACAAGACATAGTGTAGGAAAAGACTTCCTAAACTCAGACAGCAGCTGCACAGAAATGAAGGTCGACAATTGACAATGGGACCTCATTAAACTCAAAAGCTTCTGTACAATCAAAAGAAAAATCAAGAAAGTGAAGAGAAATCCACCAAGAGTAGGAGGAAACCAATTTCACCACGTGATACATTGACAAGCATTGATTTTCCAGAGATATAAAACTACTCAAAAAAAAGAAGCAAAGAAAACAAATGACCATCAATAGATGGAGCAAAGAGCTGAACAGGACTGTCACCAGGAAGGAATTAGAGATGGCTGAGAAACATCTTAAGAAAGTGTTTTAAATCACTAACATTAAGGAATGCAATCAAACACTTTAAGATATCATATTACTCAATTAGACTGCTAGGTTTCAAGAAAACAAATGATATGAAGTGCTGGAGATGTTGTGGGAAAGGGGACACTCATTCCACTGCTGGTGGGATGTAAACTCATACAGCTCCACTATGGAAGGCAGTGTGGAGAACCTTGGAACAATTGGAATGAACTTGCCACCAGAACCAGCCATTACCACTCCTAGGCATTCTCTACACAAGAGCTCACCTCACAGCAGAGATACATGCATGGCCATGTTTATTTCAGCTCTCTTCACAATAGCAAGGAGCTGAACTCAACCCAAATGTTCCCTCAACTGATGAGTGATAGAGAAAATGTGGTACATTACACAATGGAGTTCTATGCAGCAGTAAAGAAGATGACATCATGGCTTTGGGCAAGAAATGGATGGAGTTAGAAGAACATCAATGCTGAGTGAAGTAACACAGCCCAGAAAAACAAAAACGATGGTATCCTCATCTGTGGATGCTGCTATGCCAATTACCTAATTGTATGTATTTCTTGTGCACGGCCCCTTGAGCTTTTGTCCAAGTAGTGGGAGTGTGATGATATTGGAAAAACAAAACACAACAGGATGCATTCAAAGAACGCTGAAATAGTGAAGCTTCGCTCAACAACAAAGCAAAAAAACCAAGGAGATTTTGGAAAGCTGAGAAAGAGATAAAAAGATNGCCCGGTGCCAAATGCCATTTTAAATATCTTAGTGAAACATTCTCTAAAATCTTCTGTTTGTTTTCTTCAGGCATATGTTTTCTAGACACCAAAGTAATAAAACACGTTTGTTTTCCTCCAAAAGTAATTCAAGGAGAAATCAAATAAAAATTTCCAATGGAAACAAAAGCAAAAATTGACAAACAGTGCTTATATCAAATTGGAAGTCTGAATAGCAAAGGAAATAACAGAACTGGAGAAAATATTCACCTGTTATCCATGCAACACGAGGTTAATGTAAAGAGTAAATAGGAAATCAAAAAAAAAACTTACCAAGAAAAAAATAAATTGATCTAGAGTGATGGTTCAGTAGAGGACCTGATTTCAATTCCAAACACCCACATTCCAGCTAACAACCATTCATTACTCCAGTTCTAGGTGCTCCAACACCCTCTTCTGACTTCTGCTGGCATTGAAGTACATGGGTGCACTTAAACACATGCAGGCAATACACTCAAGTACACAAAATAAAGTAATAAAATATAATAAAAAGAAAAATAAATTAATATGATAACATAGATAAATGGCCCAAATTAACACTTATCAAAATTAGAACTGCAAATGGACAAAACAGGCATGAAAAAATGCTGAAGAGCTGGAGAGATAACTCAGTGTGTTTAAGAGCACATACTGCTCTTACAGAGGACCCAAGTTGAATTCCTGGCACTCACACCGAGAAGCTCACCTTCACATTAACCAAAATAAGGAAACATCTCTCATAACAGAAATGAGTAAATTTTCTTCGGATTCACCTCCCTGTCATAGTAGGCTGTGGTATTTGATAATGAATTCACTTTTTTCAGGTTTCCAAGACTTTTCACTGCTAAAGGGCTCGATACACTGTCCATTCTGCAGCATTATATGCAGTGTATTTCATGGAGTATAAGTCTAGGCCTTTATCTCTACTCCTTGCTCACTTTCTCAGCGAGGGCTGATGATTTATCTGATTGGTAAGTTTGAAAGGAACCCATGATGGACTTCACCTCTTCTGTCTGTAGCAACAGAAAGCACATAAGCTCTATGCCTCTGTGCTCTAAATGATATGCAGTGCCTAAGAGCAGAGGTCAACAGCTTTAGAAATGCCCATGACTAAGTTTGAAGTTAAATTAACACAAGAAATGATGACCTTTCTACTAGAAGTTAAGCCAATTTTTTCCTGAATGTTTTTTTTTACTACTTTTAGTCAAGTTTTGTGCATTTCTCAGTCCAATTTAGACTAATTCCCCATTCCATGTCCCCAACCCACTCAAGTTCATGCATTCTGCCATGCATGTTTTGTATCTTTTTCTGAGTATATTTTTTAAAGTTTTTCTACGCAGAGGATTATGGTTTGGGGAGAACTTTACTGTTGCAGTCGGTTCATTGTCCCAGTTCTTTTGTTGTTGTTGTTCCCTCCAATTTGTATTGCTTCAACATACATATGTGTGTGT
>VZQC01006047.1:23358-45750 GCA_009823505.1 Rhizomys pruinosus | reverse complement strand
ACTAGATCTAATCAAGCCAAAGACCACACCTTTAATCCCAGCTGGGGGGATAACTCCAACCTCACAGCCACAAAGGCCAATCAAACCAAAGACAGCAGGACCAAACGATCAGCAATCAGCTCGCCAAGGCACCCAGTTCCTACCTGTC
Source organism: Rhizomys pruinosus (assembly GCA_009823505.1). Taxonomy (NCBI): domain Eukaryota; kingdom Metazoa; phylum Chordata; class Mammalia; order Rodentia; family Spalacidae; genus Rhizomys; species Rhizomys pruinosus. The sequence continues at coordinate 45,602 of VZQC01006047.1, read as the reverse complement.
TTCCCCTCTTCCTGCCGCTGGGCTCAAGAGATCTCCGAGCTTTCTTGCACTGTGGTCTGATAGAATGTATGAATTTTTTTTAATCCTTTGGTATGTGTTGATTTTTTTCTGTGTCCCAGTATGTGGTCAGTTTTGGAGAATGACCCATGGGGTACTGAGTAGAAAATATATTCTCTGGTGTTTGGGTGGAATATTCGGTAAATGTCTGTGAGGTCCATTTGGTGTATTGTATTGTTCAGTTCAGATGTTTCTCTGTTTATTCTTTGACCAGTTGACCTATCCAAAAGGCTCTGTGAAGTGCTAAAATGCCCCTAATACTAATAGTGTGCTGAGACTAATCTGTGCCTTGGGGTCCTGCAGAATTGTGTTTATATAGTTTGGTGCACTGGAGTTTGGGACATATATATTTATGATTGTGAAATCTTTATGGTTAACTGTTCCTTTGTAAAGGATGTACTGGCTCTCTTTATCTGTTCTGGTTAATTTTACTTTGAGGTTTCTTTTGTCTAATATTAGAATAGCAACTCCTGCTTCCTTTTTGGTAGCATTTGCTTGGAATATTTCTTTCCATCCTTTCACTTTAAGTTGTTGCCAGTATTTGAGGATGAATTGGGTTTCTTGTAGATATTATATAGATGGATTCTGTTTCCTTATCCATATTTCCAGTCTATATCTTTTGATTGGGGAGTTTAGATCATTAATATTTAAGGTTATTATTGAGAGATGTGTCCTTCCTTTCACCTTATTTTCTGTTTTCATTCTTGGTATGGGTTTGAATTTTCACAATTAAACCTTTACTAATTTCTCTCTCTAGCTGCTTGGGGATAGTTACTCCTTTCCTCTGTCCTTTGAATTACTTTGAGTATTTTATAAAGGGTTGATTTCCTGGACATGTATTCTTTCATATTGTTTATGTCATGAAAGGTTTTTCTTTCTCCTTCAATTATAATCAACAATTTTCTGGGTATAGTAATCTGGGTTTGCATCTATAGTTCTGGGAATTATTTGGTCCACATTCTTCTGGTTTCATAGCTTGCACTGAAAAATCAGCTATAATTCTAATTGATTTCCCTTTGTATGTAACTGGTTTTTCTCTTGTGGCTTTCAGTATTTTGTCTTTGTTTTGGGTGTCTAGTTTTTTTACCATGATGGCATATAGAATTTCTTTTCAGATCTTGTCTATTTGGTGTTCTATGTGCTTCTTGTATTTGTATGGGTTTGCCTTTTTTGTTTGGGGAAATTTTCTTCTATTATCCTGTTGAAGTTCTGATCAATACCATTGTCTTGGTATTCTTCTCCTTCCTCTATCCCTATGATGCAGAGGTTTGATGTTTTCATAGTGTCTCACATTTCATGATTGTTTGACTCTTGTGTTATTTTTTTAATTTTTCATCATCTTTGCTTGACCATTCTAGTTTTTCCATGTCATCTTCCAGGTTTGATATTCTTTTTTCTGCTTCATCCAATCTGTTACCGAGTCTTTCTCCCATCCTTTCCTGTTGATTGGATGAGTGTTTTATATCCATTTTCATTTCATTCTGTGATTCCTTTAGTATTTCTACTCTTTTTTGGAGCTTGTCATTCTTTTCTTGTCGGTTTCCTTTTTCATTTCAGCTTGGGATCGTTTCAGTGTTTCCCTTTCCTTCTGGAGTTTGTCATTCTCTCCTTCTAGTTCCTTCCTGAGTTTTTCATTCTCTCCCTTTAGTTCTTTTATTTGTTCTTTATATTCTTTGATTTCTTTGAATATAGGTTTCTTCCAGGGAGATCTTGTTGTAGGGATCTTCTGTAGGAAAGGTAAAGTTTGGTGGGAATTTATTATGTGCTTTTCCCATGTTTTTGTTTTTCATTGTGTTTTCGGCATGTGGGTATTTTTTTTTGTTGTTGTTGTTTGTATTCTTCTGGGAATCTCAAAGGTTTATACGGAAGACTGGCTGGTCTAGGTTTCCGGTTTTCTCTTTTGTTTATGTATTGGAGGGTCCACTTGACACTTCCCTTTTTGGACTGGAGCTTTTCCAGAAATCTGAACAAGTATCAACCAGAATAATAGATTTGTTGTCTCTTGTTACCGTGTGTGTGTGTGTGTGTGTGTGTGTGTGTGTGTGTGTGTGTTCTGATTTACCTGGGTGAAACCTCATTGCCACTGATCCACATCGCCAGAGTTGCCCTGCTCACCTGCACTGGGCTGGAAGCTGAGGTGGAGCCAGACCAGACCAGCCTTGGGGCTGCTGATTTGCATCTGCACTAATTCTCAGGGCTCACCTGCACCCTGCCAAAATAAGAAAATATGATATGGTTGGCATAGTCCAGTGGTGGCTGTCTCACTGGAGATTCTTTGAATCTGGCACTCACTTAGTTCACAAGCCTGGATGTTTCAGTAGTCTCAATCTGACAGTAAGGATTTAGAGGATTTCTAGAGAGCTGCTGGTCTTCAGTTTATGTTGGAAGTCCAGAACATCTGATACTAATATCAGAGAGGGAATATAGCAGCAAATGAATAGATTAACTCACCAGCAAGCATGAAAACAAGCAGGCAGGCACAAAGCCTTCAGTATTTTTAACTGACTGGCAATTAAATGGTTAAGATAACTGAGAGGTTTTATCTTCTGGATTCCAGTTTAAATAATGTAAATTAAGATTGCCTAAGATTTTTAATAAGCTCAACCAATTTAATCTATAAACTATGAAATCATTTTAGAAAAAATTAGCAGCTAATTTTGTACACGAATGATTTGGTACAAACAGTACACAAAGAAAGAATGTTACCATCAAATATATTTTAAGGAAATTTAATTATTCTCCTAATGGTACGGTATACAAGTATACAAGGAAGTTCATAGAAAAGACAGTGGTGTTAGACTCTTCATTAACATTTACTTGCTTTATCAGACAGATCAAGTTGCTTGGTATCTTTACAACTAAGTTTCAGGATCTGTAAATAAGAAGTTATAATTTCACCACCCTCAAAGGATTACATAAGGAATAGATGAGTTAAGACATATGAGCATTCAGAATGGCACCTAATGCATAATAGAGTATTAAAAAGATTTACTTTTAAAAGAGTTTGTATCTATTTAATGATAATGGTGAACCCTAGTCAGAGTAATTTATCAAGATGATTTTTATAAGTCAGTAGTAGATAGAGTAAATTTCAAGTAGCATTAGTGCTAAGCAAACATTTTTCACATCTCTGGTGGTCTATGAAAGGGGCTGTGGATTTAATTTTCCAAGCTAAGTTCTCTTTCCCATTTGTTTCTGTAATCTTTGCTGAGCAATAAGCAGCCTTGGACCTAACTAGTATTCTGAGAATTAGAAAAATGTCCTCAACACACTGGGATTCGCTGAAAACCAAATTTAAAAAAAAAAAAAACTCTTTGGACTGATAGCCGCATTTAGTCAGAGACAACTCACGTTTACTTTAAGTAATTTTCAAGGTTTTGAATGAATTTTAAGGTATATTATAAGGAATAAGACAGTTCAGAGGGGGTCAGTTCAGAGGAATTTGGAAAATCTATTCTGGAATCTAGCCCATAAAACAATCATTGAATGATCCTCCAACATTAATGGCTCAGCAATTAAATTTAAGGAGATTTATAATTTCGATATTCAATAGAACTCCTGTTATCTTCACAGACAACAGAATTGAATTCCTTAATAGAGTATGGTATCTATTCCTAATAGTCCTATCACATAGTAATCTTTAAAAAACTCAAAAGGCATATAAGGGAAAACTCGACTTAGATCTCCTGCTAACATTCATTATAGGTAGGTAGGTAGGTAGGTAGGTAGGTAGATATAGATATTGTTATATATCTATCTAGAATTAAAAAAAAACCATCTCACGCCGGGCGTGGTGGCACACACCTTTAATTCTAGCACTGGGAGGCAGAGGCAGGTGGATCTTTGTGAGTTCAAGGCCAGCCTGGTCTACAGAGTAAGTTCCAGGACAACTCTGGCTACAGGGAGACCCTGTCTGGAAAAGACCAAAAAAAAAACATCCTAACAAAAGAATTAAAGAAATTAATTTTGTTATTAAAATGACTTTCACTTAGTGCAAAGGTTATCATTTTCCATATTATAAATCTATTAAGGAAAAATCATAAGACCAAGAATCAAAGTCAGTTGATCTTAGGCAATCTTAATTTACATCATTTAAGCTGGAATCCAGAAGATAAAACCTCTCAGTTATCTTAACCACTTAATTGCCAGTCAGTTAAAAATACTGAAGGCTTTGTGCCTACCTGCCTGTTTTCATGCTTGCTGGCAAGTTAATCTATTCATTTGCTGTTATATTCCCTCTCTGATATTAAAATCAGATGTTCTGGACTTCCAAAATAATGCTATTTTACAATAGCATTAATGAGACACAGATTCTTCCATAAGGGAGTCAGTCTCATCATCAAGTACCTTGTGGTGTTTATACCTATTTGATGAATGGAAGCAAAGATCAAATAATGCCTATATGGTAATTAAAGAAGTGGTTGACAGGTAACATTTGGTAACAAAGTTTACAGGAATGTGACATCCTGGGGAAACAAAAACCTCTATCCTGGGTAAAGTTTACAGGGATGTGACTGCTTTGGGAGACAAAGACATCTATCCTGAATAACCACAGGGATCAGAGAGAAAGACTCTTGTCTGCCTTCTCAATTTCTATGTCCTGTATCAGAGCTTTCCCTGCTCCAAAGATCTTAATTACCATAAAAGTCCTTGGTCTTTTAACAACAAATAGATGTGTTTTTCTATTTCCATTATATTCTCTGGTCCTTAACAACATAATGCCTTATGTTTGTTTAAGAGGAACTTTGTGATATTCTTGATGATCACCTAGAGTCTGATGGCCTCTACTTTATTTTTGATCAATTTAGGAAATTTATTACCTAAGATCTTAACAGGAGAGCTACTAATAGAACCTATTGGGGATACCCAGGGCCAAGTATACCAGGAATATTTTTAGACATTTTTTTCTTTTAGTAATTATTCTAGCTAATAGTTGCTTTGCATTTTTCAATGTTGGATCCATAGCTGGTCTGCATTTTCTCTAACTGTGCTGGATTGAAATGTACAATATAGCACAGTAGTTCTGGCAGGGATAAGTTTACTGGAAAACCCAAGGAAATCTCCACCTCTCAGTTGAGAAAGAAATCATTTATTTGGGCAGGACTTGACCCTAAACGGCCTACTTAATTTCTACCTCCTACTTTCATTACTCCTCTCTCTGCAGAGGCAGTCCTAATTGTCAATAGGGAATTCAGGCTTCTTCCATGAAGAACAGGGGCACTGGGTGTAGCACCTGGGTTACTCCTTCAGAAGCTCTATCTAAAAAACTCCCAAAGTATAGCTATAGGGGAAAAAAAAATAAAAAGCAACAACAACAGCAACAAAAACCGAAGTCCTTGACTGGTGCCTGTGAAGGAGAAGTAAGGGCAAGAAGTTAGGTACATATTCTAGTCAGAGAATCAGGAGAAGTCAGAACAGGGTAAAGTTAAAATGTCCAATTTAAAGTCAATTGGAATTTCTTGATGAAGGCTTCCAAAAGCATCTGTTTATTGGGATTTTCCTCACTTGTCATTTGGCTGTGACAGCTGAACTCAGGATCTGCTTTTGAGGGATTTTGATAGCTGTTGCAATGGCTAGAATCACAGTGAGAGTTCCCTCTAAAATGGCTTCTAGAGAAAGGAAACTTAGGCATCCTTTAATTTTGGTAATACTGGACTTGTCATTTTTGGCTGCAGGTGGCAGGGGAATCTGACACCCTCTTCTGACCTCCACAGCATTGCACGACACAGGTGCACAAACCTACAAGCAGACAGTACATTCATATACATACAAAAATAAAAATTAAATTAAAAAAATTAAAATTAATTAATATCTTAAGCAATAGGAACAATATTGTAATTTAACAATTTTGGGCTACATGAGATCTTAATTATAAGTCAATTTGATAATAAGTAAATTATTATTAGCTTTAATAATTGTTTACTTAGTAATAAACATAAGTCAACATTCACAGGAGTTGCATAAAATAAATACTATTATTAGACACAATGTTTTGGCAAACTGGTTTTAAAAACCAAACTTCAACACTTTGATGCAAATTATAATCAGAATAAAATGTGTCTCTAAAATTTAGAATAGTCAAAATATTAACATATAAAACTTTTCACAAGGGCTGAATGGATAACTCAGTGGTAAAGAGCACTGGCTGCTATTGATCTAGCAATACTATACTAATACAAATATTAAAACAAATGCAAATAGTAATACTAATAATTGTTAAACATGGGGCTGAAGTTCAGCAGTTAAGAGCACTAGCTGATTTTGCAGAGGACCCAGGTTTGATTCCCAGCACTCACATAATGGCAAACAATTGCCTGTAACTCTACTTTTAGGGGATTGGATGCCCTCTTCTCGCCTCCAACAGGCATCACATGACAAAGGTGCACCCAGCTGCACACAATCAATGCACTAAAAATAAGAATAAAATATAAAATAAAATAACACACAAAATAAAAATAAAAAATATTTATTTTTAAAAAACCTTTCATGGTTTATACAGTACCGAGAGTCTCTATTGTGGAACACATTTTCCATTGTAAATTAAAATATGAACATATTGAAAATAATTAATTTCAGTGATGATACTAGTTTTGCTCTTAGTTTATCATATTATTTTAATTATAAAAGTTTCACTGTGTCCATTAATGGTCTTTTTGGCCTTTAATATTTCATAAGCATATATAAAAGAAATTCTCATATATATATATATATGAGAATCTTATCTAAGTAGTGTCTGTATTGTACTACACTGAACAGAGCCATACTCACTGCTGCAAAACAAAAGGGCTTTCACTTGAAGTAAGTAGTTTCAGAAATATCATTTATATTTCAATATGGTAAATATTCCTAACTTTGTTTCAAGCTCAAGTGATAGAAAACAGAATTACACATTCCTTTTGTACAAAAATTTAACCATACCCAAAACTTATAGACTGATTTAAACAAGCTAATGATTAAAAATGTTTTAATTACAAACAATTCCATTAAAGGAGAGGGTAAAGAATAGTATGACAAGAAGTATTTAGTCTTTTCTTTCTTTATTTTACTTTTTAAAATTTATTTGACCAGTAAGCACACATAAGCAATAAACATAAGGAGTGTCCATAGAAACCCAATTAGTTAACATCTGGTTCAGTTTTTGTACAATCCAGGGTCCCCAAATACAGTTGAAGAGGTTTACTTACACAAACATGTTGATCAAGTTAAGAGAGAGAGAGAGAGAGAGAGAGAGAGAGAGAGAGAGAGAGAGAAGCTATCCAGTCCATTTTTGCTGTGATCTCACAATTCATCCTCCTTCCTTGGCCCTTAAAATCTTATATACCAACCACTTCTGTGAGAGCCCCTGGGCTTTGTAGGGGAGGGTGAAAGAAGGTGAGAGATAGAAGATCCATTTTGTTTTTTCCTGAGGTGACACATCAAACTCTTAAGACTGTTCAAGTTCTGTTTGCAATGGACTGATAGGTTGTTTAGCAGTCTCCTTTTAATTCCAGTAATGAAGCTCAAATAGTGACAAATATTAAAGACTATAACAATTACTCTGTGGGCACAGACACATAAGCTTGAATAATATTTTGGTTGGGGCATTATAACTCTTTGACAAAGGGATGCCAATAGCTTTCTAACGTGGTCAATAGAGCCTCCTGGCATTAGTGGGCACCAAGGGACAAGAAGTATTTAGTCTTAATAAGGCAATACAAAATCGATCCATTATTAAAGACTATTTAAAGATTGACAGACCAAAAGCATAAAGTGGAGTCTAAGGAAATAGTTTCCATGATTATGATTTAATTACAATTGTTTACAGTCAACTCTCTCTAACAGCAACATGCAAGAAATTAGAAAGCATGAGAGATGAAAGCATAAGCACATAGCACACAGCACACAGGGTCAGAAGGGTCAGCCTGCCAGACCTGTGTGGCAGCAGTTCAGGCCCAGGGAGGCCTTTTGCTTCATGTGAGGAAGAAGGGAGGGAAACAGACACAAAAATCGCATGATTGCTCATCACTCAAGAAGACACACTATAGAAACATAATAAAGCTTAAAGGTAGTTTCTCTGAAAATATTGTAGCTGTCTCAGGCTTTTCTTTTGGAGTCAGGAGACTGGACTGGCTTAAACCATCTTGGGGATCAGCTCTAGCAATTTTCAGATGGGTCTCTGTCCAGAGAAGCTGAAACACATCTACCAAATGGCCATCTCGGGGAACCTGGTGAACTCTCCTACATTTCAGAGACCTCGTTCAGGCCAAATCAAGATTCCTACCATTAATTGCTGAGGGAATTTTAGGAATAGCTAGCATAAGGTAATCTGAAGCAGACTTAAGCATGAGGGTTAAAGGCAAAAGAGTTCCTCCAGGGGAGAAAATCTGCTATGCATACAAGCCAGCAGGAATTCCCAGGAAGAAAGCCCCCCACCCCTCTCTCTGTAAATAGAGCCCTGCTGCTGGAGACATGGGATGTAGGACAAAGCTAGAAATGATGAGACAAGAAGACCAGTCCAGAATTCATCTCTAGCCTTGAAGATGAGTTAACATATGAGAAATATCTACAACTGGATTTTGGATTTCTGAAACCAGTTTTCAGATCTTCAGAGGTCTTAGAGCAACACAATACAGACTGAATGTTGAAACCAAAATACTTCCAAAGCAAGCAAACAAAAGAGATACCTTAAAACAACTATCTTGAAAGCAAACCCAAACCAAAAGTTATCTAACAGTAAGATCTTTAAACGACAAGCTTAGATACCATTTTTATAAGCAATTAGCACTAAAAGTTTTTTTAAATATTTAGTAGACTCAGATATTGTTTAATAAATTTAAAGATGTCTAAAGTAACCCAAATTATGAGGTCTTAAATGCATTATCAAAATATACATATTTATAAATCTGCACATGTGCATTTTAATTTGGCACACAAAAATAAAACTAATAATTTTGCACACAATAAAAGAACGAGGAGAAAAGCTGAAGTGGCCAGTTTGTTTTGAGAGAAACAACATATGAAGACAATTATCAGAGACATATACAACATAACTACACAAAAACTATGTTCACCCAAAACACAATAATCAAGGAGTTGGATTAGGATGATCTCTTGCAAACAGATACTTTATCTTTTATTTATTTTTGTTTCAAGATTATTTTATTTAGAAATGCAAACTATTTCTTGACAATAACTTAAAACAATTTTTTCGCTTTTTCCCCTGCTACCATTGTGTTATTCATGCTACTGCATAGACTAAAGCACAAAGAGACCCCAGTCTTCAGCCAACGCCCAGTTTGTTAAGTTTGAGTCCAAAGACAAGGAAGGACTCCTTGTCTAGATAGCTCTGTTGGCACCGTGGGGGAACTTTTGGCTGTTCCTTCAAATATCTGCTCATAAGCATCCTTGAGTCCTTCAAGCTTTCAAAGTCTTGATGCATGACTTCTGCATAAAAGACTCATGTCTGCCTTTTCCATTTCTGTCACCCTTCTCAGAACTTAACCTGCTCCTCCAAATTTCTTAATTACCATAACACCACAAGTTCTTTCAAAAACCAACTTGTTTCCTATTTACATTATAAATGTATTGCCTATGATAATTTTGGTGAGCTCTCTAGCTTATTCTCTCTCTCTTTCTCTTTTTCTCTCTGTCATTCTCTATGTGCATATGAAAGACAGATATAGAGATATAGAGAGATAGAGAGTGTATTGATTGTGCAATTTTCCTCAACTTTACTTTCTCTAAAATCTACATTGTGTATAATTGGAGGCAAGGAATGTGTTTTTTCAGTAATCATTATGAAGGATTTTAGTAGCAGTCGTAGATTACAGGGATATGGTCTTGTGACTAGTAAATTAGGAGACAAAAAAATTAAAATTCTTTAGCTTTGTAAACATGTATAACTGTTTAAGAAACAGGAAAAATAACAAAAACAAAGATTCAGATCTTGTGTTTATACCCCTCAGACCTCCTTTAGGATATCCCCATGGGCATTTATTGACATTTCTTAGGCAGTTATTTAAAAAATAAAATTATCTGCTGGACATAACATAATACCTTTATGTTCTCAAGATAAAATAGAATGAAAAGCCTGGCCCTTTTGCCCCAGATAAACATGGGGAGGTAACTTGATAAACATGAATGACTGAATTCAAATCACTGCAGGAAGAGACTTAAAACAGGATGCAATGTCCATCATTCTCTTATTTAAGAGACCAAAACTCTGCTTGACTGTCTCTTCAATATGAAGCTACCTGACTTTATCTTTATTTTATTTTTCTTTCTGGATCCATTCTCTACAGGTAAAATGGAAACATCAAGATGAATATTTCTGTAGAGGATAATCTTGTTATATGTCAACTGAGGACAGTTATCTAGGTGGTAGTCAGTTGTAGTTGCAAGAATATATTACACATGCTTTGTGTCCTTGCTCCTTTTGCATCATATTGTTGTGGGAGACTGAAAATGTAAGGACTTGATTAAATTAATGTGACCTAGATGTTCAGAAGGCCAAGTTAGATAGAATATAGATATATAATCTCCTAAAGCCTTGACAGTGGTGATCAGTATAATAGTGGGGCTTATTTTGTCTACATTATACTGCAGGGCTTATTTTGAAAATAATGTTCAATTGATGTAGTATCCAAAACAATTTAGTGGATCCAAAATCAAATCCACTTGCATAACATTTAACATTAGTCAGACAATGAAATGTGTAAAGTCCTTAAAGTTACTCATATCTGGGTTCTGGTTTTATTTGATTCATGCATTGGTTATGTGTCTATTAGTTTATTTACAATCTTTCATCTTTGATTTATTCATTCATAAATTAAATACAGTAATTGTATCTATGCAGTATTATTATCATAAGTATTACTAATATGTAAATATATGCATCTAACATAAGGTAAATAGGAAGGACTTTTAACGTAGTATTAAAATTATGCTAAAATTTTATTGTATATCTTTGAAAACATAGAACCTCTATTTTAGAGAAAAGGAATCTCCTTTGATGTCTATTGCAACAGAAAGTAGAGGCAATATTTATTATTGTGGATTTATTCTGCCTAGCCTGCCTTTCTAAGACTTCACAGAACACATTACTCTCACTTTGAATTAGCAGCCCAAGGGAAGCATTTTGAAGAAGGGCAGTGAAAAGACTGCTTCAACACATTTGATAGTAATTGAGATAGGAGAAATATTTTTCTTGTTTATGCAAAAATATTACAATTACTGCCACTCGTCTTAAAAGAATGAAGCAGGCAAGCAAGAAAACAAGCAAGGAGTGGTCTAATTCTTGACCTTCAAATTCCTTCCTTAGTGTGAAGTTTTCTACTCATAAATCCAATTTGAGTAGATTAAAAATCCTCAAATATATACATACTTTCCACAAAAGATTCAAATGGTTCTGAAGTCAGATGCGATAGTCGACTTATAGTTTTAACAACTAAAAATTTTGAGAAAGAACAATTACTTAAACAAGACTTCGATATCAATCTGGAGAAAATAGCAAGACCAAGTCTCAAAACAAACCACAACAATAACAAAAAAGCCAAACAGCAAAAATGTTAGATGAGATCTGAGTTTCTATTATGGTGCAAATTAAATGTTTTAGATGATAAATAATAAAAAGTATTAATATGGTACATTACTTTAAAATCAAGGCAAACTATCAAAATCAAGTTTTAAACTAAATTCAAACAGTTTCAGAGAAGAAAACTTGCATTTAGCATAGGTATGTTTGTATAATAAAATATTAACTCCAGTTACCCTATGATTTACATATCTCTCTCATGTCAGTGATTTGGGAAAAAAATATGTGAAGTTCTTCATGACATTTTCAGCACTTTCAAACCTTAAGAGACATTATATGTGTGTTTGGATAGTTTTATCTAAAAGTTGAGGAATTTACAATTCCTTCTTGTGCATAAAAATGAATTTTAATATGGTATAATAGCAGTTATCTAGAGGGAAGCTATTTGTTATTTTTCTTACTAGTGGGAGAATGCTAATTTAGAATTCCCACTTAAATAATGCTATTCTTTTCCTCTTACTGATGCTTGACAGCTGTCATCTTCTGTTATTTGTAAATTCCAATTAAGTCAATATACATGCTTCACACCCTCATGTAGGACAGTGTAATTTGAAGATGCATTTTTGAGCTAGTGAAATAGTGTCGTTTCCCTCTGGCATCAAAGGCAATAAATAGCATCTCTCTAGATAATACAAATAAGGAGACATCATTAATTTATACAGTAGAGCAGTGGTATTATGTGGCTTAAAGTAAATTGTAAAATTTTCAATACAGGGCTGGTAATGTATCTCAGTGGCAAATTGTTTACCTAAAATGTGCAAGGCCCTGTGTTCTATCTCCAGCACTATAGATACACAGGAAATCAAAAAGAAAACCAAAATGAATATAATATCATTTTAATTTATTTCCTAAAATTCCCAGGTCCTCAAAATAATGAGGAGTTTTATGCTAGCCTAGGTTCATTGAAAATAGAGAAAATGAGCATACTGAGTCCCATTCATTTTACCTTGGTTGGGTACTATAAGTTGGGATTGTAAGGAAAAGTAACCAACCCCCATTCACGTACCTTCTCTGCTGTCTGATAAATCCTCATTATTTTTTTATGATTTTAATTATAAAATTTAACATTCTATGGAACTATCTTAAAATACAAACATACCTTGAATATGTGAAATACTAAGGCTTATTACCACGATGTGTTATCAATTGTTTAAACTGTGGTACTAATCCAGGTTTGAATCCCTTATAAAGAGAAAGACTCAAAGAATTAAAAAAAAAAAAAAAAAAGGACAAAACAAACAAAAAGCCAAGGAAATACTGATCAATTTCACTTCTTCTCCTTGGTGTATCTAAGAGTGATCAATACTGACTGTTGCAGAGTTTTCCTGGGGTGGAGTTGGGGGGTTGGGGGTAGGTAAGGTAGTGCCCACACGTGTAGCATCCCACTGCACCTCTGACGTTAATGGTTCTCCAGTTACTAGGCAAAACAATGAGCTGATTCCCCAATCTTAGTTTCAGGAAAGACTAGAGACTTTATTAGGCTTGCCTACAAAGTGATGGAGGTAAGCATATACACACTAGCTAAGGAATCTTGGCCTGAATTCGGCATCCTCCACCCATGATGGTGAAAGGGCCAGAGAGCCCCAGCCTCATATGGTGGGAACCTGACTGAGGGCTCATCTTTGCCCTTAGCCCCTCTCTCTAAGTAAACCAGGCTCCGTCTTTGTAGCTCACAGCTTGTCCAATGATAAATCCATTTCAAAGAAGATATATTTTACCCTACACTGTCCCTCTATGAAACTCACTGTCTCTGGCCTGTACTTAGGTATTTAGACATTTGAACATATCCAAAACAGCCCTTCTGTCTCAAAGTCTGTTGACCTTGTTTCCATAAAAGGTATGTCTAATGATATTCATGAAGTACAGTAATTTAAACAATATTAGATAATTTTCCCATTTTATATCTGAAAGACAAACATGTTTAAATGTTTTAGTTCTTTAAAAATTAGAATGAAAAAATTGGGGGGATATTTTATATATTATGTAGAATACACACACACAAACACTGTGACTGTGGTGATGGTACTATGAACATTTACGTAAACCTCAGTTCATCTGTTTTATATATTGATATATACAAGTCTTTGTGTATTAATATACTTAAATAAAGTGATTTAGCAAACCACATCAAAGGAAGCCATAGAAATTTATGGTGAATATTTCAAAGGAACTCTAGATCTTTCCGTATCTACTTGGAAATTTTTATATATTGCAAGCCTGAGCAAACTGGTGGATTTGACCAATCAGTAATACAAAGAGCAAAATCTGACAGTGAAACAAACAAACAAAAAACCCAGTAAAACAGGAAAAACAAACAAGAATAGCAACTCTCAAAAAACAATGACTTTCAAAGCCCTCAGCATAGTAAACAGAGGTTTCATTGATTTTCACATCAACTGACTAATTCCAATTTCAGGGTTATAAGACTGTAAAATGATGCAACAATTCTTGTGACTTTTTATTCTTTTCACAGTGAGAGCTGGTATGAAAGACACCATGTTTTGCTTCATCAAGAATGGCAAATGCAGACGTGTGTGCAATAATGTTGAGAAGAAAGTTGGTTTCTGCTCAAACCTAAATGCTCCTTGTTGCATGTAGAAGTCTGAAATAAAATCCTGCATTCCTGAAGATCAAAGCAAAGCATGTATAAGGATTAGTAATTAATGAAGCTGGATTACCAGCCACTCACAGTCTGTATTGTTTTTTTCAATAAATGGCATTATTGAGGAAGTACATTCTTTCCCTGGGATATCTGACAATAGTAAGAGGCTTCCAGAGTACAGGGCAGGAAGCAATCAGTTTTTTCTTAAATGATAGAAGAGAATGACAAGTAACAGAAAAATACTATTACTAGGATTTTTCAACTCAAAATTATTAAAGTTAATGAGAACATATCTTCAGTGAGCATAGAGCAGAATCAGACTTAGTAAAGAGGTAAATACAACTTCCAACACATATTGATAAAGGGACCAGGTTCACTGCAATAAGGAAGATCTAGCCACATTGCTGAACTTTCCTTTCATGTGTTCATTTCTTTTTTTTTTTTTAATTTTATTTATTTCTGTATGTGTATCAATGTACTGTCTGCATGCAGGTCTGTGCACCCGTGTCGTGCAACGCCGCGGAGGTCAGAAGAGGGTCTCGGATTCCCCTGGAACTGGAGTTCTCCTGGAATTGTAGTTTCAGACGGTTCTTGGCCACCATATGGGTGCTGGGGATCGAACCCGGGTCCTCTGTAAGAGCGGTCGGCGCTCTTAACTGCTAGGCCATCTCTCCAGCCCTCATGTGTTCATTTCTTTTTTTTTTTTAATTTTATTTATTTCGTATGTGTATGAATGTACTGTCTGCATGCAGGTCTGTGCACCCGTGTCGTGCAACGCCGCGGAGGTCAGAAGAGGGTCTCGGATTCCCCTGGAACCGGAGTTCTCCTGGAATTGGAGTTACAGCGGTTCTCACCGCCATGTGGGTGCTGGGGATCGAACCCGGGTCCTCTGCAAGAGCAGCAGCGCTTAACCGCTAGGCCATCTCTCCAGCCCCGTCATTTCTAAAACAGGGAATTTCTGAAAGAAAAGTTGTCTGACAGTAAGCATATTAGTACTTTTTAATTCTGTAGTAGAACACCATAAAGTAAAGCAACTGTTGGAAGTGTAGGAGCCTCCTCCCAGCCAGCCAGCAGGGTTCCAAGGTCCTGACCAAGGAAGAGGTGAGTAGATAATGAAGTCAAATACCACAGACCCCAGGAGTGGATGAAAATCAGGGAAAAATGTGAGTTCCCACTAACTCATTTAATATGGGGAAAATAAGGATTTATATATGATCATCCTCTGCTTCTTCTGGAAACTCTTCCTCAGGTGCTGATGAAACCATTGACTCAGCTGTTGCTTCTGAGCACAGGTTAAGTCTATTCAATAGACAAGGAGGTAAGCAGTTGTGTAATACTCTACGTATCCATCCCTTTGCTTTTATTTTTTTTAATTAATTTTATTTATTTCTGTATGTGCATGAATGTACTGTCTGCATGCAAGTCTGTGCACCCGTGTCGTGCAATGCACGGAAGTTCAGAAGTGGGTCTCGGATTCCCTGAAAACTGGAGTTCTCCTGGAATTGGAGCTTCAGACGGTTCTCAAGCCGCCATGTGGGTGTGGGATTGAACACCGGGTCCTCTGTCAAGAGGCGGTCGGCACTCTTAACCGCAGGGCCATCCTCCAGCCTTTGCTTTTAAACGACAACAACAAAGACGGCTAAACATAGTGGGAGCCTGAGTGCATAGCTCAGACATTGTTGACCCCACCCCTAGCATTCCAACATTGACTCGTGCTGTATTAGGTTGTCCTGAAACAGGATCTTACTCATCATTGGCTAACCAGCCACCACGAGGAAAATGCTAAGGAAAGTGTTTGTCTGGGTGGGAGTAGAGGCACAGGGATTTAGCCCCACAAGTCATGAAAGGCAGAGAGCCAAGGCCAAAGAAGGTATGATATTTTCATGAGAATGCAAAGCAAGCGTTCTCATCAGCACCAATAGTCATTCATCTTAAGGAAAAACAGAATATTTGATGGATTTGCAGCAAGGTTGAAATTACAAATCATGCAGCTGCAACACTTGAAGATAACCAGATTTCAAAATAAATCTGGAGCTTATTTTTAGCATCTGGTGTCAATGTAGCAATGAAGAAAAAAATTATGATAGTAACAATGAAAGATAACCAAAAACAATGACAATCACTTTGCGCACAACATGAACATCCCTTTCCTAAAGAAAATCCTGCCATTCCCAACCATTTTTTTTTAATCTGAGTTATCAAAAAATAATAATGTTTGAACACAGTCAGCTGTACACTATGAACTGCCAAGGGTACCAATAAAAAGTGGCAATACATAACTCAGGATCTCAGAAGTCTGGGTGTTCAGCATTACTGTGGTTAAAGACTTTTAAAAGGGAACAGAAGTAAAAAAAAATAAATTAAAATCGTTACTTTTGCATCAGTCACCAACTTTCTGAAAAGCCAGTGTCTCTAAAATTAGCATTGAATGCAGTTGAAATTGAAGACCTAGGTAAAAATCATTCATAAGAAGAATGATGGTTTTTATATTTTTATGTCTAGGACTTTGGTTGAAGGGTACAAAACAAGTAAAATATTGATCTACGGTATCCAAATTTTGGCCTTTCAATGCATTTTTTTAATTACTCACACTTTTAAAAGTTTGCATGTGAAATCCATTCTGGCATGCCAAATAATTCTGTGCACAAAAAGATGGAATACTGGGGGCTGAGAGATGGCTAGCGGTTAAGAGCTCCGATCGCTCTTGCAGAGACCCGGGTTCGATTCCCCAGCACCCCACATGGCGGCTGAGAACCGTTCTGTTAACTCCAATTTCCAGGAGAACTCCAGCTCCAGGGAATCCGAGACCCTCTTCTGACCTCCACGGCATTTGCACGACCGGGTGCACAGGACCTGCCATGCAGACAGTACATTCATACACATGCAAAGAAAAATAATAATAAAAAAAAAATTAAAAAAAAAAAGATGGAAACTTGAAGTGGCCACTTTCGTTTGAAGAACCAACATGAGAAGGCACTAGACATACCTTAAACAGGAAACAAACTAGAAAGAGGAGAGTCAAGAGAAAGATCTATGGGCTTTCAACAAATCAAGGAGATGAAGCACATTCAAAGATGTATATAGCTTCAATCAGAACTTGGTATCTATCTCAGTCAACCTAATATTGCAGTGTCTCAGCTAAGTAAGGCAAAGGAACCTTTAACTACAGCTTCTGATACTCTCAAAGGAAGGAAAGCTGCAATCAGAGATATAAACACAAAACTCCTATCAAGCTCAACAAGAATTAAAGAGAAAGAAAAGGAACTTCAAAATGACACAAGAAGAAAATAAACCTCAAAGTTTGGTTCATGTCCCTTCCAAAAAGTGAAGAAAGCTGGAGATCTCCCGAGAACACTCAGGCAACGCACAGGTAGGTGGATAGCAGCTGAGTGCTTCAGCATAGCTGACTGTTGACTGATTTCATCTAGTTAAATCTGTTAACCAGTTGTCTTTGATTGGTTGGCTTTTGTGGCTGTGTGGGGACGAGAGTTATTCTTCCCAGCCGTTATGGTATTAAAGGGGGGCGTGTGAACTCTCCATCGTCAGATCTTTCCAGAGGAACAGCTCAGGCCAAGCCCAGGTGCCGGGGAAGAGCCCACCCGCAGTTCAGTCATCACCCCCGCCCACACCAACTGAGATTATGAAGGCAATCTGGAGAAAAGCAAGGCAGGCCTTCAACAACAATGAAGAGGCATTTAGGACCTACATTGGAATACCAGGCAAGAGAGAAGCTTCATATGCCTAGGAACACGAAGAACAACAGGAAGAGGGGCAGGATAATCCCACACAAGTCTCTACCAACCCTATGGAAGATTCCTACACTGGGGATCCCCATAAGGGAATGGCCCAGGGACACAGATGTCAGAAACACAATTGTTAACATATATTAAAGAACTGCAACAAGTAAAGTAAAAGCAAATCAAAGAACCAAAAAAAGAGAATAAAGAACTCAAGAAGGACCTAGAGAGAGAAATGACAACTCGGGAGAACTGGAAACACTGAAAAGACCCCTGCTGAAAAAGATTAAAGGAAACAACGAGGAAGCAAAGAGCTACAGGAAGAGGGGTGATATGAAGAAGCTCCAATAAAGAAAGTAGAATACTAAAGAAATCAGAAGAAGAAATGAAAAGAAATCAACACTCATCTAAATCTCGAGGAAAGAGTGGAAAAAGCCTCAGAAACAGCAGAATGGAGGAAGCAGAACCAGGAAATCCTGGAAGATAATGCGAACAACTAAAACCTCAAGGAAGGATTATGAAGAATTAAAAAACACAAAGTGGAACAACCAGGAACTGTGGGACACTATGAAAAGGTGAACCTCCACGTCATAAGAGTGGAGGAAGGAGAAAAATCCCAAGAGAACGTATTGATTCAGTCTTCAACAGTAACAAATACAAATCAANGCACCCTTGTCGTGCAATGCCTCGGAGGTCAGAAAAGGGTGTCGGATTCCTCTGGAACTGGAGTTCTCCTGGAATTGGAGTTACAGACGGTTCTCAGCCACCATGTGGGTACTGGGGATCAAACCCAGGTCCTCTGCAAGAGCAGTCGGCACTCTTAACCGCTAGGCCATCTCTCCAGCCCCGACTGAACCTTTTTATTTTTTTTCTTTGTCTTTTCGAGACAGGGTCTCCCTGTAGCCCCAGCTGTCCTGGAACTTGCTCTGTAGACCAGGCTGCCCTTGAACTCACAGAGATCTGCCTGCCCCTGCCTCCCCGAGTGCTAGGATTAAAAGGTGTGCACCACCACAGCTCCCGCTGAGCCATTTTTATGTATATGCACAGTTCAAAGGTGTTTAAGTGCCTTTACATTACTGTGAAACCACAACCACAGATACTCCCAGAACTCTCCATTTTTTTAATTTTATTTATTTCTGTATGTGCATGAATGTACTGTCTGCATGCAAGTCTGTGCACCCGTGTCGTGCAATGCCGCGGAGTTCAGAAGTGGGTCTCGGATTCCCCTGGAACTGGAGTTCTCCTGGAATTGGAGCTTCAGACGGTTCTCAGCCGCCATGTGGGTGCTGGGGATTGAACCCGGGTCCTCTTAAGAGCGGTCGGCACTCTTAACCGCTAGGCCATCTCTCCAGCCCTTTGCTTTTAAACGACAACAACAAAGACGACAAACATAGTGGGAGCCTGAGTGCATAGCTCAGACATTGTTGACCCCACCCCTAGCATTCCAACATCTGACTGTGCCTGTCTTAGGTTGTCCTGATTAACAGGCTCTTACTCATCACTGGCTAACCAGACACAGAGGGAAAATGCTAGGAACAGTGTTTGTCTGGGTGGGAGTAGAGGCACAGGGATTTAGCCCCACAAGTCATGAAAGGCAGAGAGCCAAAGGCAAAGAAGGTGATATTTTCAGGAATTCTCAAACAGTTGTTCTCATCAGCACCAATAGTCATTCAATCTTAAGGAAAAACAGAATATTTGATGGATTTGCAGCAGGTATTGAAATTACAAATCATGCAGCTGCAACACTTGAAGATAACCAGATTTCAAAATAAATCTGGAGCTTATTTTTAGCATCTGGTGTCAATGTAGCAAGGAAAAATTATGATGTAACAATGAAAGATAACAAAACAATGAACAATCACTTTGCAGCACAACTGAACCCCTTTCCCTAAAGAAAATCCTGCCATTCCAACCATTTTTTTAATCCATGAGTATATCAAAAAAATAATAATTTTTGAACACAAGGTCAGCTGACACTATGAACTGCAAGGTACCAAAAAAAAGTGGCAATACATAACTCAGGATCTCAAAGCTGGGTGTTCCAGCATTACTGTGTAAAGACTTTTAAAGGGAACAGAAGTAAAAAAATAAAAATAAAAATAAGCTGCACTTTTGCACAGTCACCAACTTTCTGAAAAGCCAGTGTCTCTAAAATTAGCATTGAATGCAGTTGAAATTGAAGACCTAGGTAAAAATCATTCGAAAATGATGGTTTTTATATTTTTATGTCTAGGACTTTGGTTGAAGGTACAAAACAAGTAGTAAATATTTGATCTACGGTATCCAAATTTTTGGCCTTTCAATGCATTTTTTTAAGTACTCACATTTTAAAGTTTGCATGTGCAAATCCAGTCTGGCATGCCAAATAATTCTGTGCACAAAAAAGATGGAAACTGGGGGCTGGAGAGATGGCCTAGCGGGTAAGAGCACCGACGCTCTTGCAGAGGACCCGGGTTCGATCCCCAGCACCCACATGGCGGCTGAGAACCGTCTGTAACTCCAATTCCAGGAGAACTCCAGCTCCAGGGGAATCCGAGACCCTCTTCTGACCTCCGCGGCATTGCACGACACGGGTGCACAGACCTGCATGCAGACAGTACATTCATACACATGCAAAGAAAAATAATAATAAAAAAAATTAAAAAAAAAAAGATGGAAACTTGAAGTGGCCACTTTGTTTGATAGAACCAACATAGAAGGCACTAGACATACCTTAAACAGGAAACACAAAGGCTTTAGAAAGAGGAGAGTCGAGAGAAAGAGCTCATGGGCTTCAACAAATTGGTAAATGAAGCACATTCAAAGATGGATATAGTTCAATCAGAACTTGGTATCTATCTCAGTCAACCTAATATTGCAGTGTCTCAGCTAAGTAAGGCAAAGGAACCTTTAACTACAGCTTCTGATACTCTCAAAGAAAGGAAAGCTGCAATCAGAGATATAAACACAAAACTCCATCAAGCTCAACAAGAATTAAAAGAGAAAGAAAAGGAACTTCAAAAACTGACACAAGAAGAAATAAACCTCAAAAGTTTGGTTCATGATCCCTCCCAAAAAGTTGAAGAAGCTGGAGATCTCCCGAGAACAGCTCAGGCAAGCCCAGGTAGGTGGACAGCAGCTGAGTGCTTCAGCACTGCTGACTGTTGACTGATTTCATCTAGGTAATCTGTTAATCCAGTTGTCTTTGATTGGTTGGCTTTTGTGGCTGTGGGGGCGGAGTTATTCTCCCAGCCGGTATGGTATTAAAGGTGGGGCTGTGTGACTCTCCATCTCAGATCTCCAGAGAACAGCTCAGGCAAGCCCAGGTGCCAGGGAAAGAGCCCACCCGCAGTCAGTCATCACCCCCGCCCCACACCAACTGAGATTATGAAGGCATCTGAAGGAGACAAGCAAGGCAGGCCTTCAACACAATGAAGAGGCATTTAGGACCTACATTGGAATACAGGCAAGGAGAAGCTCATATGCCAGGAACACGAAGAACACACAGGAAAGGGGCAGGATAATCCCACAACAAGCTCTACCAACCCTATGGAAGATTCCTACAGTGGGATCCCCATAGGGATGGCCCAGGACACAGATGTCAGAAACACAATTGGGAACATATTTAAAGAACTGCAACAATATAAAGAACAAATCAAAGAACTAAAAAAAAGAGAATAAAGAACTCAAGAAGGACCTAGAGAGAGAGAATGACAAACTCGGGAAGGAACTGGAAACACTGAAAAGACCCCATGCTGAAAAAGATAAGGAAACCAACCAGGGAAGCAAAGAGCTACAGGAAGAGATTGAGAAGCTCCAAAAAGAAGTAGAAATACTAAAGAAATCAGAAGAAGAAATGAAAAAGGAAATCAAACACTCATCTAATCTCGAGGAAAGGAGTGGAAAAAGCCTCAGAAGCAGAATGGAGGAAGCAGAACAAGGAATATCCTGGAAGATAATGCAGAACAACTAAAAACCTCAATATGAAGAATTTAAAAATACACAAAAGTGGAACAACCAGGAACTGTGGGACACTATGAAAAGGTCAAACCTCCACGTCATAAGAGTGGAGGAAGGAGAAGAATCCCAAGAGAACGGTATTGATCAGATCTTCAACAGTAACAAATACAAATACAAGAAGCACATAGAACTCCAAACAGACAAGATCAGAAAAGAAATTCTCCATGCCAAATCATAGTTAAAATGCTAGACACCCAAAACAAAGACAAAATCCTTAAAGCGACAATAGAAAAACAACAAGTGACCTATAAGGGGAAACCTATCAGAACTACAACTG
>VZQC01006047.1:0-20662 GCA_009823505.1 Rhizomys pruinosus | reverse complement strand
ACTCCTGAGAATACTCCTTGGTTATTTGATCTAGTCAAAGTGAAAAATGAGGAAATCCTCCAAGCTTTTTATTTCACTTTACTAGTTGTTAGCTAGTGGCTGACAACTTGGATCAAGCCATGAGAGTAGCCTATCAGAAAGACAGAAGTTAGTGAGCAGTGACTCCACAGGGACAGATCATAGAACAGCCAGGTACGATGACTGGCGATGGAAACAAAGCAATGGGGGGAAGAATGGGACCAGCAGTTATCCTTGAAATCTCAGAAGAGGTTCACAAAATGGAATCCCAGTTGGAAAAGCATTCCAAGCAAGCAGTGCAAGTCCAAGAACAGAAAGCACAACCTGAAAAAGCAGTAGTTAAGACATAGTGAATGAGAAATGAGGAACACACTAGAAAAGTTTGCTGAAGCATCCAGTGTTTACCAGAACAACAAGAGCATTTGAGTGTACAAATTAAAGAACATGAAGCCAATGTACTTGCTGATCCTGACAAAAACAAGGCAAAAATTACTAGAACAAAATGTCAGTTCCTTCAAACAGGATATGATGCTGTGGCTGAGAAAGCTGGCAAAGTAGAAGCTGAGGTTAAACGGTTACATAGTATCATCAAAGAAATCAACATCCATAAACTAAAGGCCCAACAAGACAAACTTGACAAAACAAAACAAAAACAAAAACAAACAAAAAAAAAACAGCCAGATGAATGTGCCTCTGCCATTACCAAAACCCAAGTAGCCCAAGACTGCCAACAGAAATATTAAAAACTCACAAGACTCTGTCTTTGAGGACAGAGAAAGAAACAAAAGACACTGAAAAGGAAATACAGGATTTAACAACAGAGCCAAAAAGCACTGAGGACAAAGTAGCAGAGGTCATAAGAAAATATAAACGCTAGAGAGGAATCCTTACCAGAGATCCTGAAAAAACATCGTCACCCACTTCAAGAAATAAAAGTTATTTGAGAAAATGAACATGCTCTTCAAAAAGAAGCACTTAGTATTAAGTTGAAACTTGAGCAAATAGATGGTCGCATTGCTGGACATAATTCTAAAATAAAATACTGGCAAAAAGAGAGAAGGTTTCAGTTGTATGCACAGGTGACCTTGAAGCAATCAAGAATCCAGACTCTAAACAAATCAAACTGCACTCCTGGAAGCTCAGTGTCATGAAATGAAACCAAACCTTGATGTCATTGCAGAGCATAAAAAAGGAGGAATTATATTTGCAATGAGTAACAGAATTGGTCACATTTTAAAGTTTGTATGTGCATATCTAGTCTGGCATGCCAAATAATTATGTGCACATAAAAGATGGAAACTTAAAGTGGCCACTTTGTCAGAGAGAACGTTTACAAGGACTGACAAACACATACCAAAACTTAGACTGAGAGGACACTAGCCACACCTTACATGCAAATCTTGGACACATGAAGAACACTACTACATGAATCTCAAACACAGAGAAGAACAGTCACCATAAACAGAAAACATATTGACTGCTTTCAAATCTGGAAAATTCCTCCCCTTTAATCTTTTTTTAAGGGCATCCACAGCGGCTTCTCGGAGAACTCTGGAAAGACATAAGCAAAGCCTCGGCCCTGCATTTAACAGGGGGTTGGCTGGGCAAGCAGGAGAGCACAGCAGGTTCCATAGCTGGCTGCGAGCTCACGGTTTGTGGGAGCGCTACAAGATTTCCTAACTCTTCCAGGAGCCCAATGCCTGCGGCCACCAGCTTGGAGCACACTACAGTTGCCAGCCACTGATCCTCCCTGTCTGGCATAGCAGCTACAGCAGAGTGGCAAGCTCAGAGGGTGCTAGGGCCATGGCACAGATGAACCCAAAAGGCTGGGAGCGTGTCTGAATGGGGGAGTGTGTCTTACACGGGCTGCTAGATGCCCAGGATGCACAGGTGATATACGGATGGCCCAGAGCGCTCCCTGGCTGAGGACTTTCCTGGAGGTGGTGGCTCCTGCTTTCCTAGCTGCCAGCTGCTGGCAACCATGCCCAGGAGGAAGGCAGCTGTGGTTTTCATGGTCCTAGCCACCTGAGCCGCGCCTGCAGTCCTTAGGCTGTGGCTCTCTGTCACTCCTGACCTGGCTCCTGGCCAGCCCTCTCCCTTGGCAGCCTGCGGGCCGCCTTCAGGTGAGCAGCCTGCAAGTGGAGCCCTGGGGACCAGTGGGCAGCCCATGCCAAGTGAGTGGGCACAGAGGAGAATTTTCCCCATTCGGCTGGAGACCGAGCATACAGGTAAAGTCCACCACCAAGGAGCTCGAAAGGCTTGCAACCATGGCAAGGAGGATGAGAATAAATGGGGCCCTAAGGGCAGCCATCTGAAGGGGGAGGTTATTCATGAAGGCAGAAAGGGAAACTAAGACAAACAAACAGTGGGCTAGCATTCACCCTCATGTGGCTACAGACACACAAAACAAAGGGGGCCTACTCACCAAATACCATACCTTATCTAATCAGAAAAGGTGGTTCCTCGAAAACACCTAGGAGGCATTCTACACGTCAGGGGGCCATAAGCTGAAACCACAGAAGGAACACGTTTTTAAAATGCTGGCATGTTCACAGACCATGCTGGGTGTCAGATGTAGGGGAGGCATGGTAGCCAGTGTTTGGCCACAGCAGGAAGTGAAGAGAACACATCTTCAATGCAAACATGAAGCAGAGAGAGAGAGAGAGGAGAGAACTAGAAGTAGGGTGAGACTATAAATTCTCAAAGCACAGCCCCAGTGGCTTACTTCTTCCAACATGTCTTAAAGGTTGCACAACCTTTCCAAACAGCATCATCAACTGGGGACCAAGTATTCAAATATATGAACCTATAGGGACATTTCTCATTCAAACTTCTATATTCCGCTCACCAGCCCCTATAGGCTGACAGCCATATTATAAAGCGGGAGGATCCCCTTTGAATCAGGGGCTAGTTCTCAGCATCCCTCAGGGCATAATGTGGGAGTCATGGGATTCCACTGACCCTGCCCCAAAAGGGAGCAAGCAAGGGTCCCAGGCACATGATGCTAGGTAGAGCAGCAGTGTACAGTGGCACAAAACTGGGGGTCTGTGATTGGCTCTGGGAGCTGATGTCATTTTGCTTATAACAGTGACTTGCAGCAGGTAATAAATTGAATTCTCCATTACCATCATTACACAAAATTCCCAGGTCTGTTATTTTGCCTGAATACCAGTGAAAGGAGGCCTGGATGTCCAGTGTTGGTGGCTAGTGGGTAGGACAGGGTCTATCAGACCACTAGCCTGGTTAGCTAGCATAAGGGTGGATGGTAGTATGGGGCTGAATGGAGACCTATCAGGTCACCAGCCTGTGGATTGAATTGTGAGTGGGTGTAGGCTGAAGATAGGTCATCAGCCATCAGTCTGAAATTCCTGCCCGGAGACCAGGAGTCTTTGGGTAGGTGGGAAACCACGGCCAAGCAGGAAGTGCTCTACTTCCCAAGCTAAGGACTTGGGTTGGAAGTACCTCTCAGGTTGGGTTATGAAAGTAACCAACTGACCTCTGTGCCGAGGGGTCAGTTCCTTACAGTGACTGCAGGCAGCCACTGTGCTCCCCTTTGCTTAGCAGGACTGCACTGTACATGCTTATAGTAAGAGAAGCTCCTAAAAAACCACAATTTTATTTATTTCAATTTTAAATGTCCTCATAGTCTTTAGCAGTCTCAACACTATTTAGAAGTCCATGGTTAAAAAATGTCCTCTGAGACTCAAGTAGGTCTCTTAACTATGTACCCCTATAAAATTTAAAAGCAAACTAATTAAACTGACTGCTAGCCATTTATCACTATACTCATAGATTAGTGCATCTTTCACCCCTCATCAGAAAAGAATCTTTTGGCAGTGGCTGGCACTTTACACAGAGACACATGATGGGTCAAGGACAAAGAATAAGAACTGTAGAATGTTCTGCCTTAAAAGGGACACTGTCATTACACCCTTTCTTCCCATGGATCAAAAATCACTGAGGAGAGACTGCAAAAGCCACAGGCAGTGGATAAATACAAGCAAACAATGTTTCTGGACATAATAGTGTAACTGCATATAAGAACTCACAAGTTTTGTGACAGCATGCACAATTACTGCTCAAGCTAAAGACAGACAAGATCCCAACATGGAGAGGGTAGATGGAAAAGATGCCCCTCTCCATGTTGAGAAGCTATCAACAATTGACAGTGCTGGTAGAAGGAAAATTAGACTCCTTTAAGAGTGTGTCTCCTGCTATATCAAATATATTCCAATGGATGGCAACATACTCAAGAGTATATGATCAGCAGATACTGGTGGATGGATAGTGATGGGTGGGTATATTTGGGATAAGTTGGGGGTGGGTACATATGAGCAAAATACACTATACAGAATTCTCAAAGAAGTAAAAGATATTAAGAAAAAGGAGGAAATTACATACTTCCCACATACAATGGCACATGGCACAGAACATTTGTTCCTATGCCAAAGAGATGATTGTGGGCATAGTGAGGAAATACTGGGCCAGAGAAAGACCAAAGCCCAGCAGAGGGAATACCAGCTCCTGCAGCACCATGTCCAGTGTCTATGCTTTTAGTTTCAAAGGGCTTAGATGGCTTCACTATTCCAGCTTTGCTGTCTGCAACAGACATCTCTCTTTTGGGCTGGTTCCACTCCCTGTATATGACTCTCTTTGGCAGATGTCTCCTGTCTCTGGCATCTCCAATATATCAGGGCCTTGACTGCAATCCCCTTCCCACCTTCACAGAATCAAGCAGTGGCTTCTCAGGGCCTTCTGGTCTCTCATGACCCTTGTCAAGAGTCTTTCTTCTCATATTTTCCTGGCCTCAGTAGATCTCTGAAACTATGGTGAAAAACTTACAAAATCCCTAACACTTGTATGTCA
Organism: Rhizomys pruinosus; assembly: GCA_009823505.1. Taxonomy (NCBI): domain Eukaryota; kingdom Metazoa; phylum Chordata; class Mammalia; order Rodentia; family Spalacidae; genus Rhizomys; species Rhizomys pruinosus. The sequence continues at coordinate 15,778 of VZQC01006047.1, read as the reverse complement.
CTTGTCTTCAAATCCAGTACCATGCATTCAACAATGCCAGCTGGTGATGGGCCTTACCTCCCTTTGACAACTTAGCAGCATTTGTATGTTGAAGCAGTTGCTTTATAAGAGCAAATAATCTCTCAGGCTTTCTCCTTTCCCTTGGGCTTCCATCCTGTTGTTTCAGAGAAGAGCTAGAGGCTACTCCTTAATGGAGCTAATCTCTCTAGCAATGACAGTGTCACTTTCAGCACATGCTTTCACTGTAACATTAAATTTCCCACAGGATCTTTTTTCCTTTCCTCACCATTTGCTTTTTAATTGTCGATCTGCATAAGAATTATCAGTACTAACCTTGCCACCGACTTATCATCACATTGTTTTGGATTAACTCTACCAAAGAAATTAGTCCATTTCTTTTAATTCAGCTTTACATAATTTCTGAGGACACGGTCAGAAAAGAGATGCATTCTTTGTCAAAACATCACATGAATGGTCTCTAAACACTCGCTAAACTTCTTCTCCAATGATCCCTCATGAGCTGGGTCTCTACCATGCACACTATCCTCAGCACTATTGTTCTTCCAAGTTTCTATGAGAAAGTGCCTTTAAACTATCTTCACAGTATTTGGCCACTATTCTAATCCAAAGTTCCTAAGTCTTCCACATTCCTCCCAAAAGTACCATGATCATATTCTTCAGAGCAATAATACCATTTCTCCTGGTACCAACTTCTCTATGCTGTGATAAAACACCATAGCAAAAGGCAACTTAAGGAAGAAATAATTTAATTTTTCTTACAGTTCCAGAGGGATGAGTCCATCATGTTAGGAAGCATGGCAGCAGATGGGCAGAGCAGACAGCTGAGAGATCAGATCTACAACTGTAAACATAAAGCAGACAGAAAGAACTGGAAGTGGGATGAGCCCATCCCCCAGTGACAACCTTCATCCAGCAAGTCTGAACCTCCAAAAGTTTCAACTTCCCCAAATACTGCCAACACCTTTGAAGCAAGTGCTCAAATACTGGAGGCTAAGGGGGACATTTCTCATTCAAACAACCAGAGTAAGGCATAGGTGTGATGCAATGGAAACAGGTGACTAGTGGTATGATGCCCCACAGCTAAGGCATAAAAAAAATAACAAAGGAAAAAAGCTCCAATGTGGTGTGTGTAAAAATCCTTAAATAACTAGAGCACTATTCATGGTGATGACTTTTACAATATGAACCTACTCTGGACTAATGACTTTTTGCTAATCTTGCAACCAAAAGTTACTGTTTGTAATCTAACAAGCTCTGGAGCTATGTGCTTCTCTTGTGACTTAGGCATATGACTTAATTCCTCAAGACTTTCCTTGCCCTCCATCCAAGATAATGTATATGGACGTTTTTAGATATCAAAGCACTAGAAACAGCATGCTCTTCTCATTGGAAACATTGAGAAAATTTGAGGCTATTGTTGTGCATGTATGGTGTTATAGGTCTAGGGATCGAAGGGCAAAATTCTCTGATGAAATGGGGTTAAATTGACTTTTATTTCTGTATTTTATTCTGTAGGTAACTGTTTTAATAAAGAATGAATACAGTCTTTGCTTAAGAGTACAGTTCCAGTTAGGTCCTGTGTCCAGGCTCAGGAGCAGCCTGCCACTGCTCCAGGCAGGTAAAAACTTAGGACATTGACTCACAGGGTACTGGACAATTGATTTGCTGGTTTGTGGCAGAGGGTCTAGTGGCTGGTACGTCTAGATTGGAGCCCTAAGCCCCAGCAGAGTGTTGCTGCCTGGCCCGGTGGCCCCTCCCACTAGTAGGCAGAAGGGGTCCTGGGTTTGGGTCTTGCTCGGGTGCCATAGTTAGGTCCTGTGTCCAGGCCCAGGAGCAGCCCATCACTGCTCCAGGCAGGTACTGGGCTAAACCAGGAATATATCCATCCCCCGCTCCCCTCTCCCCCCAACGACTGGAATTAAGGAGAGAATATCCAGTGGATTAAGAGAACCTTCAGAACAGGAAAGGAAGAGTGACTTAGTCTTCCAATATCCAATATATAAACAAAAGTGAAACCCTGAAACCTAGACAAGTCACCACTCCAAAAACAAGGAGGGGGGGAAAAAGCATCAGGAGGCAAGCAAAATAAAACAAGCTTTCAGCCTTCAACACACTGAAAAGGCATTTGAGATTTGAATCACAAAAGGGAAACCCACATGCCAGGGACATGACAAAGGGACAACATGGGAAAGGTGCAGGATAATTCTGCACCAAGCTCTACCAACCTGGTAGGGGATAGCTACAATGGGATCCCCCTTAAAGTGACCCAAGAATCAGACCTTAGAGGAATAATTGCAGACCTATGCAGAGATATTAAAGAAAATAAAGAAGAACTCAGAGAACTAAAGAGAGAGAATGAAAACCTCAAAAAAGACCTAGAGAGATACAATGACAAACTTCAAAAAGAACTAAAGGAAGGGATTGACAAATTCCAGAAATAACTAAAGAGAGAAAAAAAACACCTTAAGGAGGTAGAAACACTGAAAAAGGAAGTAAGGAGTAAGGAGCACAAGAAGAGAATGAGAAACTCACAAAGGAAATGGATATATTAAAGAAATCACAGGATGAAATGAAGAAGGAAATAGAACACTCATTCAATCAAGAAGAGAGGAAAGGAAAAAGCCTCAGAAATAGAATGGAGGAAGCAGAACAAAGAATATCAGATCTGGAAGATAACACAGAGCAACTAAAACACTCAAAAAATATTATGAAAAATTTAAAAATACACAAAAGTGGAACAACCAGGAAATATGGGACACTATGAAAAGGTCAAACCTCCACATCATAGGAATAGAGGAAGGAGAAGAATCTCAAGAGAATAGTATTGGTCAGATCTTCAACAGAATAATAGATAAAAACGTCCCCAAACTAAAAGTAGACAAACCCATTCAAATACAAAAAGCACATAGGACTCCAAATAGACAAGATCAGAAAAGAAACTCTCCACGCCATATCATACTCAAAATGCTAGATGCCCAAAACAAAGATAAAATTCTGAAGGCCACAAAAGAAAAACAAGTCACATACAAAGGGAAACCCATCAGAATTACAAATGACTTCTCGCCTCAAACCATGAAAGCAAGAAGAACATGGAGCAAAGCATTCCCTGTGTTAAGGGACTATGGATGCCAACCCAGAATACTTTACCCAGCAAAAATGTCGACTATACTTGAAGGAGAGAGAAAAATCTTCCATGACATAAACAAGATGATGGAATACATGTCTGGAAAACCAACTCTTCATAAAATACTTGAAGCAATTCAAAGGGCAGAAGAGAGGAGCAACAATCCTCAAACACCTAGGAAAAGAAACTAACAAAAACATAACCATAGGAGCAAAATCAAAGGCTAGAAGTCCAAATGGATAATAAAGTGAAAGGAAGCAACATCCATCTTTCAATTGTAACCTTAAATATTAATGGGCTAAACTCCCCAATCAAAAGGCATAGACTGGGAGAATGGATTAGGAAACAAAACCCATCTATATGCTGTCTACAAGAAACCCATCTCAATTTCAAGGATAGGCACCAACTTAAGGTGAAGGGATGGAAGAAAGTATTCCAAGCAAATGGTACCAAAAAGAAAGCGGGTGTGGCTATTCTAATATCAGACAAAATAGACTTCAAAGCAAAAGAAATCAAAAGAGACAAAGAGGGCCATTACATCCTTATTAAAGGAACAATTGACGATGAAGATTTCACAATCATAAATATATATGCACCAAACATCAGTGCACCAAACTTTATAAAGACAATTCTTCAGGATCTCAAGGCACAGATTAACCCCAGCACACTAATACTAGGGGACTTCAATACCCCATTAAGTCCTCTAGACAGATCAACAGGACAAAGGATAAACAGAGAGACATCTGAACTAAATGACACAATACACCAAATGGACCTCACAGACATCTATCGAATATTTCACCCAAACACCAGAGAATACACTTTCTACTCAGCACCTCATGGAACATTCTCCAAAATAGACCATATACTGGGACACAGGGAAAAACTCAACAAATATAAAAAGATTGAAATAATCTCATGCATTCTATCAGACCACAGTGCAATAAAACTCAATATCAACACCAGAATAAACCCTACAACCTACAGGAACACATGGAGACTAAACAACACTCTCCTGAATAATGAGTGGGTCAAGGAAGAAATAAAAAAAGAAATAAAAACATTCCTGGAACTGAATGACAATGATAAAACAACACAGCAAAATCTATGGGACACTCTTAAAGCAATCCTAAGAGGGAAGTTTATAGCTCTAAGTGCCCACATTAAAAAAACAGAAAGAGCACAAGTGAACGATCTAACACTGCAGCTAAAAATACTTGAGAGACAACAACAAATGAACCCTAAACGCAGCAGACAAGAAGAAATAACAAAAATCAGAGCAGAGATCAATGAAATAGAAACAAAGAAAACCATAAAAAAAATCAATGAATCCAAAAGCTGGTTCTTTGAGAGAATAAACAAGATAGACAGACCTCTAGCCCAGTTAACCAAAAGAAAGAAGGAACAACTCCAAATCAATAGAATCTGTGATGAAAGGGGAAATATCACAACAGATAATGAAAAGATCCAGACAATCATACGGAATTACTTTAAAAACCTATACTCTACCAAGTTTGAAAACCTAGAAGAAATGGATGAATATCTGAAATCTTGGGAATCACCAAAGCTCAACCAAGAAGAGATCGACAGCTTAAACAGACCAATAATATGTGAAGAAATTGAAGATGTAATAAGCAGCCTCCCAACCAAAAAATGCCCAGGCCCAGATGGTTTCACAGCAGAATTCTATAAAATATTTCAAAAAGACTTACAACCATTAATATTCAAGTTGTTTAGAAGGATACAAATGGAGGGAGTTCTCCCAGATTCCTTCTATGAAGCCAGCATCACTCTAATACCAAAACCAGGCAAAGATGCAACTAAAAAGGAGAACTATAGACCCATCTCCCTAATGAACACAGATGCCAAAATTCTAAATAGGATACTGGCAAATCGCATACAGACCCACATCAAGAAGATCATCCACCATGACCAAGTTGGATTCATACCAGAGATGCAGGGATGGTTCAACATACGAAAATCAATAAATATCATCAAGTATATAAATGGACTGAAAGACAAAAACCACACCATCATCTCAATTGACGTGGAAAAAGCCTTTGACAAAATCCAGCATCCGTTCATGTTTAAAGTCCTAGAGGGAATTGGATTGGAGGGATCATTCCTTAATGTAATCAAAGCCATATACAGGAAACCCACAGCCAATATCATCCTAAATGGGGAAACGACAGAAGCATTCCCCTTAAGGGTAGGAACTCGGCAAGGTTGTCCCCTGTCACCACTCCTTTTCAACATAGTGCTTGAATCCCTTGCTAGGGCAATAAGGCAAGAAAAGGAAATTAAAGGAGTTCTAATAGGAAAAGAGGAAGTCAAGCTATCCCTTTTTGCTGATGATATGATTGTCTACTTAAGGGATGCTAAGAACTCCACCAGGAAACTCCTAGAAACGATTAGGAGCTTCAGTAAGGTGGCAGGATACAAAATAAACCTAGAAAAATCAGTAGCCTTTCTCTACACCAACAGTAGGCAGCTGAAGAAGGAATACAAGGAGACCTTCCCACTCACAATAGCCTCAAAAACAATAAAATACCTAGGAACAAACCTAACCAAAGATACCAAGGACCTCTACAACAAAAATTTTAAACCTCTGAAGAAGGAAATTGAAGAAGACATCAGGAGATGGACAAACCTCCCATGCTCATGGATTGGGAAAATAAATATAGTAAAAATGTCCATTCTACCTAAACTTGTATACAGATTTAATGCAATCCCAATCAAAATCCCCAAGAGCTTCTTCACATGTTTGGAAAAAAGAATCCTCAATTTCATTTGGAAAAACAAAAGACCCCGAATAGCCAAAGCAACTCTGGGCGAAAAGAGCAATACAGGGGGGATCGCTATACCAGACATCAAACTATACTACAGGGCTATAGTCATAAAAACAGCTTGGTACTGGCACAAAAACAGACCAGTTGACCAATGGAACAAAATTGAAGATCCAAACCTGAGCACATACAATTTCAGCCATCTCATATTTGATAAGGAGGCCAAGAAGACACATTGGAGGAAAGACAGCATCTTCAACAAGTGGTGTTGGCAAAACTGGATCACCACCTGTAGAAGAATGAAATTAAACCCCTACCTCTCACCCTGTACAAAAGTCAATTCCAAATGGATCAAAGACCTCAATGTGAAATCCAAAACTCTGGAGGTGATAGAAGAGAAACTTGGCAGCAGACTACAAGACGTAGGTGTAGGAAAAGACTTCTTAAATCAGACAGCAGCTGCACAAGAAATAAGATCGTCAATTGACAAATGGGACCTCATTAAACTCAAAAGCTTCTGTACATCAAAGGAAACAATAAAGGAAGTGAAGAGAAAACCCACAGAATGGGAGGAAACCTTCACAGCAGATACATCTGACAAAGCATTAATCTCCAGAGTATACAAGCTACTCAAAAAACAAAGAAGAAAGAAAACAAATGAATCACTCAGAAGATGGAGCAAAGATCTGAACAGAGACTTCACAGAGGAGGAATTAGAGATGGCTGAGAAACACCTTAAGAAGTGTTCAACATCGCTAATAATTAAGGAAATGCAAATTAAAACCACCTTAAGATACCATCTTACTCCAGTAAGACTGGCTAGGATCAAGAAAACAAATGATGCCAAGTGCTGGAGAGGGTGTGGGGAAAGGGGAACACTCATCCATTGCTGGTGGGAATGTAAACTTGTGCAGCCACTATGGAAAACAGTGTGGAGAACCCTTAGAAGACTCAAAATGATCCTGCCATTTGACCCAGTCATACCACTCCTGGGTATATACCCACAAGACTCATCTTACTGCAGAGATACATGCACAGCTATATTTATTGCCACTCTGTTCACAATAGCAAAAAACTGGAATCAACCCAAATGCCCCTCAACTGACGAGTGGATAGAGAAAATGTGGTACATGTACACAATGGAATTCTATGCAGCGGTAAAGAAAGACAACATCATGAACTTTGCAGGTAAATGGATGGAGCTAGAAGACATCATGTTAAGTGAAGTAACACAGTCCCAGAAAAACAAACGACAAATGGTATCTCTCATATGTGGATGCTAGTACCAATAACCCAGTTATAAATATTTCTTGTGGAGAGGGATGCACATTAAAAGAACAACAACAGAAAGATTGCATCAGAAGGCTGACTGAAATAGTGACTCGGGAGGGGTGGGAGGGGTGGGAGAGGGACACGGGTGTATATTCGATTGGTGCATATTTAATTGACGTGAGTTCAACAAGTATCCAGTTTTGCCCAGACTCTGTCTACAGGATACATGGTGTTTTAGGACTTAGTAAAAGTAAATATGTGTATATTAAACAACATTGGTTTAAAGGCTGATAAAAACGGTAATGCATCTGAGTTAATTGGTGATATAAATTGCTGTTGTCCACATTAGCTTTAATTAAAAACTGTATAACAATTACTTTGGGATTGGTATAAACAAATGTTCTCTATAATTTTGCTGTCATATAGTATCACCTGGCAGCAATCTCTTTCACCTATAGGATGATTTAATTTAAAAATAAAGTTTGTTTCCCAAGTTAATCACATACAGTAACCCAAAACAGCATGGGTGAACTTGATGAAATCTGTGCCTTGACTCCACCCGATAGGTATATATTTGCTTTTTGTGAGACTCATGGGTCAAAAATAAAAACCTTAAATTAAAAAAGGGGGATATAGATAGATATGAAAACTTTTTGTCAAAAAACCTTGCAATCCAAATCTTAAAACTAACTATGGGAAAGGATTTGTATGTTCCAACAGGCCAGAGTATCACCAATTTAATGGCTGAGAAAGAAAATGCGGCTTTGCAGTGAGTAGGATGTACCAGAAAGTGCCAGCAGAAGGATGGACTCCTCTGGGCATCGAAGGGAAGAAATGTCTCAGATTGCTACAGACATCAGGCCCCTCTCTGGATCCTACTTGTAACAACGATTTTTAATGAATCCTAATGAAGCTTATCTCCTAGGTGCTGCAAAGGTTTTAATACAAGAGACTTTCTTAACACCCCCCCATAGAATAAGGAGAAATATGATGATGATGAGGTCGTTCTCCAGCTGTAGATTGGAGCCAGCTGTTATAGAGGTATTTTCTTGTTAAATCGGTAAAACTGCCTTCTTTAATTGACTAATGGACATAGAAACTGTGAAAAGGATTATTCGTTATTCAGAACCAAATATAATGCTAAAGTCTCCTTAAGCTATGCACTTAAGCAGAATATATTAATACAGGAGCTCTGACATCGACAATGGATTACTCTACCAAGGAGATGTTGGCCAGGGGATCCAAGCCCCCACAAAAGGTAAAGGCTCCTTGCCTCCAAACCGGGATATCTGCAGGAAGAGAGGCGATAAGGCCCTGCTGTTGAAGACCTGTGTCCCTTTTCTAAGCCCAGGAAACAATCTGCAGGAGAAGGGGCGTGGTAGAATGTAAGGGCTGAGATTGGGGTGAATGGTGAAACTACAACAATATAGACTGGACACTCATTGGGTCAACTTGATTGAACATACAAGCCCCCCCCTGCTGGATGGTGGGACCTATGAGCTGTGTGGGTTTGGGCACAAATGCTTGCAAATTGGTTTTACAAGAAGGATGCTTGTACTCATAAATTATCACTTATTGTTAATAAATGAAAACAAAACATAGAAAGATGCAGGAAAGTTATGGCAGAATGCATGAGCTGGGATGGGGTGGGGTGGGGTGGGGGGAAGGGAAAGGAAAATATGCTGAACTTAATTGGAAAATGATGTATGAAATACACAAAGCATCAATAAAAAATGAAAATTAAAAAAAAGGAGTACAGTTCTAAGAGAATTTTGAAGGAATAGGTCCTCAGCAGTTGAGGTCTGCTCTTGGCCTCAAAATGAATAGTAAGAGTCAAGTTGTCTTTTTTATTGCATAGCCATAATGTTGCTTTGAAATGCTGAAACTTAAGTCTGTATTAGCACTCTTATTATGTTTCCAGTATATATTAAGTCTGGAGTTTCCCCACTTGGCCTACAGGTATTTTTGAGTGCATAATTTGATGCACTCATATTATGAGGTAGCATAGCAAATAAAGTACCTAAACAGAGCCAAGTACTTAAGGTAAGACATACCAAGCATTAAATTTGAGAAAAAAGAATGCATTAATGCTTATTAAGTCAATAAGATTTGCTAAGTAATCTTTATAGAGCCTGTACACTTAAGCTAAGTAAACAGTTATACAAAATTGTACATTAGCTTCATTTATTTAATATGATTATCTCCTGTTGAATCCATTCTCTTATAATGTATAAACAACTAATAAAAAGTAAACAAGAAAACTAACTCCATCAATAACAGGATGAATGAAATGAGAAGGAAATTCTCAAAAGATAAAATACAAATGGTAAATAAACATGAAAACATGGTTAAGCATAATGGCTTCTAGATCCATGCATTTGGGGAAGCACCAAGCCTTAAAAGGAACAAGTGTACTGCACAAAACGACAGAAACGGAGAGAGACAAGCTGAGACCGTGTATATAATGGTGTTGGGTTGAGGTCGGAACAAAGGATGTAGAAATATGAAATGGCCCAGGAAGATAGGGCTACGAAAGAAATGTCGTCTACTTGATTCAGATTGGAAAGTGCGTACTAATTACGAAGGCAAAGCTATGTCATTAACCCAAGGTTTATTAGACCGGGATCTCAATTAACCACGTGTAGAGACGAAAAAAGAAAAGTTCATGCGAGAAATCAATGGATAGGCGATGCAGACGTGAGATCAACAAATTACAAAAGAAGCGTGGCAGGCACCGAAAAAGGTATCAGATCAACCGGCGCGAGGATAACCGGAAGGGACCGGGATAGCCCGGGGGCACCTGTGAAGACCCGGCGACCGACCCCGACTGCCAAGATGAGGAAAAGGCACAGAGAAGTGTGGTCCCCTGTAATTCAGCGTCGATAAATTGGAATACGTGACCCCAGTAGACTGGCGTATACAAGAAAATGAATGGATTACAAAGGCTGGAGAGGTGGGGGAAAGAAGGGACACACACCACGGCTGGGAAGGAAGTAACGAGCGACAACACTAGGGAAAGCAGTTGGGAGAACCGAAAGTGTCCTGGAGGGAAGTGGGGCATTGGCAACAGTTCACTTCTCAGTCAATGTCCACCATTGCCCCCTCACAGGCCCCCACGCCCCCCAAGGCATGCAGTGCCATATCAGGCGGCCCCGGCGAGACCAAAAGCAAGCAGAAGAAAGGTGAGGGGGGGAAAACACTGCCCAAGAGGCCCCAGTGCCAAGTCGCTGCGGTTGTGCCCCCGCCTCAGAGGTTGTTCAACATGACATTGGACGGATGCACACATTGACTGAAAATCAGGCATCGAAAATAAACGGAGGTCCAAGTTCATATTTGTTGGATTACATCTGTTAATTAGTCGTGCCTAAATATGTAAAACAATCTACCCACCTTTTATCCAAAATATAAATCTGAAAATATATGATAATTAGAGCCCAAGGCTCAATCAAGAGCAACAGTTGCTTTAGATAAAGGAAAAAACATGTTACTCAGTTTCCTACTTGATCCACAAAAAGAGATACTGTTCTTTTTTTTTTTTCTGGCATTGTTCCTCACAAGCAAATACTTCTGTTTCATACATTTACCATCAAAGTCATCGTAAAGAAACTTTTTTTTAAATATTTTAACAGGGATTCCCTTCCCCAACTCCAGTAACTCACACTCTGTAGACCACGCCGACCTGAACACATAGTGCTAGATTAAAGGGTGTGCCTAACTTAAAGACCAAATGAACACCCACCTGACCTCAGTCAAAACCGCTCCCGGAACCTAAATAACCACAAGGCATTTCAACACAGAGTACACTACACACGCAAATCTTATGCAGCCTTCTTCAACAAAAGCAAGGCTAAAGCAACCCCAAGTGCCCCCAAGCTAATGAGTTATAAAGAAGATTGGTACATCTACACACAGAATATGCAGCAGTAAAGGAAGATGAACATCTAAACTGCAAGTTAAAATGCATGGATCTGAAGCATTATGCTTAACATGTTTCATGTTTATTACCAATTTGTATTTTACTTTGAGAATTCCTTCTCAATTCTCATCCTTTATTGATGGAGTTAGTTTCCTTGTTTACTTTTTATAGTTGTTTATACATTAAAGAGGCACAGATTCAACAGGAAGATAACAATAAATACATGAAGGTAGAACGTACAATATTGGTATAACTGTTACTTAGGCTTAAGTTACACAGCCTAATAAAGAAACTTAAAACTTCTAAACTATGATAAGCATTAATGAATTCTTTTTTCTCAAATTTAATGCTTGGTATGTCTTACCTTAAGTACTTGGCTCTGTTTAGGTACTTTATTTGCTATGCTACCTCATAATATGAGTGCATCAAATTATGCACTCAAAAATACCTGTAGGCCAAGTGGGGAAACTCCAGACTTAATATATACTGGAAACATAATAAGAGTGCTAATACAGACTTAAGTTTCAGCATTTCAAAGCAACATTATGGCTATGCAATAAAAAAGACAACTTGACTCTTACTATTCATTTTGAGGAGCCAAGGAAGCAGAACCTCAACTGCGTGAAGGACCTATTTCCTCAAATTCTCTAAGACTGTACTACCTTTATTTTAATTTCATTTGTTTTGATCTTAGAGTAATTTCTAACATCATTTTCCAATTAAAAGTTCACAATATTTTCCTTTTCCCTTCTCCCCACCCACCCCAACCCATCCACTATGATCAATAACTTTCCTGTCTATCTTCTAATTTTGTTTTCATTTATACAATAAGTATAAGTATTGAGTACAGAGAGCATCCTTCTTGTAAAACCAATTTGCAAACATTGTGCCCAAACCCACACAGCTCCATCATAGTCCCCCCACCATCCAAGCAGGCAGGGGGCTTGTATTCAATCAAGTTGATCACCCAAAATCATTTGTCCAGTCTATATTTTGTAGTTTCACCAACCCATCACCCCAATTCAGCCCTAACATTCGACTAACACGGATGTAGCCCATCTCCTGCGAGATTGTCTGGCTTAGAAAAGGGTATCTCATATTATCTATTTTTCTTACACAGCAGGGCCTTATCGCTCTCTCTTCTTGCAGGTATCAAAATTCATAGGTAAGAAGCCTTTACCTTTTAGTGGGGCTTGGATCCCTGGCCAACACTCCTTGGTAGAATAATCCATGTCAGATCGTCAGAGCTCCCTGTATAATCTAATATTTCTGCTTAAGGCATGCCTTAAGGAGACTTTAGATTATATTTGGTTCTGAAAATAACTGAACAATCCTATGTTTCACAGTTTCTATTCCATAAGTCAAAAAAAGAGGAAGGCAAGTTATCTAACCCGATTACAAAGAAAATACATCATTAAACACTGAGCTCACCAATCTAACAGCGAAAAACGAACCCACATACATAATTCTCACAAACATTAATTACATAAAGGGGAGAAGAGGAAGATGATAGTAAAGAAAAAGTCCATGATATTGACACAAAACATTAGAGCAGCACTAGGAGAAAATCTTCATTAGATCATTAAAATCGTCTTTTTACATATGGACAAATATGGAGGCACTGATCGTAGCAACTGGAAACATTCTACCTTTCGATGCCGTCAGAGGAACCATCCTTCTGCGCAACTCTCCGGTACATTTTCCTACCACTGCAAACGGAATATAAACAGGAAGGTGTATGGACCGCACTGCAGTGATGTCCCTGATGCCAGTAAGAGTGTATCTCGCAGATACTTATTTAAAGGTCACAAAAGAAAACCAATAGAAGCAAAATATGGTCCTTGAGTCAAACAAAACCCTTCCGTCAGCACCAGTACACCTCATCTGCCTGGAAAAACTGTACAGCAGTGGCAGCCAAATACTATCTGGATAAGCCCAAAACGAAATTGGCTATTGGCTCTCCCTTGGAGAAATAACCCATAGCTGATGCCAAAAGCTTACATCCTGAATGTTGATTATTATATAACCTACACATGACCGCAACTTTAACAGAAGAAAATGTATTCATGAATTAACAACCATCCAAACATCTGTGTCTTACCAAATTAACCTACCATAAAAAAAGTAGTTAAATTACCTATAACCAAATGCAATGTTCATCTAGTAAGCACCGAAAGGCATAATTATCCTAGTTTAAAATACCTAAATATATCTATATTGCAGATGTGCTCATAGTAAGAAAGGTTATGCCTGACGAACTGAGCCGCCCATGAAGAAAACAGCCAGAATGCATAAAACCTTAGGACATAGCGAAGCTCCAGAGAAAGTGAGAGCTAGTTTGCATTCAGCCAACCTGTCTCCTTTCAATGCCAGAGAACAATCTTGAAAGCGAGGCCGCGGAAGACATGAATAAAGGCTGCGATTGGAAGAATGGGAACTACAATAAAGACTGGACACCATGACAAATCTGATTGAACATACAAACCACCCCCTGCTGGATAGTGGGACCCATGACCTGGGTGGGCACAACGCTCACTAAATGTTTACCATAAAGGACGCTGTACCTTACGAAATTTATCCTTATGTAAAAAAAAATGAAAACAATAACAATATCAAACAACAACAAAAAAACCAGAAAGATACAGAAAAGTATGACCAGAAAGCATGAATCTGCGATGCGAGTAGGGCGGGGATGAAGGGAAGGGAAAGCCGAAAAACTGAATGAAAATGAATGTATAGCAAAAAACATCAAAGCATCAATAAAAGAGAAAAGAAAAATAAAAAAAAAAAGGATCAAAAAAAAAAAAAGATAAGGACACATTGGATGAGAACAAAACAGTCTACTTTTCGGACGTTTGTCTTGGCTCTGGCAAATTCTGAGCTTTCCTTCATATCGTTACAGTTTGTCCAGGAATAAACCTTTCGATCCTACTATGGACAAACAAGCAATTAGATATAATGGGTATTACAGTAAACAATTTTATGTAGGTCTTACTTTGTAAGACAAGAATTTGGATGGTAACTTATCATGAAATATTACATTTTTATGTTCTGTAATAGACCAGGTCTACTGTGCTATAACATCAACCATTAAGGATGTAAGCTGTGAGCATCACCACAGGGTTATTCTTCCAAAAGGAAACTCATATGCCCAATTAGATGGGAAGATCGCATGGCGCCCACTGCGCACAGTACCACAGGAGGTTAGCTGGTAAGACGAGATTTCTTGACCAAGGACCATATGCCTTACTTTGTTAGTGCCTTGTAAACGATCCAAACCAACTGTACACTTGCAGGTGGGGTCTCAATACATCTTCCCATAGTTACATCAGGTCTTCCAACAGCAGGGCCTTATCACCATTCTTCTTGCAGGTATCCCATTGGAGGCAAGGACCTACCCTTTTTTTTTTTAATTTTTATTATTAATTATTTTTTTTTTATTATTTTTTTGCATGTAGGTTGGTGTACTGTGTCGTGCCATGTTTGGAGGACAGAAGAAGGCGTTGACATCCCTGGAACTGGAGTTCTCCGAATTGGAGCTTCAGACGGTGCTCCGGGAGCCTATGCGTGCTGGGGCACGTATAAAACCCGGGTCCTGTAAACGTCGGCTACGCAGGCCATACTCCCACCCAGAGCCTTAACATTTAGGTGGGCTTGATCGCCTGGCACATCTCCTGAAAACCATACACTATTATAAGGAGTCCCCAAAAAGGAAAAACTACTGAATAAATATTTGTTAAGAGCAAAAGCTAAGATATTTAGTATATTGAGTCTGAATAAGGAAGACCTTTAACAGTTCCTGTATAGCATTAAAGAAGCAGTTTTAACCAATATAAGAAACTAACTCCAAATAGGTCCAATTTACAGTTGCAGAGTGACCTCATCACATCAATTTCCATCTGTCTATAGGGGGGAGGTAAAATTTCTCGTAGAATACCCATTTGCTGGTCCCTTAATATATTAATGTTCCACTGAGATAGCACTACTGCATGTTAAACAAACAGTATGATCCACCACGATTGGGGTGATGTTGACAATCTAGGCTTTTCTCCTTCAGTTCAGTGGGCCTTTGGGCACTTCTGGTATTAGCAAGCTGTTTTTTCGCTGTTGGATACTTTTGACTTTGGATCCATCTTTTTCGTTTAGTTTTAGGTTTTTGCAGTTTTGAGGTTTATATCCTATCTGTATTTTTTTATTTTTGTTTTTGTTTTTTGACCCATGAGTCTCCAGAAAGCATTGTATTATACATACCTATAGGTGGAATCAAGGCATATGTCATAATTCACCATGTGTTTTGGGACTGTGTGTGATTAATGGAGCCAACTTAAAATTCTATAGTTAAATCATCCTGTAGGTGAATGAGAATGCTACAAGTGATACTGTACAACAGAAAATATAGATCATTTGTGTATGGCCAATTCCCACGTTTATTGTCTTACAATTTAATAAAACATATGTGGCAATAAGCAATTTACAATCACCCATAACTCCAGATACATACTGTTTTATCAAGCCTTTAACACAATGATTAGTTAATAACCAATTTCTTTACTTCTCTACACAATGTAACCTGTGATTAAAACATGAAGGTATAGTGGTAACATGTTGCAAAGGGTTCTATCGCATCTTGAGATGATGTGTGTTTTGTCTTTCAGTCCA
>VZQC01006044.1:4861700-4873170 GCA_009823505.1 Rhizomys pruinosus | reverse complement strand
TGAATTTGATGAAATCTGTGCCTTGATTCTACCCTATAGTTATGTATAATATAACTGTCATCTGGAGACTCATGGGTTAAAAAAAGAGGGGGATACAGAAATACATGAAACCTTTTCATCAAAAACCTTGCAATTCAGATCTTAAAACTAACTACGGGAAAAGATTTGTTTGTTCCAACAGGACAAAATATCACCAACTTAATGGCTGAGAAAGAAAAGATATAGCTTTGCATTGAGTAGGATGTACACTTTTCTGTTTCTGTGATAAAACAACCATGACCAAAGGAACTTATAAAAGGAAGAGTTTATTTGAACTTACAATTGATGGTTCCATGGAATTAAGAGTCCAGTGTGGCAGGGAGGGATGGTGGCTGTGGCTGGAGCAGAAAGCTGAGGTTCACATCTTCCAATGAGCACAGGAAGTTAAGAGAGAGAGACTGGAGACTGGCAAGGATTGTTAAACTCACTAAGCCCACCCCCCAGTGACGTACTTCCTCCACCATGCCCACACCTTCTAAGATCTCCCAAAACAGTGCCTCCAACTGGGGACAACATATCTAAATACTTAAAGCCTATGGGGGACACTCTCACTCAAATCGCCAAACCCTCCTTTTAAGAAGATCAGCTCTTCCTCACCCAGTAATAATCAGCTGCAAGTAATTATTAGACTGAGATTGGGACCTATTGCCCATTTCCATAGTTATGTTCTGGATTTTTCTCTGCGTGAGCTTGCATGGGTCTTGCTCATGCTGAAATAATTGCTGTAGGTTCCTATGAGCAAGGTCCTAGGAGCCTTTTAAGTCTCTATTTCTGTATGCCCATGCACCTCCTCTCTGGTTCCTAAAATCTTCCCACCCACTCTTCCACAATTGTTTCTGAGCCCTGGGTTGGTGGGGTTTAATATAGGAGTCCTGTAAAAGGACCCATACTCTGCAGCCTCTTCTCTTCTATGCATTGTATATTTATGAAATTTTGTGTTCAAGGACCTCTGATGTATGAATGAGATTAATTGATAAGAAGTGAGAGAAGAACTAGTGTCCTCTTTGCATCTTATTCTATGTTCCTTGAACCTTAGGCATAGCCATTGCATTGTAGATGTGTCATTTAGGCTTGAGCAATTCATAGGCAATCTCTGTGAATGATAGGTTGCAGAAGTTTAATAATCTCCATCTGTTGCAAAAGAAGCTTCTTTGATTAGTGGTAACTGGAATACATGTCTGTAGATCATAAGGATTCACATTTTGCAAATAGTGAGATATTACATTTGTCTAGAATGTGACAGCCTTCAAGATTTTTCTAATTTTTATGATCTCTACAGCCATGTGAATTTGGCTGAGTTTACACTTGAGTTTACACATGAATTTCTTCCTATTGAGTAGGCTTTAAGTACAATTAGGTAGGTCATCATTACCTGCCAGATAAAAGGGCCACCACTGCACCATGTCATTTACTGTTCCAGCCAATAACATGGTTATTAGGCCTCAACATTGGGGTTTGATCATGGAGTAACGTACTCCCCATAGTAGGTAGCTTTGTGCTCTTTGTGCTCTCAAAGCAAAGAGATCTAGCTTTCAGGGGAGGTGGCTTACAAGTAAGTTCTTGCTTCATTGCTCCTGCGCCAGAGTATGTCCTGTCTTCAGCAACAGCATCTTACCTTCAAGTTCTGGGAGGTAGTCAAGGGCTATGGCAATAATCTGTATAATTTGGGCGTCTCTTGGACTATCCTGGCCAATAACTCAAAGGAAGTTTTCCACTACGAAGCATTGCTTTTTGTTATGTAGCCTTCAGTTATGGGTCTCATTGTTTTGCAAACATAATATTTGAATCTGAGTCTCAGATATGAAAGAGATGGCTCTAGATAACTATTGTCACTGTATATGAATAGGAGACATTCAATTTTTCCTGAAAACAGTAAAAATTCATAATAAATATAAATGCTGTCTGGCCTCTGTTAAGAAAAAAGTCATGTTTAAAACAAAGATGACAGTTTTCCTGCAGAAATGATTAACTTTTCTGTCTACTCCTACCTTTTAATTTCTTGCTTGTACTCCATGTGCATCAGCTATCTAGAAGCTTTTGTTAAGGGAGAAAAATACTCTGCAGTGTACAGTGTTCTGTTGAGCATTCAAGAACAAAGCAGCATAATTTTACATTAAATAGTTGTATCTAGTGATAGTGTTTTCAATGCTCAAAGAGGAACACATGATAATATGTCATGGAAGTGGCTGACTGAAATATACACTTCAAAGTAAAGATATGTATTATTCCCAGAAAAAAGAAAATCAGTACATTATTTAAAAAACATACTATTTGTCATTAATGACAGAATATGAATGATAAAATGCTTCATTTATCTTTGGGAACATGAACAGTTATTTTGTACATGCACATATTAATGAAAGCATAAAATAAATAAATATTACCTTTTTCTGTTTTACACTTCATCAAAAGTTAATGGTGTTGGATTTACATTCTAAATATTCTAATACATTAGCATATTTTCAGAGAAATATAGTGTCTGTATTTCCATTAACATGGTTTTATGACCTTGACTTTCTTTGATGTTTGATTCATAACCTAAAGTACTTAGAAATGTGTGGTGCTTTTAATTTAAAAATGTTTGCAAGATATTTTAAACTAAAACTCATAGGAGTCTATGTAAATAGAGCATGATTAATATCATAAAAGTCAAAATGCCAATCTCTTTTAAATTTTTTCAAATGATTTAACCAATGGCTTAATAAGCTTTTGAGAACCCCTGTGGTCTTGAGTGTTGTTCTTATGGTCTTGAGTGCTGATCTTATCTTAAAAAATTCTCAAATGTCTTTCAGAAAGCACTCAAAAATTCCATAAACTGTATTAGAATAATATATTTGAGTCAAGTCTTTCATTGTATAAGTTTCAGGAAAGACCTAAAATTCAAAAAGTAGTAAATTTGTTTATACTCAGTCACATTTGAAGATAAGGAATCAAGCAAGAACAAATAATTTTAAGGCTATTAACTGTTTCACTTTAAGTCCAATATCCAAAATTTGGTAATGTATGCATATAAGTCATCAATACTGCCCTTTAAAATGTGAACTCTGGGGCTGGAGAGATGGCCTAGCGGTTAAGAGCGCCGACTGCTCTTGCAGAGGACCGGGGTTCGATCCCCAGCACCCAAATGGCGGCTAAGAACCGTCTGTGACTCCAATTCCAGGAGAACTCCAGTTCCACGGGAATCTGAAACCCTCTTCTGACCTCCGCGGCATTGCGCCACACGGGTGCACAAACCTGCATGCAGACAGTACACTCATACACATACAAAAATAAATAGAATTTAAAAAATAAATAAATAAAAAAATAAAATGTGAACTCTGTGAAAACTTGATATTTTATGCCTTATTCTTCAGTTTCCAAAAGGCAGAATAATACTGGCCTGTGCATAATAAACCCTGTGCATATTGAATCTACCTGTGCAATGAAGCAATTTATGAGTTCATCAAATGTCATTTAACCCAGTGACAGAATATAGAGGAAAAACATTTAAATATTATCTTTGTAATTATGACACATTTTATTTCTGAAAGTGTTAAGAATTATATTTACAGGGGATGGAGAGATGGCCTAGTGGTTAAGAGCACTGACTGGCTTTGCAGAGAACCTGGGTTCAATCCCCAGCACCCACATGGTGGCTGAGAACCTTCTTTTTTTTTCTTGATGCTTTGTGTATTTCATACATCATTTTCCAATTCATTTCAAGCATATATCCCCTTCCCTTCCCCCCACCCCACCCCTACCCATCCCAGATCATGCATTCTGCCATAACTTTTCTGCATCTTTCTCTGTTTTTTTGTTTTGTTTTGTTTTCATTTTTTTAACAATAAGTGATAATCTGTGAGTACAAGCATCCTTCATGTAAAACCAATTTGTGAGCAGTTGTGCCCAAACCCACACAGCTCATGGGTCCCACCATCCAGCAGGGGTGCTTGTATGTTCAATCAAGTTGATCAAATGAGTGTCCAGTCTATATTCTTGTAGTTTCACCATTCACCCAAATCGCAGCCCTAACATTCTACCGCGGCCCCTCTTCTGCAGATTGTTCCCTAGGCTTAGAAAAGGGGCACAGCTCCCCATGATAGCGAGAACCTTCTTTAACTCCAGTTCCATGGGAATCTGACACCTCTTCTGACCTCTGGGGCATTGCATGACACAGGTGCACAAACCTACATGCAGACAGTACATTCATACACATACAAAAATAAATAAAATTTAAAAAAGAATTATATTTACCAAGAGTGTGCTTTATTTATTAAATTGAAATTTTCAAATATAATATTATGGCTTTACATTATACATAATTTTTTTATTCTTCATAATACACCCTATACCAAATTATATTTTCAGACTGGGTGTGATGAAAAGACTGTACATATCACTAGGTTTGAACTATTTGTTTTCCAGATATTTGTATGCTGACATTTTAATGACTAGGACAAAAACAATAGAAAGTTGAAATTTGGAGGAGGTGAATAGTTCATAACATTTATGTGTATTTTTTATGGAAGAAAATGCAGTGTGATGGAGTTAGTCCCTTTTCTCTATATGAGACCATAGGTATAAGCTAGTATTTATAAGGAAGAATGCCCTGTAGAAAATATCAAATCAGTTATAAACTTATCACAGACATTTCAGGATCCAGTACTTTGTAGAAGAAATGTCTAGAGCTATACCCTATTGACTTCCTGGTATCTTGTTAAAGTAACCTAACAATCTAATATAATATTGACTAAGTTCCATGAAAAACAATGGTAAAAGTAATGCTTGTAGAAACTAGATTTTTGTCTTTATTTCTCCTCGTCCTTCAATGGTAAATGAGTATTTGATTATTTCTCTTTCAACTCCCAGGGCTATTTCATTGCTTTTATTCATTTGTCATGTTTTCTTTCTTTATCATTTAGGATGTCCTGCACCCTACTAATATGATAAATGTCTGTGGAGGAAATGTTTCCTAATTTAGAGAACACAAGTTAGATGGTATGGCATGCCAAATATTTTATTCTGTGAATAAATTTTAAAAGGTCTTTATTGATTGAGTGTATACAATAAAACATGTGAATAAACCATACACTCTTCTTTTTCACATATTTCCAAATGTTTATTTACTTAGCTCGAACTGAATGTTGATACTAAGCCAGGGTTTAATGAATGTGAAAAACTAACTAATATGAATAATACAACTCTCTTGTTTTAAAGGGTTTTCTGAATTAATGATGTGGATAATTTTTAACTTGATTTTGAAATTGAAATTAATGCACAGCTGTACTTTCTTCTGGTTAGAATTCAAAAATTATTAGAAATTGACTAACAGTTGATGGCCTTAGTATTAGAATAAAATATTTTTCTCATCAGAAAATTCATCTGTGAACACTGAGATCATCCTTTATATCCTAAGAGACTATCGTTCCAAGTTGCAGATGTATTTGTCAAGCTCATATGAGAATAAAAATGAATTTCAGGGGGTTGGAGAAATGGTTCCATGAATAAGAGCACAGGCTGCTCTTTCAGAGGACCCAGGCTCAGTTTCTAATACCCACTTGGCACCCAACAACAATTTATAACTCCAGTTCCATGGTAGCCAATGTATTTTGTGCCTCTAAGGGTATTTTATGACAGGGGTGCACAGGTATAAGCAGGCAAAAGACTTATACAAATAAACATAAGTCAAAACAATACTTATAAAGAATATATTTCAGGGTCTGGAGAGATGGTGCAGTGGTTATGAGCACTGAGTTCCTTTGTAGAGGACCTGGGTTCAGTTCAAAATACCTACATGGGAACTAACAACAATCCCTAACTCCAGTTGCAGGGTGTCTGAGGCCCTTTTCAGAACCCCCCCCCCACCATACAGTGCACCACAGGTGAATTTACATACTTACAGGCAATTCACTTGTACACATAAAATTAAAATCATAAGGTATCAATAAAATTACCATATCCTTACGTGGTGGCTAAAAACCATCCATAACTCCTATTTCAGGGTATCTAATACTTTATTCTGAACTCTGGCAATTATACAAGATGGTGCTCTTATATACATGAAGAACATATATATATATATATATATATATATATATATATATACACACACACATATATATGATATTTTTAAAAAAAGAATAAAATTGTCATCTGAATTTTAAATAACAAAAGTGATGTTGTGAATGGTCTTTCGATTGCTAGTAAAACTTATACATTGTAAACTTTCTCTGAATATTGGCTGTTTAATATTTAGGATATTTATATTGAAGTGTCTGAAATTATAGGCTTTATTTTTGAGGAAAATGATGCAATAACATTGTGCCACATTAGATAGAAAAGATGTATGAGTCAAGGGACATGTTAAAATGTCACTCTTGTCATTTTTTTTTTATTTTTTCGCGGGGGGCATATACAGACACCTAACTTCCCTCGACCAAAAGGACAAGAATATGGTCTCATAATATCTGAGGCCTACAGCTGAGAACTCCTCGCATTTTGGGAACACACCTACTGGAGGTTTCCACCAATGTATTTCAAGTGTCTTGATTCTTAATTGTCTTTGTTCTGTTACTATAAAAACATCATGAAATGATTACCAGGTAGGAACATGGAATCTGATGGCAATCTGAACCTGTGCTCCTGGGACATGGTCACTCATATTTGGATACATAATAAATTATTTCTTACTCCTTTGAGGTGAGATCCGTGTTTTTGTGTCAAAACTTCCATATTTTAATTTTAATTTTTAATTTTTTTGTATTTTTTAATTTTTTTAATTTTCTGTATTTTATATTATTCCAAGATATTCATATATACACTCAAAACATAAGTCAAAATTACAAATTCTGAAAATAAACTATAAGTTGATTCCCAAACACATTTAGAGATTCACATTTTAACAGTAAATTTTCATGCAGGTATAAAGACGTGTAACTTTACATTCTTTTTTAATTTTTTTTTTAGAATATGACTACATATCTTCCATCCATATATGGTAATTACAGTGTGTGAATATAAGTGGTAGGACAATTTTAGAGCCCATTTAGTGATTCACATTGTACTAGCACAGTTGTTTCCAGATACAATGAAATATAATAATAAAGTTGCTCAGTTTGCTTGCCAACTGTGGATTTGGTGTTAGCATCCTCAAATGAAGGAAACCATTCGCCAAAAAACTCCACTAGAAAACACTTAGAAATGATCAAATGTTTCAGTAAAGTGGCGGATACAAAATAAACCTAGAAAAATCAGTAGGCTTCCTTGGAATCTGAATTTTGTAATCTGTATCCTTGGCCACATACATCTGGAACAATCAGAGCCAGAAATTATACTGTACTCCCAAAGTCAAGATATATAACAGACAAAAGTTTTCTGAACATTTGAATCCTATTCCATTTAAAAATTTTAAATATGTATTTTTTGGATTTTTGAGACAGGGTTTCCTTGTAGCCCCAGCTGTCCTGAAGCTCACTATATATACCAGGCTGGCCATGAACTCACAGAGATCTGCCTGCCTCTGCCCCCTGAGTGCTGGTATTAAACGCATGTCCCACCACTCCCAGCAATACATGTATTTGTAAAGTTATATTTCAATATACAATTTTTATGTTCACAAATTTTCTGATCATGATTGGAATATTAATTGAGAGGCAAAGGAAATATGTCTCCAAATCTAACAGTGGGAGATGGGGTGAAGAAAATCAGAAATCAAAAGTCATAGTTTTATGGCAAGTTCCAGGACAATTTGGGATGGGCGATATTGACCCTATCTCAAAAATTAAATAATCCCTTTGCGATTCATGAGACCTCAGTGGAACATGCCCATATGCTCATGGGGCACACAGACCCAGGTATACTAATGCTGATATCCTGTCATTACCTCAAAGCCTGTCCCTTCTATAACCAAGGATTCCCTACTATTTCCTGAATTCTGTTCCCAGATTTGGGATCTTCCACACTCCGGGAGAGTGCTCACTAGGCTCTATGCAATTGTCCTATCTGGTCACAGTCGACATAGAGGACTGACTCTCTCTTCCTCATCCCAAAGCCACAAACCAGTTTGTCCAAAACCAGGATGTTGGCTCTATATTCCTGACACACCTGGGAGGTAACCACAAGCCCCATTGACCTGACAACCAACAACACTGAGAGCTTCTCTCTTCACTGCCATCAAGCACCCCACTTCTCATGCTTTCCAGAAAGTACTAGGAGTCTTAAAACCTCCAACTCAGAGAACTCCAACTAAGCCTCCATGCTACCCACATTATATTATTCTTCATACCTACTGTGACCAGAGCTATTGCCAATGAAGAAACAGCTATATATCCATGCGATCTAGTTTTCTTCAGTTGCTGTGTCAAAGCTCTCTGACCAATACAAAATTGGGGAGGAAAGGCGTTATTTGGCTTGCAACTCTGGGGACACAGTTCATCACTTAAGGAACTCAAAGAAAAAACTCAGAACAGGAACCTGGAAGTAGGAGCTGAAATACAGGCCATGGAGGAATACTGCTTACTTGTTTGCTTCCCTAGCCCGTGTCCCATCTGCCTCTTATGCAATACAACAACCTGCGAGGGGTGATGCTATCCATAGTGGGCTGGGCACTCTCACATCACTCAACAACCAAGAAAATACTCCATAGATGTGGCCACAAACCAATCCAATGGAGGCACTTCCCCAATGGTGGCTCCCTCACCTCAGGTGTGTCAAATTGACACCAAAGCTATTCAGCACACTATGTCTGCCTTTCAGTACATTCTGAGGCTTGTCAATGACTATGTACTAATTCTAGAAAAGTTTTGTTCCTGAATTCCTAAGTTCACATACCCACAGCTGTGAAAGGAACACATGATACCCTATTCTAGAATAGTTAATGATAACAGGCCAGTGAAAACAAAACCACCTCAACAAAATAACAGAAAATAATAAATATTGGTCTGTAAATACTCTCAATACTCTCAATATGCACTGTCTCACTTCCCCCATAAAAAAGACAAAAAGTAAATGGTTCAATTAGAAAACAAGATCCAACTCTTTTTCTGCTTCCAAGGTATATAGCTCAATATAAATGATTGACACCACTTTAGATTAAAAAATAAAAAGGGGGGCTGGAGAGATAGCCTAGTTGTTAAGAGCAGCCACTGCTCTTGCAGAGGATCGGGCTTCAATCCCGAGCACCCACATGGTGGCTGAAAACCGTCTTTAACTCCAGTTCCAGGGGAATCCAACACCCTCTTCTGACCTCCATAACATTTCATGACACAGGCGTGAAAACATACATGCAGACAGTACATTCATACACATAAAAAATAAATAAAATTTAATAAAAAGAATAAAAATGTATACCAAGTATATTACCTAAGAATCAAACATGTGTAGCTATCCTAATAATTGAAAAAGTTATATCAAAATAAAACTAGTCAGAAGATGTAAGGAAGGTTACTTAATACACTTTAAAGGCAAAACACATTAAGCAAATATTACAATAATTCAGAAATATATACTAAAACCAGGAACACTAAATTTAATAAAATAAGTGCTATCAGAACTAAAATCACAATCTGACTCAAACACTGTGATAGTGGGTGACTTTAATAAACCACTGTCATCAATAGGCAGGTCATCTAGACAAAATCTTAACAGATAAAACTTGTAGTTAAATAACATCATAAATCAAATGGACTTAACAGATATTTAGAAAATTTTCCAAAAAAAAAAAAAAAAATAACTATTTTTTAATTTATTTTTTATTGATGCTTTGTGTATTTCAACATCATTTTCCAATTCAGTTCCGGCACTCATTCCCCTTTCCCTTTTCCCCCCCACACCCCACCCTCTCCACACCCAGGCAGGAATCGTGCATTCTGCCTAAAGTTGTTTTTTCTGCATCTTCTCTGCTTTCTTTGTTTTTTTTGTTTTGTTTTCATTTTTTTTAACAAAAGGTGCTAATTTGTGAGTAACACGCATCCTCATGTGTTTGTAAAAACCAATTTGCAAGCAGTTGTGCCCAAACCCACACAGCTCATGGGGTCCACCATCCTGAAAGGGGGGGTGGGCTTTCTTGTGCTTGTCATGTTCAACAAGTTGATCAATATGAGGTCCAGCTATTTTGTTGTAAGTTTTCACATATAAACCCAATCGAAGCCTTTACATTCTACCACGGCCCCCTCTTCCGCAGATTGTTTCCCTAGGCTTAGAAAAGGGCACAGGTGGATGAGAAGGTTTTTCAGCCTCAGAAAGGAATAGACTGGAGGGAAAAGGCAGAAACAAAGAATATCAGATCTGAAGATAACACAGAACAACTAACAATATCAAATATTAAAGATTATGACAAAAATTTTAAAAATACACAAAAACTGGAACAACCAGGAAATATGGACACTATGAAAATATCCACCTCCGCATTCCATGGTGAATAGAGGGGAAGGAGAAAGAATTCTCAAAGAAGAAGGTATGATCAGATCTTCACTAGATAAATAGATGGAAAAAACTTCCCCAAATTAAAGTAGACAAACCCATTCACATACAAGAAGAAGTCAAACATAGGATCCAAATAGACAAGATCAGAAAAAGCAACTCCCCACGCCACCTCCTATTTTCAAATGGCTAGATGCCCCAAACAACGATCTTACTTACAATTCTTGGGAAGGCCACAAACGAAAAAACACACGTCACATTACATAATGGGTAACCCATCAGAATTACCACTGACTTCTCGGCCGCCCAAAACATGAACGCAAAGAAGAACGAACATGGCGCACACATTCCCAGTGTTTAAAAGGACTATGGATGCCAACCAGACTCCTTTACCCAGCAAACATGTCAATTACAGTTGGAGAGAGAAGAATCTTCAAATACAAACCAACCAAAGATGCATTTTAGACTTACATGTCCGGGAAAAACAAAAAAAAAAAAAAAATGGAATAAAAAACTAAAAAAAACAAATAAAAAAACCATAACTCTCCAGAAAAATGCTTGAAGCTCCAATTCAAAAGGGGCAGAAAAGAGAAGGCATCAAACTATCCTCAAGCACCCCAGAGGAAAAGAACCTATAAAAATATAAACATAGTAGTAAATCAGAGACTAAAAGTCCACTCAAGGGTAACATATTTTTAGTTTATGTAGGGTCTTCACTTTATTGGTCTAATTTAGATTTATTCCAAAATATTTTGTGGGTTAATCGAGGTTATCATGAAATAAACTATTTGCAGTATGTTTCTTGTTGATGTATTATTAATTTCATGATATAATGTTAATTTTGCATTCTGCTGCTTTCTTGAATTTATTTTTCACCTATGTTTTTAGGATGGAATTTTCAGTGTGTGTTACACATAAAATGATTTCATCTGAAAATAGGGAATTTGGATTTCTTCCTCTCCAATTTGTGTACACTTTGTCTTTTTTACCTTTTTATTGGTCTAGCTAAAAATTCAAGCAACATTTGGAACAA
>VZQC01006044.1:4780601-4861234 GCA_009823505.1 Rhizomys pruinosus | reverse complement strand
CTTGTTGAATATATAAAATGAAGACTATTAAAATATGGAAAGGTAGGTGAGATTCATATTGAGAAAATGGGCATCTTACAAAATAAATCTACATATTCAATACAATCTCCACTAAAATTCAAAATCAATTCGTCCCTGAATGTTGTTTTTTTTATTTTTTATTTATTTATTTATTTACTTTTTATTTTGAGACAGGTGTCCTGGAACTTACATTGTAGACCAGGCTGGCCTTGAACTCACAAAGATCTGCCTGCCTCTGCCTCCCAAGTGTTAGGATTAAAGGCAGGCACCACCACGCCCGGCCATCCCTGAATGTTTTTAACTCACAAATTTCATATAGAAGGACACAAAAAGCGTATGATAGCCAAAATAATGCTGAAAAGAAGAGCAAGTCATCACCATTGCTGTTTTCAACTTATACCTCAGAATTATAATGCTCATAAAAATATTTTAGTAGCAAAAAATCTCATCAATAGATTAGAATTTAAATCCTAGATTTGAGCTCAGACTTGTTAAAAACATTGGATTTCTAACAATGGGGACAGAGCATATTATTGCAGCAAAGTTGAGATATTCAAGCAGGATAGCTACATGTAAAATAATAAATTTAGACCTCTGTTTTTCACCATACAGTAAACTCTTCTCAACATGAAGCAAAGACCACATATGGGCACAGAAACGGACTTTCTGAATGGACACTGATTGTCAAGGAATTGCATACATACGAAAACTGGGAAATGGGAACTCATGAAAATAATAGCTGCTGTATAGAAAATATCATTATAAGAGACAGGATTTTTGAATCTAGAATATATAAAAACTAAAAAAAATAAAAATAAAAACGTAACCCAATTAAAATTTAGAGCAATGAACTGAAAAGATGAACTGCAAATGAATTATAAATAGGTTTACTAAGTTGTATTGCCTTCTGGAATATTTTCTTCTTTTGCATCTAGTTAGGTGATGGAGACTATTACAGAGTTCAACAACTGGTCACACACCAAGACTAAGTGTCTG
Organism: Rhizomys pruinosus; assembly: GCA_009823505.1. Classification (NCBI taxonomy): domain Eukaryota; kingdom Metazoa; phylum Chordata; class Mammalia; order Rodentia; family Spalacidae; genus Rhizomys; species Rhizomys pruinosus. Next base: position 4,860,217 of record VZQC01006044.1, on the reverse strand, counting down.
TGAGATGCCCAGCCCTACATGACTCATTTATAATAGAACCTATACAGCTAATGTTCATAGAACAGGGTGTAAAGAGTATAGTCATGATCTCTCAGCTGTCATCATTGAAAATTCTTGACGCAACAGATGGAGATGAACATAAACATCCACAACTGACCAAAGTATAGAGAATATGAAGCAAAATAGGGTGTGCTATGCATAGGACTCCTTTATTAAACCCACCCCACCAGGGCTCAGAAAACATTGTGAAAATAGTTTGGGAAGATTTTGATAGTCTGGATGGTGCTTTTCCATATGGAAACAGAGTCGTTCATGCTTCTGGGAACTTGCTCATGTGAACTTACAGGAACAGTGACAGCATGTCCAACCACCATGTAAACTCAATGACACAAAACCCCAGAACAGACCTAAGGAAATGCAAAAGAGGTCCCAATCTTAGCTGAAGAACAATAAGCATCTGATTTAGTGTTGAATTATAGGGAGTTGATCTTCTTTAAGGTAGTCACTCTAGATAGACTGATTAGACTTCAGTGGATGAAATCAAACCAAGGATATCTGAGTAAACAAGCTTGACTTGATATATGACATACATCGCAGAATGCATGAAATCCAGTGGAGGTGGCTGACTGTGGGGAAGGTGGCCTAAATCTGATTAAGATGTATTGCTTAAAATCCACAAAAGATCAATAAATTTATACATTGAAAAAAAGGCTAAGTTAAATGGAAAAGTTGAACTCCATGGCAAAAATCCTATTAATAGTGCTTCCTTCCCACCAGGTTGTGGTATCCTTAGTTTGGGGTCACTGATAAGTTTATGATAGAACACATATCTATGTGTGCATAATTTCATGTATATATGTGCATGTATGTTTTTCACATATGTGCATGTGTTAAAGGGGATTAATTGGCCATGTTTGTATTGTATAATGTGATTTTATTATTATTGATGACATATTAAAAGAACTGAAGCAAGTAGCAACAGAAAAAAATATATTTTTTAATGTTCAACATCTGTAGCCATCAGGAAAATACAAATTGAAAGTACTTATAGAAATCATATTAGTCAGAATGGTGAAGACCATAAAGGCAAAGGATACCATATGCTGAGGTGCATGTGGGGAAAATGACCAATTATTTATTGCTTTAACAGTACAAATTTGTGCAGATACTATGGAAATCAGCTCATACAGGGAGATATTAGAAATAAATCCAGGGCTGGAGAGATGGCCTAGCGGTTAAGAGTGCCGACCGCTCTTACAGAGGACCCGGGTTCGATCCCCAGCACCCACATGGCGGCTGAGAACCGTCTGAAACTCAGTTCCTGGAGAGCTCCAGTTCCGGGGGAGTCCAACACCCTCTTCTGACCTCCGCAGCATTGCACGACACGGGTGCACAAACCTGCATGCAGACAGTACATTCATACACATAAAGAAATAAAAAAAGGAAATAAATCCATAACATAATCAAGCCATATTATTCTTGCCATACAAACAAATGGTTCTACATATCATGTTAATTAAACCTTATCCAGTAATATCCAGATATCCACAATATGGAGAAAACAGAACCAATCTAGATCACTTACTCATGAATGTAATGCAAGTATGATACATTTACACATTACTCAGCTCTTAAGAAAGAGAAAAGTATGATAGATAAATACTGCATATTCTCTCTCATGAGTGTATATTTATTAGCTTTGCATCCTTAGATATATATTTGATTTTGAAACCCCTAGGGTTTAGGAAATATGTAAATGCAGAGTGGTGTCCTTCATGAGAGGAGATATAGAAAATAGTGCCACAAAGGGGATATAATGGAGTGGGAATGTTAAGGAAGGTGGGGAATAGAAAGGCAGGGCAACAGAGGGAGAATGGAGATGTATAATTAAAACTCAGTCCTTTAGAAAAACTAATATGGAAAGTTACCAATGTAGAAGCTACTTAAAGTATATGAATATACGATTAGAAGAGATGGAAATGATTAGCCTGAAATAGGGAGACATTTCCTTTAACAGACAAAATAGAGTAGAAAATAAATGCAAAAAAAGTACTTCCATTACTTTTTTTTTAATTTATTGAGCATCTATACAACTGATACAATGGTTCCCAATTAAACTCAGTAACCACTGAAGTTTACTTAGCATATCTAGGAATCCTAGATAAGTCATACTCTTCCTCATGGAACAGTACTCAGTCTCTTATTCTCAGTCCAGGGTCAGTCCCCCACCCTTTCTCCTGCTCTGTTTAAGACATTGTCCCAGTTGGCATGGGTCCCATTTCTGATGCCTAGATTTCCACAAGTTTACATGTGAAATATTTTCCATGTTCTTGTTATTTAATATATTTCAAGTTAAAGAAGTTCATGCAATGTATTTTGATCATATTCACCCTTCCTTCCCATCTCATCTTAGATCCACCCTCACCTGTCTGCCCATCCAACTTCCTGGTCTCTTTTTGTTTTCTTTTTTGGTTTGTTTGTTTTCATTTTAGTTTTTTTTATTTTGTAATATAATACTTTTATTGATGTTTTGTATATTTCAGACATCAATTTTCAGTTTAATTTAGAAATATTCCCATTTCCCTTCCTCCCTCCTCACTCCAGTTCATATATTCTGCCATACATATCCTGCATCTTTCTCTCAGTCTTTTTGAAGATTTTCTCTGCAAAGGTTTATTGTTTGGGGCAGAATTTAACTATATCAGTTTGTTCTTTGACCCAGTCCTTATGTTATTGTGGTTCCCTCCCAATTGTATTGCATCAAAGTATGCCTACATACACATCATATATGAACCAGAATTTTGTCCTCCTGGAATAAACTATATGTTAACTCTGATATATATTTAGAAGTTCACATTTTTTCCTTTTAAATTTATATTACTCCAAAATATGAATACATACCTTCCACCCATATACATTAATTACCATTTCTGAAATTAAGTGGTAAGCTAATTCTAGTGCTCATTAATAGATTCACATTATGACATCATAGTTGCTTTCAGCTAGAAAGAAATAAAACAATAATGTTGCTTAGCTTGCCTTTCAGTTGGGGGATGTGGTACTAGCATCAAAAAATGAGGGAAACCATTCCCCATTTGGGGGGACTGTGTTACTTCACTTAGCATAATGGCTTTGATTCCATCCATTTACTTGCAAAGTTCATGCTGTTTTTTTTTTCTTTACTGCTGCATAGAACCTCATTGTGTAGATGTACCACATGTTTTGTTATCCACCCATCAGTTCAAGGCACTTGGGTTGGTTCTAACCCTTCGTGAAAGAGCTGCAATAAACATAGATGTGCAAGTATCTTTGCAGAAGGATGAGTGTTGTGGGTATATACCCAGGAGTAGTATGACTGGGTCAAGTGGTAGACTCATTTAGAGTCTTTTAAGGGTTCTCTGCACAGCTTAGCTTTCCACAGTGGTTCTAGGAGCTTACATTCCCACCATCAATGAATGACTGTTCCCCTTTCCCCACAACCTCTCCAGCATTTGATGTGTTTTGTTTTCTTGGTCTTAGCCACTTTAATTGTAGTGAGATGATATCCTAGAGTAGTTTTTTTTTTTTAATTTTTTTTTAATTTTTTTATTTCGGTATGTGTATCAATGTACTGTCTGCAATGCAGGTTTGTGCACCCGTGTCGTGCAATGCCGCGGAGGTCAGAAGAGGTTCTCGGATTCCCCTGGAACTGGAGTTCTCCTGGAATTGGAGTTACAGATGGCTCTTGGCCGCCATGTGGGTGCTGGGGATCGAACCCGGGTCCTCTGTAAGAGCAGTCGGCGCTCTTAACCGCTAGGCCATCTCTCCAGTCCCTATCCTAGAGTAGTTTTAATTTGCATTTCCTTAATTATTAGTGATGTTGAACACTTTTTAAGATGTTTCTCAACCATCTTTATTTCCTCACTGATGAAGTCTCTGCTCAGCTCATTTTGAGTAGGTCATTTGTTTTCCTACTTTTTTTTTTTTTTTTTNAAAACATGAAAAAAAACAGAGAATCATCTGAATTTTACATCTTTACCAAAATTGACCATCAGACAAGTACCAAATATTCCACCAAGCGCATAAATAAATAAATTTACTACTCAGCAGCCATGAAGCTTCTCTAAATTTGAAAGCAATATGGGACACAAAAACAAATCCTTCAACAGTTATAAAAAAATGAAATAATTCCATGGATGGTATCGCACAATAATCCAATAAAGCTTATAATCAACAAAAGAATCTCTAGTAACTACAAGAACTCACATGGAGTGGAAAATAACATACCTCAAACGAATAATGAATAGGTCAAAGAAGAAATTAAGAAAGAAATAAAAGTATACTTTAATCTAAATGAATCTCACAATAATGCAGGCTATCAAAACTCTAGACTATCTACATGCAATAGAAAATAAGACTCAACTGATAAGAACAACTCATGCTTCCTGGATAGGACTTAGATTAATGGAACAGAAACTGATATCCAACGTCTATCTGAAGTTAATGGCTCATAATGCTGGACCATATGCACATTGCTACAACAAGAGAAAAAAAAATCAATTAATGGTACAACCTGGCATCAAACCCAAACAACCATAATGACCTGTAAAGCAAGCTACCACTAGGTGCAATAGAGGCACTGTTGACAGGGGGATAGTCAACAGCTATCTAATTGAAATTGAACCCTCTCAATGAGATTGAACCCATGAGAGTCATTGTAAACTCAATCACATACACAGGACTGGAGAGGACACAGAGCCTAGAGAAAAGATTATGGGTGTCATTTCTCTACACAAGTGAAAATTCCTTAGCATACACTAATTACGTAATCTTATATTTACAGAGAACCATATCATATGCTGCTCATCAAAAATGCTACTTTTCTCAAGATATGGAGCCCAATGCAGAATTCTACAAATGATCAGACATAGAACGTATACATCTAAAAAATCCACATTCCTAGGAGACAAAAACTACACTTGAACCTCTACACGCAGAATGAGGGATTCAGAGGAACATAGGGTAACTCCTTCAAAATTTTCTTTCTTTTTTCACCATTTTTAATTTTTTCTGTACACAGTGGTGTTGGTGCAAAGAAGGCTACAACTGTCAAGCTTCAAAAAACAATGGGCCCGTATGTTCAATCAAGTTGATCAAATGAAGTGTCCAGTCTTATTTTGTAGTTTCACATTCACCCATCGCAGCCCCTAATTCTACCATGCCCCCTCTTCCGCAGATTGTTCCCTAGGCTTAGAAAAGGGGCACAGGGGATGGGAAGCAAAACATCTACTTTCTCTGGAGCTGATGTCTTGGTCTCTAGTCAGCATTCTGGCTGTTTTTTTCCATGGGCTGCCAGCTTGTCCAGGCATAACCTTCGATCTACTAATGAAGCACATGGAATTAGATATTAGGTATTATACAGTATAATATATAGCCTTCAATCCTACAATGAAGCACACCCAATTAGATAATAGGTATTAAAACAGTACTAATGCTATCACTCATTTGATCAGTTGATTGAAATAAAAAGCCCCCCCCCGGGGTGGATGGTGGGACCCCATGGCTTTGTGCGGTTTGGCACAACTGCTTGGAAATTGTCTTACATGAACGGATGCTTGTACTCACAAATTATACTATTGTTATAAAAAAAATGAAAAACAAAACAAAAGGCAGAGAAAGATGCAAAAGAAAACTTTATGGCAGAATGCATGATCTGGATGTGGTACGGGTGGGGTGGGGTGAAGGGAGAAGGGATATATGCCTGCACTGATTGGAAAATGTGTATGAGATAACAAAGCCATACATAAAAAAAAAAAAAAGAAGAAAAAATACAGGCCCCAGAGTGTGGTCCTGGGGAGGGCCCTGTTAATTACTATGTGAGGATGTTGACTCATTAGATTTCACTTATTGTTAAAAAAATGAAAAAAATTGAGAGAAAGATGCGAGGACAGTCTATGGCAGAATGCATGATCTGCGATGGGGGTGGGGTGGAGGGAAGGGAAAGGGAATATTGCCTTGAACTAGCGTGGAAATATGTTGTATGAAATACACCAAGCATCAAAAAAAAAAAAAAAAACAAGGACTCACAAGGCCGTGGGGATCATTGGGAAGAGGAGGTGGGGAAGATTGTCCGTTCCTAAGTCCTGGGAGTGCCTCCCCCCCCCCCCACCTCCCATCTCCCTTCATAGAGAAGCAGTGACTTAAAAAGAAAAGTAAGGGGCTGGAGAGATGAGCGGTTAAGTAGTCTCTGACCGCCTTGCAGAGGACCTGGGTCAATTCCCCCAGCCCCACATGGCGGCCGAGAACACGACCGTCAGAAAACTCCAATTCTCAGGAGAACGTCCAGTTCCAGGGGAATCCGAGACCCTCTTCTGACCTCCGTGTGCATTGCACGACACGGTGATCAAAACCAGATTGCAGACTAGGCATTCATCACACATACAGAAAATAAACACAAAATAATTTAAAAAAAAAGAAAAGTAAGATTTCATATGTATTAATAATCAAAAATCTATAGTCTACTAGTTGTGAAAAACCTAGAGAAATAGAAGGAATAATCTGAAATCCTCAGACACCAAACAAAACTTAACCAGAGGAGTTGACCAGTTTAAACAGACTCCTAACATTTGTAAAAATTGGAGAATATAAAAAACCTCCCAAATAAAAAAGCACAAGTCCAGATGAGTTCACAGATAGAATTATTAAAACACGTTATAGAGGTTTCAACAACCATTACTATCCAAAAAGTTACGGAAGGATAATAAACAATGAGGACATCATCCCCAAAACTCCTTTTTAAGCCAGCATCCACTTCTAACACCAAACCAGCCAACAGACACGACGCAAAATGAAACTATCACACCCATCATAATGAACACAGATGCAAAAATTCTCAATAAAATACGTGCCAAAATCGTCATACAGACCAACATAAAAAAACATCCATCATTTAGATCACTTTGGATTCATTACCAGATGCAAGGGAATGGTTCAATATACATAATAAATAAATATCATAAAACACCAGTGAATGCGACTGAAAAAACATAAAATACAACAATTCAATAGCAATTGATGCAGAAAAAAGCCTTTGAACAATCCAGCAATTCCCTCCGTTCTTTTTCAAGTTCTAAGAGGGACAATTGGACTGAATGGAACATTCCTAAATATTATCAAGCCATATACAACAATCCCACAGCAAGATCACCCTAAATCGAAAAAAAAATTAGAAAATCTTATTTATTTAATAAAGGCAGGAATCTGGAAGTGCTGGCGCCCCTATTGACACTTCCTCTTCAATTAAATACCTGGAGAAACACTTGCTAGGGTATAATGAGGCAAGGTAGGAAATTAAGGCAGTACTAAATGGAAAAGAGAAACCAATATCCCCTGTTTGCAGATAGATATGATTAGTTTACCTGAGGATTGCTAAAAACTCCACCAGAAACACTCCTAGAAATGTTAAGAGAGTTTCAGTAAACTGGCAGGGTACAAAATTCAACTAGAAAAATCAGTAGAATTTATTTACTCCGAACAACAAGCAACTGGAGGAAGGAACACAAAGAGACTTCCCACTCACAATACCCTCAAAAAAAGATCTCTACAACAAACTTTTTTAATGCCCTGAAGAAGGCAGATTGAAGATGACATCAAAAGAGAAAGCCCCAACATTGCTCATGCGATGGGAAAATTAATATAGTAAAAATGTCCATTCTGCCCAAGTATACACAGTTCAACGGCAATCCCAAATAAATCCCTCAGATAGTTCATTCACAGACTGTGAAAAAAATCTTTCAAAAGTTCCATATGGGAAGACAAAAGCACCCAAAAACTAAGGCAACCCTGATCAAAAATGCCCATACAGGGGGGATTTACCTTACCAGACTTCAAGACTTTCTATACGAGCTACAATAATAAAGGACAGCCTGGTACTGCACAGTAAAACAGACCCATTGCCCAAAATAGAAGAGCTGAGTTTGAACTCTTACAATTTGAGTGACCTCATATACAGATAAGGGACACAACATCTCAGATGGGAAAGATGCATCTTCAGCAAAATGGTGCTGGCAAAACTTGCATTTCACCATAGTAGAAGAACAAAAATTAAATCTCCTACCTCTTATGCTTGTACAAAATAACTCCAAATGATAAGTGACATGAAAGACCTGAACATGAAACCCAATACTCTTGAAGAAGATGTGATAGAAGACAAAGTTGGTAGAATCGCTATTAAGACATAGGAGTAGGGAAAGACTTCTAAACCAAACAGGGCCTGCACAGGAAATAAGGTCAATAGTGACAAGTGGGACTTCACCAAACTCAAAAAGCTTTTGTACAGCAAAAGAAACAATGGAAGTGAAGAGAAACCGGAGTTGGAGAAAATCTTCACCATGATACATATGACAGAGCAATTAACATCCGATTGTTATAAGCTACTCAAAAAAAATGGAAGTAGAAACACTGAAAAAGGAAGCCAACCAAAGAAGAAAGGAGCACCAAGAAGAGATTGAGAAGCACAAAGAAGAGATTGAGAAGCTCAAAAAGGAAATGGAGGTACTAAAGAAAACACAGGAGGAAACAAAAAAGGAATTAGAACACTCAGTCAATCAAGAAGAAAGAAAAGGAAAAAGCCTCAGAAGTAGAATGGAGGAAGCAGAACAAAGAATATCAGACCTGGAAGATAACACAGAGCAATTAAAAAGCTCAAATAAAGATTATGAAAAATTTAAAAATACACAAAAGTGGAACAACCAGGAAATATGGGACACTATGAAAAGACCAAACCTCCGCATCATAGGAATAGAGGAAGGAGAAGAATCTCAAGAGAATAGTATTGATCAGACCTCCAGTAAATTTTTTAAATGAAATTTGGTGCACCAGAATTGGTATCTTTTTATCATATGTTTCTTTAATTAGAATGAAGGGACCCTCTATATTTCTTCTGATTAGTTTTATTTTGAAGTCTATTTTTCAAATGTTTAGAAATATTATTGAAAGATGCGTGTTTGTGGGTTACTGACATTTCGACTTATTTATGTTCTTGGCCCTATTTTGTGTTTCTGTTATATGTTTCTCAGATTTATTTCCTTAAACTTGGGTATACTCATTCTTATCTTTAGTCCTTTGTGTTGTTTTGAGTATTCTCTGAAGGGCTTCTTTCATAGATATGAATTATTTCAACCTATTTGTCTCATGGAAATTTTTCTGTTCCCCTTTCTCTATAATAGGTAGATCTGCTGGACAAAGGTTTCAGGGTTAGCTTCCATGGGTATTTATAACTGTGGGTTGTACAGTGGTCTTGAGATCTGTAGGAAATTAGTCTGGAGGGCTGGAAAGATGTCTCATCAGTTAAAACCTATGGCTTCCCATCAGAGGACCCAGGTTTGAATGCAGCAAACAACTGTCTGTAATTCCTTTTCCAGGGGATCTGACTCCCTCCTCTGGCTTCTGTAGTCTTTGCATGACACAGGTGCACTTACACATATGCAGAAAAAACACTCATAAATAAAAATAAATGATTCAAAAATGTAAAAATTAGTAAGTCTGACCATAGCCTAGAGGAGCAAGATAGTCTTCTTACCTCTAAACTGCATTTCCTCTCTCAAGGCCTCTGCCGTGAATTCCTGTTTAGTGACCCTTTATGATGGCTTTTGAGGGTTAAGGAAAATCAAACCTTTCCTCTGCAAGTTGGTTTTGGTCGAAGTATCTTACCACAACTATAAAGAAGCAGACTAAAACAGAGGGATTATCAAAAGTTAAAAAGAGAAGTACAATATGGCACAGCTTTACACTTCTCCAAATAAACCCAAATGACTTCATTCACTATGACAACTATACCATCACATGCATGGTAAATGCAGCTCTACATAAAACTGTTAGGCAATTTAATAACCTTAGGTACCCAGCAATGGATAGAACAAGATAATGGAATTATGGTACCTTTATACCATGAGATTTGACTCAAGACAAAAGAAAAATAATTTTTTTAGGAAAATGGATAGAACTGGAAAATATTTTCATGAGTAGGATATCCCAGGCCTATATACAAAAACACCGTATGATATTGCTTATATGTGGATCCCAGCCTTGAATTTTTATATTTCTGTATTCACCTTTGAAAATCTATAGAGGCCAAAAAGCAAGAATCAAGTGATGAGAGGTTAGTGGAAGAATTGTACAAGGTCTTATGTCAGATAATAAATGACATTGAATATAAATTTAGAGGAGGGGACTACTAATGTCTGGAATGTTTTATTGGAGATGGAGACAGAAAATTGGTGAAAAATAATGACATGTTGGGATGATCAAACAAATTAAGTAATATGTGAAATATCATAAAGCCAATTACTTTATAAGTTAATTATATATATATATTACTTTTATTGAATTTTTGTGAATTTCATATATCTTGATGGTAAATAGATCTCTTCCCCTATCTGAAGCCCCCTTTAGTATTCCAACAAATTTCATGCATTCTATTACCATTTCTCTCTCTCTTTCTCTCTCTCTCTCTCTCTCTCTCTCTCTCCTCTCCATATATCAATGTCTTAGTCAGGTTTGGATCCTTGAGTACTGATAATAGTAATGTATTATCTTATATATATATATTCTATATATATATATATATATCTATATATACTATTGTTAAAGGTGAAATGATAGTTTCTTGGCTTACTAACTTGCTTTGACGTTAGATTTGATGCCTGCTCTATGCAAGGGACTATATATCTGGTACTATAAATCTGATCAAAAGCCCAGGACTGTGCAATTAATTCAAAGGCCCTGGGAGATAATTTATTAGTGTTGTTATCCCAAATAGGTATGTAGTCAAATTATCTTCTAAATATATATGTTTATTGTCTTAGACTAGCTTTGGCCAGACAAGATTCCTTATGCAATGGGCAACAGTTAATTCAGAGACTAATAACTAGTCAAAGTGTTAAGAGTAAGTTACTTTGGGTGGTGAACTAAAAGCCACAGCTAAATCATCATTTCCAAAGCACAGGGAAAAATCATAGAAGAGGGATCAGAAATTGTGAGAGCCAGGTGATGGAGCATAGAGTCTTGATATCATTGTTCTTTAATCTAGAACACACAATAGTTTCTGCTATCTGTATGAGTCAGGCACAAAGAACCATGAGAGTAACATGGGCATTGAGAAGAAGGTATTCAGCAGGATTCACTAGGACTTAGAAAAGGGGAGAGAATATGTGCAGAGTACATGGAATGCACATATGGAATCATTAAAACAAAGAAGAGAACTGCATTCTTAAAAAAACTTTTTTGGTGAAAATTTAGATAAAAATCTATTGAATTTATAGAAATATCAAATATTTGTTCTCGTTCTATTAGCTCTTGAATATTACTTAATTAGAAAAAGAAAAAAGGTTGTATTAATTTTATAAACACTAAAGTTTATAAGTATAGAAGAAATTTAATCAAACAAATATATTTAATACGGTAAAGTTCTCTAAAATCATTCAAAAATAAGTAAAATATAAAATATTTACAATGAAATACCTCTGATATTTTCATTTTCATACATTTATCAACTTGCATTTTTTTCAAATGAAAGAAGATATATAATACCTCTCAAAAAGATGCATTACACATCCTGCTTTTTACAACACACTGGGGATACAGTGGTGAAAATGAAAGAAAAATAACTCCCTAGGTGGACTATAATATTGTTTATTAAGATCAATAGCTTCGGCTGTCAAACAAGAATTGATTTAAATAACATGTTATAGTTGTATGTCTGTAGAGCTTGTGCTTCATCTAATACCCTGCAATTTCCATACTGTAAACTGGAGACAGCCTTGTCCACAAGTTGAATCTTAAAGCAAATGAACAATGACAGAACACTTGGTGAGCTCAGCCCACTGCTACAGAGGATGCATAGCCTGTGTTAACTGTTATTAGTAAGTCTGATTCATCAAAACTTGGTGCTCGCTGAATTTTTCCACATCAGATTCAATATTATTTGCCTCTTCCACCCTTTTATCATTTGTACTTTTTATTTGATCTATCCTGGGGAATATTGTTTTTTCAACAGCATGTCAGAATCAATATTAAAATAATACCATCCACTTTTCTATGGAGATTAGTAGTAAATAGAAGGCAATTTAGTCCATCCTCAGCTAGATAGGGTTTTATTTGCTTTTCAAAGAAAAAATCAATTTTCATCTTTATCTCTGGAGTTCCTGCATCAAGTATTTTGTCAACTCCTAGAAATCTTTACATGGCTTGTCAACATTTATATGCTGCTCTTCACTCTTGATTCTGCATAAATGTGCTTGGTGGAGATCACCTGGGCCCCATACCTCACAGAAAAATCCATTATCCATTAACCCATGAGGATTCTCTATTCTCACAGTTGTCACCACCACAATGATCTTTATCTTTATAAAGTATTTTAATGTATAAGCTGATTATATTGCTGAATTCTGAACTTTCTTTAAATCTCTGACATCAGCATAGGTCTTGACCATGAAAATTTTCAAGGTTCCACTGAATATATCATAATAATAACCATGTTTCATGGTGGATAGCTCCTGTTTAAACATTCTGCACTGTGTTTGCTTTCTCCAGGGTTGGATAACCGGTCTTAGATATGTTACTATCTGTTAAAGAACTTAGCTATTTTTTCAACCCCACTTGCATCTCCTGTACTTTGCACTTCATGTACACTACCTGTATCTCATGTTGACAGCATTTTCTACTTGTTTTCCCATTCACTCAGGTTTTGCAGGGGTATTTTGTCTTCTCCATTTTTAGCTGTGGTGCATATTCTCTTCTGTTGAAATAATTTTGAAAGAAACAAAAGTTCTGTCATTCTGATTACATGAGATATACTGTTAAATATTTAAAAGATTAACATGAGCCAAACTTTTCTTTACAATAAAATTTATATGCACATCATTTTCTTTCAGTTCAACTGAATAGCCTGAGTTTGAAACTTAAGCTCATATATATGGGATTCTTTCTGCAATTTCAAAAATATGTTTCATGCAAACAGTTTATTGATGCTAAAGAGATGGCTCTGTGGTTAAGAGCACTGGCTGCACTTGCAAAAGAACCAGGTTCAATTCCCAGCAACCACACATAAAAGCTAACAATGTCCTTAACTAACTCCAATTCTTGGGAATTGGACACCCTTATTTGACCTCCACCAGTATTGCTGTACACAAATCTACATACAAACATTCAGGCAGTATATTCATACACAAAAGTAAAAACATTAAAATATATTTTAAATTGATTAATCTAAATGCCATAATTTAGTACCATTCATATTTGCTACATAACATTTAATATTAATTTTACTTTATTTTTAGAAAATTTAAAGTTAATTATCAGAACAAAGATTGCCTTGTATCATTATATTATGTAGTAAGAACTGAAACTGATAGAGAAGAAAGAGTAGTACATCTTTTCACTGTGGTAGTACTTGTGTCTCTCCAGATGCATATCTGAAAACATCAGCACTAGAGTGATGTTATAAGAAGGGATTTCTGATAAGGTTTTGAGAGCAGTTTCTTCGTAAACCAGATAACTGCACTTATAAAAGCGGTTCAGGGGCTGGAGACATAGCCTAGCGATTAAGAGTGCCAAATGCTCTTGCAGAGGCCCCGGGTTTGGGTTTGATCCCCAGCACCCACATGGCGGCCGAAAACTGTCTGTAACTCCAAATCCAGGAGAACTCCAGTTCAAGGGGAATGTGACACTCTCTTCTGAACTCCACGGCATTGCACGACACAGGTGCACAAACCTACATGCAGACAGTACATTCATACACACAGAAAATAAATAAATAGACACAGATATTTGGATGGTATGTTAATCCATGAATTGCATTTTCTTCTGTTAAGTATGACAGGGTCTTCCTGGGGTTTATAACATCTCCTAACCATTAGAGGATGTAAGCTTGTGGCATCAGCCGTGGGTAACCTACCATAACAATTAGTACTGTTTAAATACCTATATATCTAATTGTGTGTGCTTCATTAGTAGGTTCGAAAGGCTATATACTATACTGTTTAAATACCTATATATCTAATTGCGTGTGTTTCATTAGTAGGATCGAAATGTTATACCTGGACAAGCTATCAGTCCATGAAAGAAAACAGCCAGAATTGACTAGAGACCAAGACAACAGCTCCAGAGAAAGTAGACTGTTTTGCTTCTCATCCACCTGGGCCCCTGTTCTAAGCCTAGGGAACAATCTGCGGAAGAGGGGGCATGGTAGAATGTAAGGGATGCGATTGGGGTGAATGGTTAACCTACAATAATACAGACTGGACACTCATTTGATCAACTTGATTGAACATACAAGCCCCCCCCGCCCCCTGCTGGATGGTGGGACCCATGAGCTATGTGGGTTTGGTCACAACTGCTTCCAAATTGGTTTTACATGAAGGATGCTTGTACTCACAAAATATCACTTATTGTTAAAAAAATGAAAACAAAACAAAACAGAGAAATATGCAGAAAACTTACGGCAGTATGCATGATCTGGGATGGGTAGGGATGGGGTGGGGGGAAGGGAAAGGGATATACTCCTGAACTGAATTGGAAAATGATGTATGAAATACACAAAGCATCAATAAAAAAATAATTGAAAAAAAAGAAAATAAATAAATAAAATAAATTTTTTTAAAAAGTGGTTCAAAATTGTTTCCTTGACTTTTCTATAATGACAGATTATAAGTGAAAATCTTTAGGACCATATTAAGTTGGAACCAGTCCAACCGTCCCTCAACTGATGACTGGATAACAAAAATGTGATACATCTACTCAGTGGAGTTCTATACAGCAATAAAGAAAGATAGCATCATGAACTTTGCATGTAAACAGATGGAATTCAAGACATTATGCTAAGTGAAGCAACACAGCCACCTCCACCTGCCAAAAAAGAACAGTGAATGGTTTCCCTCATTTGTCCATGCTAGTACCAAATTCCCCGTGAAAAGGCAAGCTAAGCAATGTTATTGTTTCTTTCTATCTGAAAACAACTGTGATGCTATCTGTGAATCTCATAATGAGCCCTAGAATTAACTTACCACCTACTTTCAGATATGATAGCTGTTGTATATGGGTGGAGGGTATATATTCATGTTTTAGAGTAACCAAAATTAAAGTGTAGAATGTGAACTCCTGGACATATATCGGTGTTAACATACAGTTTATTCCTGGAGGACATAATTCTGGTACATATATGACATGAACATGCTCATACTTCGGAGTGATACAGTTGGGAAGGAACCATGGTAGCATGAGGACTTGCCAAGGAATGGACTGATATGGTTGAATTCTGCCTAGGACAATAAACCTTTGCACAGAAAAACTTTGGAGAGACTGAGAGAAAGATGCAGGACGTGAATGACAGAATGCATGAACTGGGTTGGGTGGGAGGAAGGGAAAGGGGAATATTTCTAAATTGAACTGAAGATTGATGTATGGAATACACAAAACATCAATAAAATTATATATAATATATTATAAATAATATATTATATTATATATCATATATAAATAATATAGATTATAGATATATTATAGACTATAGATATAACATTATATATATATATATATTTTATATATATATATAAAATCCTCACTAGAAATATAATATTCTAGTCTCAAGACATTACAAATCTCAAGTGAAGTGATGACTTGATGACTTGATCTAATTTACCAGGTATGATGGTTAATCCTGGGTGTCAACTTGACTGGACTAAGGAACAAATAAGAGAAAAAGGAACTTCGCATTGGACTACCTCAACCCGGATGGCCCACCCCAAATGTGGGTGTTACCTTCTGCTGGCAGGCATTATTAAAGGCCATGCCAGAGGGATCTGGTCCCTTTTTTCCTGTGGCTTGCTTCTCTCTCACTGATGAGTTGTGCTGCTGTGATCAACCCTACGGATCTCAGCATGTACTGAGACCAGCAGATTTCCTGGAAAATCCATTGGGCCTTCAGCACCAGATTGGGAACTACTGACAATCTCAGCTGTGGACTGAGCAGTTCCTTGGATTCTCAGACTCTCCAGTGTGGCTCAGCTACTGCTTGGACTCCTTGAACTCTGTCATGTGAGCAATCATAGTAATAAATTGTATATAGCTGTATATTCGTCCTGTTGCTTCTGTTTCTTTAGAAAACCCTGACTAATACAGATTTTGGTACCAGGAGTGGTTCTAGAGAAACAGAACTGAAAGGATGAATTTCTTTAGTGGGCTTGGTAATTTCTGGAGCCAGCTCTCCAACCTAATGAAGCTTAGAGTTACTGAAGGCTCTCCTGGTGGCATGAGGAAGAATGATAATCCTTGGTGCACACTATTTGATGTAATTATGAAGATAGATCCATTTGACTCACCTAACATGCCTCTTGTGAGAAGTAAGAAATTTAGCTGACTCTATATAAAACGTTTGAGAAATTGTGGAAAAATAAGGAAAACAATGATGTTGCCTGGTTGCTGCTGCATCTCTGGATAAAGTGATAGAGGAAAATAATGAGTTCAGGGATAAAATTAACCAGCTCCAGATTTGAAGCAACAGTTTAAAAATTTCCAAATGTGCTCTGGAAGAGCATCTTCTCTCCAGCAGTCAAATAGCTAAAGAGGCAGAAAATCAAGCTGCAGCCTATTATACTTTGGCTGATTATAATGCAAATTTAATTCCCAGCACAAAGAGTGTCAGCAGTCAAAGTGAAGAGCACTGGTGGGGAAAGGTGGAACCCTGAAACTTGGGATGGAGATGTGTGGGAGAACCACGAGATGAGATTTTGAACCCTTGGATTCTGAGGATTTTCTTTATCTGAGGTATTAATCTCCCACCCCAGCAGAGAATCACACCTGCAACCCCTCCTCCACTCTTGCTGAGGAAACTAATCTCCTCCCATCCCAGTGGGAGCTAATGTCCCTCAGGGCCCAACAATTGTTGGCTCTAGACTTATAACCAGATTGAAGTCTAAGCAAGCCCCTCAAGGTGACATAGAAAGTGTGGTCCATGAGGAGGTGAGCTACACCACTAAAGAAATTAATGAGGTTGCCAATTCATTCCAGCAGAAGCCTAAGGAACATGTGTGGGAATGGATTTTAAGGGTGTGGGATAATGGTGGAAGGAATATAAAATTGGATGAGACTGAGTTTATCGATATGAGCCCACTGAGTAGAGATTCTAGGTTTAACATGGAAGCTGGAGTGGTTAAAAAAGGTGTTAAAAGTTTATTTGAATGGTTGGCTGATGTATTTATTAAAACATGGCCTACTAACAGTGAGTTAGAGATGCTCGATATTCCTTGCCTTAGTATTGATGAAGGGATTGTGAGGGTCAGGCAGATGGGCATGCTTGAGTGGATTTGAAGTGTAAAACCACATTCTCTACAATATGAGGACCCAGAGGACATGTCTTTCACTGAATTTATAAGATGGAAAGTACTGAGAGAGACACCAGAACATTTGAAGAGCTTTGTGTTTTGCTCTATTTCTTATACAGATCTTACAGTTAGAGAAGTTGTTTGCTCGCTTGCATAAATTAAATGTTCACGTAATAGGTTTAACAGGACCTCAGTGTAGGCGTCAGTGGCAGCATGAATCACAAAGCCAGAGGTGAGTGTATAATTATCATCAATGGACAAGAAAGGAAAACAATGCCTATAATGGCATGACCCGAAATGATCTTTGGAACTGGCTAATTAATCATGGTGTTCCCGTGAACCAAATACATAAGAAGCCTTATAAGTTTTTATTTGATCTGTATAAACAGAAAAGGTCTAAACGAATGACAGTGAAGTCAACATTGGATTTAAGCAGTAGCGAATCCCATCCATTAACCAGTTTCCAGACTTGAGATGGTTTCACAGACCCAGATCCCCTTAATGAAGGGGTGGCGCAGTTCTCCATGAGAAGGACCTTGTCACAATAACAAAGATTATGCTGTTTGCCTTCCCCTGTCCCTGTCCTCCCAGAGGGACCTGAGGCCTTTACTAGGGTAACTGTACCTGGGGAAAAGGAAATAATCAGACTTTTCAAGGCCTGTTGGATACTGGTTCTTGAGTTGACACTGATCCTAGGAGAACCTAAAAAGCATTGGGCCCTCATGGTAATGTAGGGCTATGGAGGTCAGGTGATAAATGGAGTATTGGCTGAAGTCCGATTCACAGGTGGGCCAGTGTTCCCAGAACTCATCCTATGGTATTTCCCCAGTCCCAGAATATATATTGGGATAGACTATAATAAGAATTGGCAGAATCCCCACATTAGTTCCCTGACCTGTGGGAGTGAGGGCTATTATATTTGGAAAGGCCAAATGGAAGCCATTGGTGTTGCCTCTACCAGGGAAAATAGTGAACCAAAAACAGTATCGTATCCCTGGAGGGACTGCAGAAATTAGTGCCACCATCAAGGATTTGGAAGATGCAGAGGTGCTGATTCCTACCACATCTCCATTTAACTCTCCAATTTGGCCTGTGCAAAAGACAGATGGATCGGGGCTGGAGAGATAGCCTAGCAGTTAAGAGAACTGACTGCTCTTGCAGAGGACCCGGGTTCGATCCCCAGCACCCACATGGCGGCCGAGTACCATCTGAAAATCCAATTCCAGGAGAACTCCAGTTCCAGGGGAATCCAACACTCTCTTCTGACCTCTGCGATGTTGCACGACATGGGTGCACAGACTTGCATGCAGATAGTACATTCATACACATAAATAAATAAATAAATTTAAAAAAAATTAAAAGACAGATGGATCATGGAGAATGACAGTTGACTATCGAAAACTCAGCCAAGTAGTGACACCAATTGCAGCCACTGTACCAGATGTGGCGTCCTTACTTGAGCAGATTAATATGTCTCCTGGTACCTGGTATGCAGCTATTGATCTGGCCAATGCTTTCTTCTCAATACCGGTTCATAAGGACCACCAGATGCAATTTACTTTCATCTGGCAAGGCCAACAGTATACATTTACTCTCTTACCCCAAGGGTATGTTAATTCTCCAGCCTTGTGCCATAACTTAGAAGGGATCTTGATCGCCTGACTCTTCCACAAAATATCACACTGGTCCACTATATTGACGATGTTTTGCTGATTGGACCCAGTGAACAGGAGGTAGCAGCTATTCTAGACTTGTTGGTAAAGCATATGTGCATGAGAGGACTGGAAATAAATCCAACTTTCAAGGGCCATCTACCTCGGTGAAGTTTCTAGGAGTTCAGTGGTGTGGAGCATGCAGAGACATTCCTTCTAAGGTAAAGAATAAGTTGTTGCACCTGGCCCCTCCCTCCACCAAGAAAGAAACACAATGTTTAGTGGGCCTTTTTGGATTCTGGCGGTAGCACATTCCTCATCTGGGTGTGTTACTAAAACCCGTATATCAATCAGGTGACTCAGAAGGCAGCAAACTTTGAGCAAATCAATAAATTGTATATAGCTATATATTCGTCCCGTTGCTTCTGTTTCTTTAGCGAACCCTAATACACCATATTTTTCCATATGATGGAAAAATTATCCATCATAATTTATAGGTAATACCACCCTTAGTAAGAAGGGAAAAAGGTAATATATGACTACTAAGTCATCCCAAAAGGATACTGGAATGAGATCTTTGGACAAAGAGATAAAAAAGCACAATTCATTCTCATCTAGTGGATAATCCACCAAGAAATTATAAGCATAAGCATACACAAAATAGTCCAGTGCAGCCAATTCTTAAATAAAATACTAGTGGTCTACAGCTACAGACAACACTAACACTGTAATAGATTAATTTCATCTATGGACATATCATCCAGAACAAAAGTAAGCAAAGACAACACAGATCAAATGGACTTATCAGACATTCACAGAATATTTGATCCTGACATTCCAGAATATGTTATCATTTTATATTTAAAAATATTTTTTCATTTTTTAACAATAAATAATAATTTATGAGCACAAGCATCCTTCATGTAAAACCAATTTGCAAGCAGTTGTGCCCAAACCCACACAGCCCAAGGGGTCCCACCATCCAGCTGGGGGGCTTGTATCTTCAATCAAGTTGATCAAATATGTGTCCAGTCTATATTGCTGTAAAGGGTGGGGTGGGGTCTACCTGATCCACGAGGGCGCGGACGCAAAAATCACACCCTACACAAATTGCAACTAAGGGGGCCCGTGACCGAAGGGAGGGGGGCCAGGCCCTCTTCTGCAGATTTTTCCCTAGGCTTAGAAAAGGCAACAGGTTTGGGATTGAGAAAAAGAAGGTTCTACGTTGTTCCTACTGGAGTCTGTGTATGAGGTTGGATATCTGGTCAATTCTGAGCTGGGGTGTATCCTTTCGATGGATGACCAGAGTTTGTCCAGAGACGGACTAACCTTTTGCAGTCGGTACCGACTAAATAAGCACAGGCATTATAGATATATAGGTATAAACAGTACTAATATGTGTATGGTAGGGTTACTTTGGTATAGACAAAACATATTATGGTGGATGGTTAGTAGGTGGTATCGAATTTTAAGCAGCTCTCTACCCTCCTATCTGACTTCCAAATTAAAACCTTCAATATTATTCTCCTGAGAAACTGGACCACCTGTGTTCTGCTATCCAATACCCATCTCTAATAACTATAGTCTAGCTTGACCTCATCATAGTTTCTGCGTGGTTTCCAGATACTCAATGTTAAACACACAAATCTAGAGGTCTAAATATTGGGTTTACATATGAGAGAATAGGAGGTTATTACCTTTCTATGAGCATTGGGTTGAGTCCCAGTATAATTAATCTAGTTTCAACAACATTCCCTGAAATTTTCATATTTCATGTTTTCTGTATAGCTTAGTAATTTAATTATATATATCTATATATTATATATAATAAATATATATAAATCTTTCCTTTTTTTTTTTTTCCTTAGCTCTTCATTAGTTAAAGGGCATCTGGGCTGTTTCCACTTCCTTGCTATTGTGAATATAGCAGTAATTTACATGGATGAGAAGGTATCTCTATAGCAGATTTTAAAGTAATTTGGGTACATTCAAAGATGTGGTGTAGCATAGTCATATAGGAATTCTACTTTTGGCTATTTGAAGAAACTCCTCTGTGATATCCATAGTGGCTACAACAGTTTGTACTTCAACCAACAATTAATACAAATTCCCTTTTCCTCAAATTCTTTTTAAAATATTTATTATGTTAATTTATGTACATGAGGGCATTGCCTGTATGTAGACATGTTCACTCATGTCATACAATGCCCATGGATTTAAGAAAAAAGGATTCTGATTCCCTACAACTAGAGATATGGATGGATTTTGGAGTTCACCTGGGTTCTAGGAATCAAGGTCTGGCAATGCCACATCTCATGTCTAGCCACAGGTTCTTTGCCCCAATAACAGTGCCAGGTATCATCTTGTGATATCATCTTGTGATGTGGGATTTAAATAAATACAATACAGAAGAGTTTGGTTATTCCTATGATATTTTTGACATAATTGTATCAGTGGGCAAGTTTTATAACTACAAATTTTCCTCTTAAGAATTCTTTTTTAATTATCTGATAGGTTTTGTATATTATGTTTTCAAGAAAACTTAAATTATGAAAACTTAAATAGAAACTAGAATTATACTGAGAAGCAATCCAGACTCAGAAAGAGAGCAATCTCTTATTCACTCTCAAAGTTGAATCGTAGCTTCAGACCTCTAGATATATGTGTTTAACATGGAGTACCTTTAGAAACAAAGAAACTAGATAGAGTACATGTAGGATGGAGGAAAAAGAGATTTGAATCAGATAGTAGAACACAATTGGTGTGTCAAGAGAATAATGAGGGCAATTTTAATTTGGAAGGTAAGTAGAATGGAGGGTAAGGGAAATGGGTAGGGAGAATGAAAGATATTTATCATGTTTGAAAAAAAAAACCTGTGTAGAAATCAAACCTTTAGTTTCCTAAATCTATCTTTTAAAATAAAGATTATTTGAAGGTGCTATATGAGGAAGGTATGACCTAGAAACCATAGGCATTTTAAGCCCAATCAGAAGTAAGTGACTATTCCTGTCCAGTTGTTCAAGAGCTCTCATTGATCCTCAATACTGTATAGACTACTGCTCTTGGGTATACATTAGAATTTTATTATAGTACTATATTGCTGAAGATAAACAGTTTTACCACATAATTTGATGACAAGACATGGAGAAATCCAGCTGCTATAGACCTGAAGCTTTCTCTCTACGACTGAGCATTCGCAGTACTAAAGGTTGGTTTACAAGGGTTAAAGCCATAAATAGTTTTATCCAGTGTGAATCCAGCAAGCTAAACCAATGGCTGGCCTGGTAAGATTTGCATGAGCACAATAGTGGGATGGATGTTATTGTAAATATTTTTTTTTCCTAATTGTAGGAAAAGGACTGTTCCATAAGAAGGAGCTTATGTGTGGTACATTAAACCTGAACAGTGATCCATGGTTGAGGAGCACATAGGCTAAAAGTACATATAAAATTGCCATCTAAATATTGATTGTATCCCTTAAAAGACTCAAAATGAGCCTACCACCTGACCCAGCCATACCACTCCTGGGTATATACCGACAAGACTCATCCTAGTGAAAACATACAAGCATATCTATGTTCATAGTAGCTCTCCTCACAATAGTGAATAGCTGGAACCAACCCAAATGCCCCTCAACTGAGGACTGGATAAAAAAAAATGTGGTAGAACTACACAATGGAGTTCTATGAGGCAGTAAAAAAAGATAACATCATGAACTTTGGACTTAAATGGATGGAACTCAAAACCATTTCTCTAAGTTAAGTAACACAGTACCCCTCCCCCCCCAAAAAATGGGGAATGTTTTCCCTCATTTGTGTATGCTAGTACCAAATCCCCCAATTGAAATGCAAGCTGAGCAGCATTGTTGTTATATTTCTTTCCATCTGAAAGCAATTTTCATGTTATAATATGAATCTGTTAATGAGAGCTAGAATTAATTTTCCACTTACTTTCAGACATGGTAGTTAATGTATATGGGCAGAAGGGATATATTCATATTTTAGAGTAATGTAAAATTAAAGGGAAAATTGTGAACTTCTAAACATATACTGGAGTTAACATACAGTTCATTCCTGGAGGACATAATTTTGGTACATATATGACGTTTATATAGGCATAGTTTGAACTAATACACTTAGGAGGGAACAACAACAACATAATGACTGGGTCTAAGAACAGACTGACATAAATTCTACCCAAAACAATAAAGCTTTGCAGAGAAAAACCTTAAAAAACCAAGAGAACAATGCAGGTTATGTATGGCAGAATGCATGATCTGGGGTGGGGTAGGGGAAGGTAAAGGAGAACATGTCTAAAATGAACTGGAAAAATAATGTCTGAAGTACACAAAACATGCATTATATTAAAACAAATAATAAAAAATAATGTCTGAAGTACACAATTAATTATATTAAAACAAAGAAAACACAGGCAAACAACTCAAAGAACTGGAAGATGATAGGCATAAACTTGTAATAGAATCTAAAAAAATATAAGTATGCAGCTGAAAGAAATAACAAAAAGAATTCAGGATTTAAAAAGTGAATTCACAAAATATAATAGAAATATTGAAGAAAACCTAAGACAGAATGAATATGGAATTGAGGAAAAAAAAAAAAAAAACAGGAGAAATCTTCAGAAGTATAATGAAAAACTGAAGTCAGAATATCAATACCAGAACCCTAGGTTGAAGAAATAGATGCCTAAAGCAAAGACTATGAAATAAACACACACACACACACACACACACACACACNCCCCCCCCCCCAAAAAAAAAATACCATCTCACAAAAATTCAATGACAAAATACAGTGTTATTAATATTCTCAGCACACTTCATTTTAGATTCTCATAATGCATTAATCTTATACATGAAAGTTTATTTAATCAAAAAAACTCCCCATCGATCCAGCTCCCAACAAGCCCCTTCTATTTTTTCTCTTTGTATATTTGTATTTTTGTATATTTGTATTTTCTCTCTTTGTATATTTTTTCTCACTTTAAAAATTATTATTGGCTTGGCGTGATTCCATCCTGTGTGTCTGTTCTTGGCAGTGGTGTTCAGTTATCTCCGGAAAAGTGAGCTCCTCCACCTCATGGAAGACTCTGTGGACATGAGCCCTCTGAGGTCTCAGAACTACCTTTTCGGCTGTGAACTAAAGGCTGATAAAGACTACCACTTTAAGGTGGATAACGATGAAAATGAACACCAGTTATCATTGAGAATGGTCAGTTTAGGAGCTGGTGCAAAGGATGAGCTACACATTGTAGAGGCAGAGGCAAGGAATTATGAAGGGAGTCCAATTAAAGTAACACTGGCAACTCTGAAAATGTCTGTACAACTAACAGTTTCCCTTGGGGATTTGAAATTACACCACCTGTTGTCTTAAGGTTGAAGTGTGGTTCAGGGCCTGTACATGTTAGCGGACAGCACCTCGGAGCTGTGGAGGAAGATGCAGAGTCTGAAGATGAGGAGGAGGAAGATGTGAAACTCTTAAATATATCTGGAAAGCAATCTGTCCCTGGAAGTGGTAGCAAGGCTCCACAGAAAAAGGTAAAACTTGTTGATGAAGATGAGGAGGAGGATGAAGATGATGATGAAGAAGAAGATGATGATGATGATGATGATGATGATGATGATGATGATTTTGATGAAGAGGAAACTGAAGAAAAAGCTCCAGTAGAGAAATCTATCTGAGATACTCCAGCCAAAAATGCCCAAAAATCAAGCCAGAATGGAAAAGGCCTAAAGCCATCCACACCAAGATCGAAAGGTCAAGAATCATTTGAAAAAACTCTTTTTTTTAATATATTTTTTAATTTTTTAAAAATTTATTTCTGCATGTGTATGAATGTACTGTCTGCATGCAAGTTTGTGCGCCCATGTCGTGCAATGCCGCGGAGGTCAGAAGAGGGTGTCGGATTCCCCTGGAACTGGAGTTCTCCTGGAATTGGAGTTTCAGACGGCTCTCGGCCGCCATGTGGGTGCTGGGGATCAAACCCGGGTCCTCTGCAAGAGCGGTCAGCGCTCTTAACCGCTAGGCCATCTCTCTAGCCCAGGAAAAAACTCTTAAAACACCAAAAGGACTTGGTTCTGTAGAAGATGTTAAACCAAAAATACAAGCAAGTATAGAAAAAGGTGGTTCTTTTCCCAAAGTGGAAGCCAAGTTCATCAATTATGTGAAGAACTGTTTCCGGATGACTGACCAAGAGGCTATTCAAGATCTCTGGCAGTGAAGAAAGTCTCTTTAAGAAAATAGCTCAAACTGTTTGAAATATTCCGTCTTCATTTCTGTAACAGTTGATATCTGGTTGTCCTTTTATAACACAAAGTGAGAATTTCCCCTACCGTGTTTGATAACTGTTGTCTAGGTTAAATTGCCAAGGATGTGTTGTCTAAAATGCCTGTTTAGTTTCTAAGGATGGCACTCCACTCTTGGGTTTAAGTATGTATGGAATGTTATGATAGGCTATAGTAAGTAGTGGTGGTCAGACATGAAAATGGTGGGGAGAGACAAAAATGTAGTTGGAAAATAAACTCAGTATTTTAATTAAAAAATTACTATTGGGCTGGAGAAATGGCTCAGTGGTTAAGAACACTGGCTGCTTTTCCAGAGGACCTGGACTTGATTCACAGAACCCACGTAGTGGCTAAAACTGTCCATAACTCCAGTTCCAGGTAGCCAATACCCTTTCCTGGCCTCCCTTGGCATTGTATGACATGGAGGTCCTTACATACATGCAGGCAAAACACTCATATACATAAAATAAGAAAAAATAAACGATTCATGAAAGCATTTTTGAAGTGTGTTTATGTATGTGTGTGGTGGCCTGAGAAGGCTGTTGGGTGCCATGCTCTCACTTTCCACTTTATTTCCTTGAGACAGGGTCTCACACTGAAGCAGGTGCTGGGCTGGAAGCCAGCAAGTCTCATCTCTGTCTCACACGGTGCTGGAACGCAGCCTGCGCGGTCATGCTTGGCTTTTTACAAGGGTGCTGAGGACTCGCAGGCCTTTGTCCTTGTGTAGCAAACGTGCTGACCCACTGGGACACCTCTGGAGCTGTTTTTCTCATTTTTACAATGTGCCCATGTTTCCTCAGTACCCACACTGTTTGTCTTTCTGCATCTGCTGAGTTCACTCAGCACGACGATGTCCTCCTGGCTCATCCTGATGTAACAAATGACAGACTTCCCTGTCTTCCCAATATGGGTGAGTATATGTACGCATGTGCATGTCATATTCCTGCCCACATCTATCTGCTGGTGGACAGTTAAGCTATTTGCACACTTGACCCTTGTGAAGGAACACAGGGCTGCAGACACCCTTGGATTTTGGACATATACCCAGTAAAATGATTCCGTTTTATGTACATAGTAATTGTATTTTTTTTGTTTGCCTTATTTTTTATTTTTTGCTTATTTGCTTGTTATTGACATGGGATCATTTTGGCCTTCTATCTGTGATCCTGCTGTCTGAGCCCCTTTAATTGTGGGGTTGCAGGTATGTACCATTCCTGACCAAGTTTTACCATTTTACACTGGGCTAATTTCTACAATGGCTGAACCAATTTATGTTCCCACCACATTATGCTCAGGTTCCCCTCTTTCCCCCCCTTCTTTCCCAGTACTCATTATCTTTTGTCTTTTCAGGAGCAGCCTCCCTAACATGTGTTAAGTCACACTTCGCTGTAGTTTTTATTTGCATTTTGGGTGTTCTTTCATGAGCTACTGGCTATTTACATGTCTTTGGAAAATGTTCACTTTCTTTGTCCATTTAAAAAAATAGGAATTAATTACCAATGGAACAAAACTGAAGATCCAAACTTGAGCACATAAAATTTCAGCCACCTCATATTTGACAAAGGGGCCAAGAAGACTCAGTGGAGGAAAGACAGCATCTTCAGCAAATGGTGTTGGCAAAACTGGATCACCACTTATAGAAGAATAAAATTAAACCCCTACCTCTCGCCCTGTACAAAAATCAACTCTTGGCATTCTCTGGAAAGAAGTTGACTTGATCTAGTGGTTCATTTTTTGTATGAGTGGATGTGTCTGTGTGGGGTTTGCAAGTATTTTGTTGATAATCTTTTCATCTATGTTCATTAAAGATACAAAGATATATTTTCTTTTTTTATTGTTTGTTGTTGTTGTGCCTTTTACCTGATATTGCTATTAGAGTCATACTGACTTCTTATAAGGAGCCACTGTGGCATTCAGGTTCTTTAGGATACGTTGGTCGTATACAGGTGGACCTAAGGCTTCCATTTGAAGTAATGGGCAGATAAGATGTCACACTTCCTACCTACCATTATACCCCTGGGAGTTTCATTGCCCCAGATAGGGAGCCATGATGGCTCTCATCATCCTGGTCCTACATCCCCCCATTTCCACCTCATGAGGTCCAGTATAAAGACAACGAGTTGTTAAAATAAGGTTGAATTATTCCTTCAGAATCTCTCTGGGCTTAGTTTATTTTCACGGACATGTCCAGGTGTACCTCATACCCTACCTGATTGCCTAAGGGTGACTATGCTGAGGAATAAATGGTCTGATTGCAGGAACAGAGAGGAGTAGAAATCAGAACAAAAGGAACAACATACCATCTGTTTCGTACCTTTATCTTAATGATAATTTAAGGAATATTGGTGTAGTATTCTTTGAATGTCGTTGTCAGAATTCCTGCCTTTTTTTTTATCCATTGATGCCTAGATCGTCTTCTGTACTGGGAGGTTTGCTTTTATTTCTCCATCAATATTTCCTATTTTTTATGGGACTTGGTGTTAACCTGCTTGCATTCACTTCTTGGTTTAACTTTGGGGATTTCCATGAATTAAGAACATTCGTCCATTCTCTTTGTTGCATGATTGAACTTTAAAGAAAATAGTTCCTTTTTTGAATTGATTGCTCTGTGTTATTTCAGTATACAGCATTTCCAAATGTGACAGTTCAGAGCACAGTCTTTCCCTCTTTCACTTCTCCCCCCCCTACCCCACCCCATCCCTTAGATCTTGCATTCTGCCATAACTGTCTCTGCATCTTTCTTCAGTTTTGTTTTTTTCATTTTTTTTAGCAATTAAGTGAGTCAATTTTCATGAAATACAAGCATCCTTCATTGGTAAATACCAATTTGCAGGCTTGTTGTGCTTCCAAACCCCGCACACATGCCCATGGGATCCCCCATCGATCAGGGAAGGCGTGGAGGGCTTGTATGTTCAATCAAGTTGAATTCCAATGAGGTGTCCAGACTATTCGCCTGTAGCATTCACTAATTCCCCAATCGCAGCCCGTACATTCTACCAGCGACTCCCGTCTTCGGAGATTGTTCTCTCAGGCTTATAAAAGGGGCAAGGTGGATGGGAAGCAAGAAAGTCTACTTTCTCTGAGCTTTGTTGTCTTGGACTCTGGTCAAATTCTGGCTTGTTTCCTTTCTATGGGCTCGACAGCATCTCTCCCAGGAATTAACCTTTGATTACAGAAGCACAGCAATTGATAGATAAAACTAAATGATGATGTAAGGGTTCTTGTATAGACACAATTAGTATATGGATTAAGTACTAAAAGTAATGGTATTACTTTGTAACAAAGGTATGCATAGTTGCAGAAATTACATTTTTTGTCCTATTTAAATATTGAAGGAGTCATTACTGTGGCTTGCTTTAACATCTTCCCTCACACAGCTAGAGGATGTAAAGTTTCTTGTTGGCATCGCATGTAGTTACTTCTCCCAAGGAGAGAGCCACACACACTATTAGTTATTTGAAATATACAGCATTATGGTCTGGTCTCTTGTCGTGCACAGTATTTCCAGGCAGGTTGATTCATGTAGTGGTGCTTGACGGAGGGCATACTTGACTTTGATTCAATGGAGAGCTTGCCATATTTGCTTTATTTGGTTTTAGTTGGCTATTGGGTACACCGTTCTGGTCATTCCAGAGGCCATCTGGATACACTTGCATGTTGACTCAATGACATCAATTCTTCCCATGTTAACGTCAGGTCTCGACATGCAGGGCCTATCATCCTCTCTTCTTTCATGGCTATATCCCATGAGTTAGAAGCAAGGGAAACTTTACCTTTTTGCTGGGGGCTTAGATTGCCCTGGCACAACATCTCGCTTGGTAAGAATATAATCCATTGCTAGATGTCAGAGCTCGGTAGCTGTATTATATGTATTTGCTTAAGTGCACAGCTTAAGAGACCTTTAGATGATTATATCTTGGATTCTCGAATACGAGAATAAACCTGGTTGGCACAGTTCCATATGTCTATTGAGTTAATAAGAAGACAGTTCTTACCGGTTTTATAGACCATTACCTCTATAATAGTTGCTCAAATTACGTTTGGGATGACTTCATTAACATTATGTTTTCTCCTTGTTTATGGAGGGGGGAGGTAAGAAGTCTCTCGTGTTAAAACTTTGCTGGCTCCTAGAAGGTAAGTTCGTTAGGAGCTCATTATAAATATTGTTACGAAGTAGGATCCACGAGAGGGTCATTTGATGCTGTCAGAACTCTGAGGCTTCTTCATTTCCTCTCAATGTTCAGTGACAGGTCCAACCTATCATTGGCACTTTTCTGGTTCATCATCCTACTCAGACTGCAATTAGCCCTGATCTTTTCTTTCTCTAGTCATCAAGGTTGGTGACATCTGAATCCTATTAAACAGCACAACATCTCTCTCCCAGAAGTATAGTTCTCAAGACTTAATAGAAATATAACAAGTGTTTAAAAAAATATATGAAAAGGTTTCATTTTTTTTTTTTCTTCTGGATTTCCTGCTTTTTTTTTTTTGGTTTTTGAATATTTGAACCATAAGTCTCCAAGGACAGTCTTATTATACATTACCATAGCGTTGAATCAAGACACAGATTTTCATCGAAATTTCACCCTGCGTTATTGGGTGACCTGAATTCTGATTAACTTTGGAAGCAAGCATAATTTTTACTGTTATAAATTTTACTTAGAGTGAAAGAGAATGCTTAAAGGTGATACCTGTACAAGAGAAATATATCGAGAACTTTGTAATGTTTCCAATCCCAAAGTTAGGCCCTAACACAGATTATAAAAACAAATGTGGAGCAACAGCATTATATGGTCCACCAATTTAACACAGATGCATTCGGTTTTTACGAGTGCCTGTAACCAATGAAACAAATAAAACAAGCAGGACGTGAATACGGATACAAGGGCACGCGTTGTCCGAACTATTTATTTCATCCCTTTTGATTCTTGTAAATTATATCACAAACATGATTTGCTTTAAAAAATATATTTTAATGAAAAGACCCCTTATAGGTGTACTTTGGAATCTATCGGGCAGGGTAACTTAGCAAAATTTTTGGAGAAACATATATGTTGGCATCTAGAATTCAACATAAAATGCTCAAACTTTTTTTAGGGGACTTGAGATGTGAAGAGGAATGAGCTCATAAAAGTGAGCACTTGTGGAACTAAGGAATCTGAAGACTGAGATTCCTCTAACAATTTTTACATATTGAAGAAACAAGATAAAATTAAGATCACTAACTGCTTCAGACAAAAAATGTGTACTATTTCACAATGAACAATAAAAACTATTATCGTGGTTATCTCGATTGTAAAGTCGATCACTTCCATCATGTGAGATGTATTAACTTGGGGGATTTGATACAGCACTATAGAAGCTTGTTCAGTGCAATTATCTAGTTTTAAATAATTTTTAAAAATAAAAAAAAAAAAAAAAAAAAAAAACATGCTGAAAGTAACTAGAAAGAGGACCTGATTTCTAGTTTCATTATCAAACATTTACTCTAGGGAAAGACATGATGAAATCTGAAATATAGAGTCACACATCAACTTTTCATTTATTTATTATTAAATGAGTGAATCACAGAAAGAGCAATGTTCTCAGGGAAGCAGTTGTGGTTCGCATCTTAAAATTTAATTTGGTGTTTCCAATTTAACTCAAAAACACAGACAGGTGAAAAAAATAGCTGACAGAAGTAATGCTCGTGCAAGGCAGCATGATCGTTCAGGCACATGCGTGTGAACCACAGTACAGTATCTGTGCATGCGATGAGAATCTTAACATAAATATAGTTTATTAGCTTTTCTTGTAAATGCAAGAAAATATTACAATTAACATTAAAAACTATGAATGTGATTATTTCTTCAAAATACGCTTCTGGACGTCTATTCTGTATAAAAGAATTGGAAAGACCATTTGCAGAAATAGGAGGAGTTGAACAGTCCCAAGGTGGAGCTGTCTCCTGTGTTATATGACACTGGCAGATTAAAGCGCTTCTGATGGGGAAGGGCTTAAAGGCTGAGTCAAAAAAGCCAAAAGAAAGATCTCTTTANCAGGGATGGTTCTATATATACATAAGTCAATAAATATAAGAAAATATATAAATGGAATTAAAGAAAAAATCACATGATTTTCTCAATAGATTCTGAAAATAATTTAGACAAAATCCAGCATACATTCATGTTAAAATTCTAGAGGGAATTGAAATGGAGGAAAGATATACCTCAACATAATTAAAGTTATTACAAAAACCCTTACCCAACATCATTCTCAATGGAGAAAATCATAACTATTCCCATTAAAATCAGGAACCAGTCAAAGCTGTCCACTAACTCAAATCCTTTTCAGTATAGTGCTTGAAAGTCTGGTGAGAGCAATAAAACAAAAGAAGGAAATTAAAGAAGTGTTAATTGGAAAAGAATAGGCCAAATTGTCACTATTTCCAGATGATTCAATATTATACATAAGAGATCCAAAAATTTCTACCAAAATAATGGTAGAAATGATTAATTTTTTCAGCAAAGTGAGAAGAAACAAAATCAACTTAGAAAAATCATTGGTCTTTCTATATACTAATAACAAGTAATCAGAAAAACCATTCAAGGCAATATTCCCATTCACAATATCCTCAAAGATAAAACATTCATGGATAAACCTAATGAAGGACATTGAAGTTCTCTGAATTGAAAATTTTAGATCATTAAAGAAAGAAATAGAGGAAGACACCAGGAGATGGAAGGATCTACCATTTTCAAAGATTAGTAGAAGTAATATTGTGAAAAATATCATCATACCAAAAGCAATCTACAGATTTGATGCAATGATAATCAAAACACACATGGCATTCTTCAAAGAGCTGAAAAAAGTCTTAAAATGCATATGAAATCACAAAAGACTGTAGGTTCATAAACAATATTGGGCATAAAGGACAATGTTAGTGGGATCACCATACCAGATCTAATATATTGAGTGTTATAGTAATAAAACCAGCATGGTTCTGTCACAAAACAGGCATGTAGATCAATGGAACACAATAGAAATTCCAAGCATGAGTATATGCAACTTCAGTCCATTTATATTTGAAAAAGTTGCAGAGAACACACAATGAAGGAAAGACATCATCTTCAATTCATGGTGCTGGTAAAATTGGATCACTGTAGAAGAATAAAATTGGATCCTTATCTTTCACTGTGCAAAATAAATAAACAAAGAAATAAATGCTACATGGGTCAAAGATATCAATATAAAACCTTAAACTCTCAAACTGCTAGAAGAAAGCATAGGCAGTACCTTTACAACATTCAGTAGTAGGAAAGGATCTTCTAAATCAGATACCAGTTGCTTGGCCTTAAAGTCAACAGTCAGGAGGTGAGACCTCATTGAGCTACAAAGCTTCTTTTTCTTTTTAAGAAACAATAAAGAAAGGAAAGAGGAAACACACTGAGTGTGAGAAAAAGTCCATATGCCACAAAAATAACAGAGAATTAATTTCCAGAATATACAAAGAACTCAAAGAAACAAGAAAATAATGACCCAATAAAAATGGACTAATGATCTAAACAGCGTTCCCAAACAACAGAGTAAAATTGTCTAAGAACCACAATAATAAGTGTTCAGCATCATTGATAATTACAGAAATGCAGATAAAAGCCCCAGTCAGGCTGGTTAAGATCAAGAATTCAAAGTATCCATGTTTTAGAATAATATAAAATTAATGGAGGAAAATTTGAATTCCTAAGCATAAAATAAAAGACTGAGAGGGGCTGGAGAGATGGCCTAGCATTTAAGAGCACTGACTGCTCTTGCAGAGGAGCCGGGTTCAATCCCCAGCATCCGTATGGTGGCTGAGAACCATCTCAGGGGAATCTGACACTTTCTTCTGACCTCCGCGGATTTGCACAACACGGGTGCACAGACCTATATACAGACAGTACATTCATACACATACAGAAAAAAAGACTGAGAGAAAGATGCAAGACAGTTATGGCACAATGCATGATCTGGGGTGGGGTAGGGGGAAGAGAAAGTGGAATATGCCTGAACTGAATTGAAAAATGATGTCTGCAATACACAAAATATCAATAAAGCACAAAAAAGATCAAGAGATCAAAATGCAATAAATCCTGGCAAGGGTGTTGGGAAAGGGAACTCCCATTCACTCTTGACTCATGCAACTATTGTGGAAAGCAGTGTGGAGAACTCTTTTTTTTTTTTTTTTTTTTTTTTTTTTGGCTCTTTTTGACGACAGAGGTCCCTGTAGCCCCAGCTGTCCTGGAATCTGACTCTGTAGACCAGGCTGGCCTTGAACTCACAAAGATCCGCCTGCCCCTGCCTCCCAAGTGCTAGGATTAAAGGCATGTGCCACCACGCCCAGCTTAGAACTCTTAAATACACTAAAAATGCATTTACCATTTGATCCTGTTATACCACTCCTTGACATTACTCAAAGTACTTATACTGCTGTAGAGATGCTTGTACATCCAAGTTATTTGATGTTCTCTTCATAAAAGGAAAAATGTAAACAACCTAATTGCCCCTAAACTGAAAAAGAAAATGAAAGTGTGATACATTTACACAAACTAATTGCACCTCAACTGAAAAAGAAAATGGAAATGTGATACATTTACACAATGGAGTTCTACTCAGAAACTGGAAAAGATTAAATTTGCAGGTAAATTGTTGGGACTAAAGACTTATACTAAGCCAAGTAACAAACTCAGAAAACCAAGGAATATAAGGTCTCCCTCATTTGCAGATTGTAACACCAATCCCTTATATGTGAGTATATATTGTGATATAAAGGTAGGAGCCAAGAAAATGGAAAGGAAACACAGAGGTATAAGGAAAGTAAAACCCCAAAAGAGGGGAATGGTAGGAATCAGACTTTACCTGAATAGAGGTGGGGAATGTAGCTGCATATGACTGGAAGCAGGGAAGGAGGGACATGCAGGATACCATGAAGTTAGGGAAGGACGAAACTCAGGAGAGGTGGGATGAAGGAGTCAGGTGTTATGCAGGTGAGTGTGGGAATAATGGGGAAGCTTGTACTTGGGAGAGAGGAGGGAGGTTGGACAGGGGGAAAGAGGAAAAGGATAAATAGATCAGTGGCATTGGAAGACAGAGAGAAATGTGTTGACTTGGGAACCGCCCTGATGAATGCACATATGGAGTCTAAACATTACTTCATGTATGGCAATGAGTACAGTGCCAGAGTGGACAGACCTCCCTCTCAGAGGTTGGCCAGAATATCCAAGAGACTCTCAAAATAACACAGGCTGTTACCACAGTCTTTTTATTCCCAGAACTGGAAGGTAAGACCCTATTGATGAATACATGACATAATTCAGACACAAGATTAGGGGTTACGGAGAAATTACTGTCATGGAAGTCTTTTCCCTGAATGCTAGCTCTCATAGTTCTAGAAGAAATTATGCAAACTGCTAAGAGAGAACATCAATCAATGTTCCTACTCAGTCCTAAATTAGAATAACCATAACAACTAGCACAGCAAGATATTTCTGTTGGTGCAGTCATGGCACTGTTATCTGGGAGGTAATCAATAGCTATCTACTTGGACTTAAAGCCTTCTCAATGGGAGGGTACTCATAGGTGAGACTGTGATTATAGCCAAGTATATATGCCTGGAGAGGTCACAGATTCTATGGAAAACCATATCTGTTTCACATCTCTAGACAAATGAAATTTCTTGCACCATCCTAACTCTGGCTCCTTATAGTTACAGACAAGTATGTAATATACCACTCATCAAAGAAACTTATTTTTTGCCACAGATGTAGGCTACTGCAGAGTTCCACAACTGGTAATACATAGAGAATATGCCTCTATCATGTACCCACCCCATGTGACATATCTACAGTTGAACCTACAACTTAGGCTCACTGAAGAGTACAGGGGATGGATGAGTGCATCCGTCAACTCCAGAAAATCTTCCATATACAACAGAGAATGATGCACACAGAAAGCCTCACGAGTATAACCTTCAGAGAATAAAAGGCTGCAGAGTCCATGTCCTTAGATAGGACTCCTATGTTAAATATCACCCAACCTTGACACAGAGACCATTTGAGAAGAAGAGGTGAGAAGGTTGTAAGAGCCAGGGTTGGCCCATGAATATAGCAAACTGAGTCTTCTTGGGCCTGTGGAAGCTTGTTCATGTGAACCTCTGGCAAAGGTGACATTGAGCACAAGACTCATGCCAATTCAATCAGACAAGTACCCAAAGTGCTCTGAGAGAATTTGGTCCTGAGCTGGCCTGAGAATTGTTTGAAACTAATGTGACTGGGTGAGGGACAGTAGACCTTCCTTAAGATCTCAAGATAGGCTGAATAGACTCCACTGAATGAACTTCCACCAAAGGACATCTGGGAAAATACTTGATCATGTGGGACTTAGTATGTATTGAACAGTGCATGAGGTCCAATGGGGGAATTGGGAACATTATAGATGGGGAAAGGGAGCTAAATTTGATAAAGAACTGTTATATTAAATGTACAAAAGCTCAATAAAATACTTTTTTGATTCATTCAAATATTGAGTGGCTATGGATATACAAAGGTAATTTGAACAAGGTCAGAGATGAAGTATTATGTACAAGTAGTAGAAAGGAGTAAGGTTCACTAAATCACAGAAGAAAAATGATTTAGGACATCAAGAAAAGATAGTTTCCAGCCTGCAAGAGGGTATAGGTGGCAAATCAGGAAAGGGGACTGAGAGTAAAATAGAAAACTTCAGTCTGGATTGTTGATGATACTCAGTATGGACTATATTTGTTTCTCTTTTTCCTCTTTCCCCATCTTTGGGCTTAATTTACCAGTAGTGCCCAGGACTGTTCAAAGTGCTTTTTCTATACTTGCTTGCATTTTTGCTTTAACATCTTCTACAGAACTAGGTCGTTTTGCTGTTTTAGGATTTTTTTTTTCTGTTTTTTGAAAGATTCTTGACCTTTGGATCTTGGTGTGGATGGTTTTAGGTCTTTTCCATTCTGATGTGATTTTTGTGCATTTTTGGCTGGAGTATCTCAGATTTCTTCACTGGAGCTTTTTCTTCAGTTTCCTCCTCATCAAAATCATCAACATCATCATAATCATCATCATCATCATCATCATCACCATCATCATCTTCATCCTCCTCCTCATCATCTTCATCCTCCTCATCATCTTCATCAGCAAGTTTTACTTTTTTCGGTGGAAGCATTCTACCACTTCCATGGGCAGATCGCTTTCCAGATATATTTAAAAGAGTTTCACATCCTCCTCTTCCTCATCTTCAGACTCTGCATCTTCCTCCACAGCTAAGAAGTGCTGTCCGCTAATATGTACAGGCCCTGAACCACACTTCAACCTTAAGACAACAGGTGGTGTAATCTCAAATCCCCCAAGGGAAACTGTTGGTTGTACAGACATTTTCAGAGATGGCAGCGTTACTTTAATTGGACTGCCTTCATAATTCATTGCCTCTGCCTCTACAATGTGTAGCTCATCCTTTGCACCAGCTCCGAAACTGACAGTTCTCAATGATAACTGCTTTTCATTTTCATCGTTATCCACCTTAAAGTGGTCATCTTTATCAGCCTTTAGTTCACAGCCTAAAAGGTAGTTCTGAGTCCTCAGAAGGCTCATGTCCATGTCCATAGAGTCTTCCATGAGACGGAGGAGCTCACTTCGCCGTGAGACGATGGACAGAGATAACTGAATACCGTTACCCAGAAGAGACACACAGTAAGGAATCACGCCAAGGAAAGGACATGGGATCGCAGCACCTACATATGACCTAGGCAGATCTCGCGAGACCTTCTCTAGTCCCGTCCTCCTGAGCACTCTTCATTCCGCCTCCTTTCTCTCATGGTCTTGCTCAAGCGCTCTTCGACCCCACACCGAACTACCTCGCCCCCACCTCCTCCAGGTACTTGGCGGGCTCGTATTGCGCACACGCACGAGCACGTGCCCTCTGTCTCCACCCCTCCTCTGCTGTTGCCTGAGCACAAGTGTGTTTTCCTTTTGTAGCGCGCTCCCAGCCTCTGATGCTTCCAAGTCCTCTGGTGGAGAGGAGCATGTGTTGCCCATAGAGCCTGTGCAGCCCACCGTGGAAGATGGCGACAGCGATTCTTAGCTGTGAGGGACTTGGAAGACGTGAAGGCGGAGAGGCAGCCGGAGAGTAACACCATTCAGTCTTCTCTCTTTTTTGGTGCCTCGCAGGCCTCCAAAGAGGTTTTTACCTGTGTGAAGGCTTGGTCCCAGTTAATCGTTTCCCCAAAGTTAAGGCTTCAGGTGGCAGAGGGTGAATGCGGTTATTTGTGGAGAAAGACAGTACTCTCGCCGCTTACTTGGCCATGTTTGTAGAGCTCATTTCTGAGGATGCATGTCTAAACTCGAAATTCTTATCTGTCATTTGGGGGACCAAAAGGGGTTGAGTCAGTCTCCTCTAAGGAACATAGTCCCAAAAGTTCCGAAAGGTGCACAGAAAAGAAGAAAGTGCAAATGATATTTGTCATTCCAAATGATGGCTTAGGACTTTAAGGAAATGCATGTGCCTTCATTGGAATCTATGAAATGTATACCCTGGGAATTGGCGTTTTTCTTTTCCTTTCTTTTCTTTCTTTCCTCTTTTTTTTTTTTTTTCTTTTTGTTTTTCCCAGGCAGGGAGGGTCTCCCTTTAACCCTAGCTGGCCTGGAACTTACTACGTAGACCCGGCTGGCCTTGAACTCAGAGGTCCCTGCCCCTGCCTTCCGTGTGCTGGGATTAAAGGCCTAAGCCCAATAAAATGCTTTTTAAAAAGAGAGAAATAGCTTGGGCTGTTTCCTATTCTTTCTTCAACTCATGAATCATAAGGTGTTCAGTTCTTTCAGCCATATGAAGTAAAACTGATAACACACATCAGAACTTGATGTGCAAATTCACTATCATGCACTGAGTATTCTTGTTTGATGTTATTTGCACATTGTTCAGTCTTCTTTATTTTGTTATAGCAGCTCAATCGGAATGAGAGTGATTATGAACAGCATTCTGAAGAGAAATGAGAGAAAACAGAAAGCAAGAGAAATCAGAATATACTTCATAAAGGGATGAGATATTTTTAAAACAAGTAAAGATGGATGAATATAAGTATTTCTGTAGATAAGGAAGTTGAAGTTTTCTTTCCTTATGTTTTATTTAATGACAAAAATATGTGTCCATCTTAAAGGTAAAGTTCAGCCTGAAAAGGGAATTAGATATCATGTTGATAGCAGAGGTTTTGAAAAAGATGAAACCATGCATGAGAGTGAGTTATTAATGAATTGTAGAGAGTTTGATCCTTCCACATTAAAGAAAAAAGATAATAATATATAGTACTCAGACTCCTGTTATGCTAGAAAGAATTTTCAAAGGCATAACAGTATAGTATATTTTTTTTTATTTTTTATTTTTGTATATGTATGAATGTACTCTCTGCATGTAGCTTTCTGCACCCGTGTTGGGCACAATGCTGCGGAGGTCAGAAGAGGGTGTCAGATTCCCCTGGAGCTGGAGTTAAAGATGGTTCTCAGCCGCCATGTGGGTGCTGGGGATCAAACCCGGGTCCTCTACAAGAGCGGTCGGTCAGCGTTCTTAACTGCTAGGCCGTCTCTCCATCCCCACATATTTTCATTATGGTGCATTTTATAAACAGGTTCAGGGAGTTTCTGATAATTTCATTAGGGTCTAAATTAGAATTTAGAGACTCAAACAGATTGAAAAGAGAAGTGCAAATAAGCTAGATGAATGGATAATCATGTTGAGCTGCATAACATTATCAGGGCCTGACAGGAAACAAAATAATTGATATTACTGATGGTGACGATAATTATAAAAATAGCTAACATACATTTTCCACAGGTTACCATGTCCTATGTGAATTTTCTCGTCCAAACTTTTGTTTATAGCTTTATAAAAGGCATACTGATTTTTCTATTATGCATTTAAACACATTGCTAGATTTTTTTGTGATAAACCCTCAAGATCAGTGTGTGTTTCTCAATTTTCTGTGTACCAGGGATATGCTTCTTGGTATAGGCATAGAGCATTTGTTTTTCTCTGGTATCTTACCTTCTGCAGATGAAGCCAGTTCCTCTTCCCCTCTAAAGACACAATCCAATTTGACCCTTTAGTTATATTCCCAGCTTGTAATTCAAAATTAGTTTTCATT
Source organism: Rhizomys pruinosus (assembly GCA_009823505.1). NCBI lineage: Eukaryota > Metazoa > Chordata > Mammalia > Rodentia > Spalacidae > Rhizomys > Rhizomys pruinosus. Next base: position 4,820,740 of record VZQC01006044.1, on the reverse strand, counting down.
TAAGTTCTAATGGTACATAAACTTGAAACCTAATAAACAATAAGCCAAAAGCCATATTGTTTTCAACATAAAAATGATAGAAGAGGAACTACAAACATCACACTAAAACTGCAATTTGAAATTATAGAGTAATATTGCCATTCTGCTGATTTTACATAAACAGTAACATCACACATACTTTACAAGCAAGTTCAATGGAGATAAAGTTGAAATCATAGAAGATGCAAATGACCTTCCAAAATCAACACAATGTGTTCTGAAACTTAGTGACTGATACTATGCATCTGTAATCAATGATGTATATGGTTTTGAATTGGATGTAGACCATTAGTACTACTACTTGAGCTAAACTTCTGCATAGTTCATAAATTTTTGAAGTGTGTAGTTGATATTATGCATGTTATTGTCCTTGCTTCCATTCTTTCCAGGATGTATTTTGCCCATTTGCAAAAACAAAAATGCTAATAATCAGTACTAGTCCTATAAAAGATGTTAACTGCTTAGTCATGACTGATATTGTTCTAACCTTAAAATTTTGTGATTATTGAACTCTGTTGCATTTATTCTAAATCCCCCAAATTATCTAGCCATTTGGAATACTGACATTACCTTGGATCACTCACTGCTTTGTGCATTTATTGTTCTTTGTTGCTGGTTTATGCCTTCTTATTAGCAAAATATGAAATTCTGTGAAGAAGAAAAAAACCTTTGACCTTTAAAAAAAAACCACCCCCTTCTGTAGCAGGAAATAAATTGCTTGTTCATGAGAATTTTCCCATCAAGAATTTAGCAGAAGCCAGTATACTTCTATAATTTTGATGTTTTTGTTAATGCTTCCAAACAATGTACTTTCAGTCAGAATCACTTATTGTTTCATATACTTCCAATGCTCTTCATCACAATACTGATCAGAAATGAGGTTTAACTCCCCAGCCTCTTGACAGCAAGAGATAAGTAGGATCTTATTGTAAATTTAAGGGAGTTATGCCTTAACTCATAGATTGTAAAGAATGAACTGCTCTTAGGTCTGATTGACTGTCGATGGACTGTGGTGTGGTGTATACTGAGGCTATTGAATGCAACTTACAATGCTGAAAGAAATCATTATTCTTTTATTTAAAAAAAGAATTATCTTCAGTTATGGTGGTACACACCTTTAATCCCAGCACTCTGGACGCAGAGACAGGAGGATCTGTTGTAAGTCAAGGCCAGCATGGTCTACATAGCAAGTTCCAGGACAGTTGGGGCTGCAGGGAGATTCTGTCTCCAAAAGACAAAACAAACAAACAAACAAACAAAAAGACCCAGAATTATTAATATAGATCCACTCAAATTTGCAAGTTAAGAACCAAAAAACTACGTAAGTGCAACCACATATTCAGTTTTCTAAACCAAATAATGAATTCCAAAAAATTGGGATATTGTCTAACTGTGCAGAATTTTATTTGCCAAATGGGTATTGTATAACATGGGATATGGACTACAGTTTAGAGCATATGATGGGTCTTGGCTTCGGTCCTCAATCCATGTTATTTTTTCTGGTTATCAGCAACAAATTTAAACTTACTGATTTATATTTATACATTTCTAACATTATCTTTCTATGAATTGTGAGATCCAGTAAGTAGAGTTTGGAACAACTGAGCCTCTTTTTTCTGTATTAGTCTCATCAAAGCTTTTTATTTGTTTACCTACTGCATTATAGTTATTAGACATGTGTATACTTCATGGTCCAGTTAATTTAATTAGGTTTTCAGATGGTTAGTTTGCTTATTATTCTTTTGTACTGTGAAGCTTTAGTGACTATATTTGGACTCCTGACACAGGAGGACATTACCTACTTGAATAACTTAAGGACATTTGACTAAATCACTGCAATTTTACAGATTGTTGGTTCTGTTGTTAGGCTGAATTTTTGTTTTCCTTTCCACAGTAGCTCTTCCTCCATTCCATTCATGTGTCAATTCCACTCAGTTTGCACAGTTTCTGGGGATAGATGTGTCTCAATAGAATACAGAAGAGGACCATCAATAGCCTTTCAGAGAACTGTAAACTGAAAGATGTCAAAGAATCCAGCAAATGTTACTCATGATCAGAAGCCTGTAAGGAAAACAGCAGCTTCTCCTGAAAGAAGACCAATCATATAAAAGGACAATAATATGCATAGTTGAGGCAGGGTGATGTCCCCTTGGGACACAAATCTAAAGAAAATAAATCTAACTCTCATATGTCTTAATCTGCCTCAAACATACTGAAAATGTAAGGGTCATCAAAGAGACTTCACTTTGAGTAGATTCTATTTTTTATTGTCCTATGTCAATCTGAGAACCATTGTTGATTCCACCTGAAATCTATAAATACATTAAATATGTGTGATTATGACAGGGATATTATGAAAGAAATATAGAGGTGCAAGAGGGATGGAAGCAAGGAGCTGTTTACCTCCATTTTATTCTAATTTATTTCTCCAACAACTTTAGATTTTCCTTGATAACTGATTGAATTACAATCAACTGAAAAATGATCACCTACTTATTGCTAAATTCAATTGTATGGAAGAGATTAAAAGGTAACACAAATAGGGGAGTTTGGCCTTCCTTGAAAAAATTAAAGCGATGTTAAAATCTAAGGAGCAAATGTATACAGAAACAAATCTCTTTCTAATGGAGACAGTGAAAACTTAGCTCCAGCCAGGTATTATATTACAGGAAAGTAAGCCATATATGAACATATTTATCTTCTAAATATGATGGTGTTTAATTTTATTTGTTTGTTTACTTACTGTAGTAAGAGGGGAGTTATGCTTATTCTAGGCACTTGCTCTACTGAGCAATATCCCTTGCACACGTTTCTTACATTGAAAATATTTTATTAACTTTTACATATTTCATACAGAACATCTTAATGTTCTTTATATCCCCTTCCATATAGACACCATCTCATAGCACCCCCTACTGGAGTTCGTGCATTCTGTAATCATTGTTAAGATGGATGGAGTTAATTTAGGGTCCCCAGATGTCCCTCAGTGCAAATTTATCCATTGAGATCTACTCAGTATATCTAGATCCCTCCCCTTAATACCAGCTCTTCCTCACCCATTAGTAATCAGCTGCCAGAAGTTATTCAGTGAAGATGAAGTCCTGGTGCACATTTCCACAGTTCAGTGCTGGGATTTTTGTCTGCTTGAGTTTGCATGGGTTTTGTGCATGTTGGTGCCATTGCTTTCGGTTCATATGAGCAAGGTCCCAGGAGCTATAGGACTCTATGTCCATATCATCATCCAGCAGCTTCCTGTATCTTTCTGCCCCCTCTTCCACAATTGTCTCTGACACCTGGGTAGGTGAAATTTAATATGAGTCCTGTCCAAAGACTCACACTCTGCATTCTTTTATTCCCTACACTTTATGAACTTTTGTGGACATCAGTTGCATAAGAAAGCTATGTTGATGAGCTTTGAGAGATGCATTAATATTTCCTTTAGCTCTGTTCCACTGTTTTCTGTTAGCCTTAGGTATTGAGGTTTTATTGTGTATCTGTGTATATGATCAGTTGTGCAACTCTAATAATCTGCATCTGTTGCAATAGAAGCTTCTTTGATGGTGGTGACTGGGATAATTGCCTGTAAATATAAGGGCTCATATTTAACACATAGTATTAAATTAAATTTGTCTAGGGATGTGACAGCCTTGGGGTTTTCTTTAAAAATCTATGACCTCTCCAGCTATGTGCATTTGGCTTTGTTTAAAGCACCAAACATGAGTTTTCTCCCAGTGAGTGAGCTTAATTCCAATTAGGTAGCTGTTGATTACTCCCAAGATAAAATTGCTAGTAGTGCCCCAAAATAATTTTTGTTCTAGTAATGGATGTGGCTATTAGTCCATAAACCAGAGGTTTGTACCATTGGTTAAGAGTCCTCCATAGAAGGTTGTATAGTGCTTTACAAAACTATGAGAGCTGGCCTTTAGAGGAGGTGGTTTTCCAAGTCAGGTTCAACCTCATTGCTCAAATTCCAGACTCCAATGCACTCCATCCCCAGTAGCCCAGGTGGGTCTCTGGCATGCAGGCCTGTGCAGGCCCAATCCAGCACCCACGACTCAACGATAGAACTATAGAGAGGAAGTGCTTTGCATGGGTGGAAGGACAACCAGGCTGCACAAACTCTGAATGCTAGAACCATATAGAGGAACTGTGTGCATGGGTAGAATGACAGACAGGCTGCACATACTCTGTGCCCAGTTGCTTGGGTGGGTTTCTGGCATGCAGGTCTGTACAGGCACATCCAAGAAGATATTCTCCAAAGCTAGAACCATAGAGAGGAACTGTGTCCATGGATAGAAGGACAGCGAGGTCTCACACACTCTGTGCCCAGTTGCTCAGGTGGGTTTCTGGTGTGCAGGCCTGTGCAGGCCCAACCTGGGACCTACTGCCCAACTCTAGAACCATAGAGAGGAACTGCATGCATGGGTAGAAGGACAGCCAGGCAGCACACTCCATGCCCAGTTGCTCAGGTGGGGCCCAGGCGAGTGCCAAAGGAGCAAACCACCTCCACAGGCCACTCAAGTTACTGATACTGTGGTGGGAAGTATAAACTGCTGGTGCTGTGGTTTATTGTAGTAGGGAGGATGCAGCAGTGTCGGTGATTCAAGGCTGCATAGCCAAAACTGAGGAAGAAACCAGAAGGAAGCAAACTGAGTGACCAACCAGTCCTCCATATTAACATTTGAGATTAGCAACTGAAGCCAAACAAACAAACAAATAAACAAAGGGGGGAAAAACAACAACTGCAACAAATACACAGGCCAAAGACACAAGGGCAAAACAATATAGGGAAAGTTCAAAATAAATCCTCACCAAACAACCAATCCTGTAGAAGATCCCAACAATGATATTTCCCTGGAAGGAAACCAAGGCACTGACCTTAGAAGAACAATTGTAGACATATTCAAAGACTATAAAGAACAAATCAGAGAATTAAAGGGAGAGAATGGAAAAACTCATGAAAGAACTAGAAGGAAAGAATAATAAACTCTGCAAAGAACTAAAAGGAGAGATTGACAAACTCAGCAAAGAACTAGAAGAAGAGAAATACGAACCCTGAAAAGAACTAGATGGAGAGAATGACAAACTCCAGAAGGAAGCAGAAACATTGAAAAGATCTCAGGCTGAAAGGAAAAAAAGAAACTGACCAGCAAAGCAAGGAGCAACAAGAAGAAAATGAAAAGCTCCAAAAGGAAGTGGAAATACTGAAGAAAGTACAAGATGAAATGAGAAAGGAAATGGAACATTCATACAATCAAGAAGAAAGGATGGGAAAAAGCCTCATAAGCAGAACAGATGAAGCAGAAAAAAGAATATCAGACCTACGGGATAATACATTGCAGCTAGAAACCTCAAGTAAAGATTATGAAAAATTTAAAAATACACAAGAGTGGAACAGCCAGGGAATGTGGGACACTATGAAAAGACCAAACCTCCACATCATAAGGATAGAGGAAGGAGAAGAATCTCAAGAGAAGGGTATTGATCAGATCTTCAACAGAATAATAGAATAAAATTTCCCCAATCTGAAAAAAGACTAACCCATATAAATACAAGAAGCGCATAGAACACCAAATAGACAAGACCAGAAAAGAAATTCCCCATGTCATATCATAGTTAAAACACTAGATGCTCAAAACAAGGACAAAATACTGAAAACCACAAGACAAACACAACAAGTAACATATAAGTGGAAACCCATCAAAATTACAGCTGACTTCTCGGTGCAAACTATGAATGCCAGAAGAACATGGACCAAAGTACTCCCAGTGCTAAATGACTTTAGATGCCAAACGAGATTACTATGCCCAGAAAAAATGTCAATCATAGTTGAAGGAGAAAGAAAAATCAGGACATAAACAAAATGAAAGAACACATATCAAAAAAATCAATACTTCAGAAAATACTCAAAGCAATTCAAATAACAGAGGAAAGGAACAGCTATCCTTCAGCAACCCAAGAGAGAAATTATCAAAAGCATAAGACAGTAAATAGATACCTAGACCAAGAATGCAGACTAAAACTAATTTGAAAGGAAACAACACGCATCTCTCAATAAAAACCTTAAATATTAATGGTCTAAATTCCCCAATCAAAAGACATAGTCTGGCAGAATGGATTAGGAAACAGAATCCATCTATATGTTACCAACACGAAACCCAAATCACCCTCAAAGACAGACACCACCGTAGAGTGAAAGGATGGAAAAAAAATACTCCAAGAAATTGTACCAAAAAGCAAGCAGGGGTGGGTATTTTAATATTGACAAAACAGACCTCAGAGTAAAATTAATCAGAAAAGACAAAGAGGGCCATTACATCCTTATCAATGGAACAATTAGCCAGGAAGAGTTCACAATCTTAAATGTTTATGCACCAAACTCTGGTGCCCCAAACTTTATAAACACAAATCTTCAGGACCTCAAGACACAGATTAATCCCCAGCATGCTAATAGTGGGGAACTTCAATACCCCACTGAGTCCCCAGGATAGGTCAACTGGAAAAAAACATAAACAGAAAGACGTTAGAAGTGAACAATACAATACACCAAATGGACCTCATAGATATCTACAGAATATTCCACCCAAAGACCAGAGAAAATATTTTCTACTCAGTGCCTCCACAGAACATTCTCCAAAATCAACCATATACTGGGACACAAATGAAATGTCAACAAACACAAAAGGATTGGAATTATTCCATGCAGTCTATCAGAACACAGTGCAATAAAGCTCAATATTAAAACCAGGGTAAGCCCCACTGAAGTATAAGAACACATGGAGACTAAACAGCACAATCCTGAACAATGAGTAACTAAGGGAAAAAATAAAGAATGAAATAAAATCATTCCTGGACCTAAATGAAAATGACAATGCAATTCTGGCTGTTTTCTTTCATGGGCTGCCAGCTTGTCCAGGCATAACCTTTCAATCCTACTAATGAAGCACATGCAATTAGATATATGGGTATTTAAACAGTATAATATATAGCCCTTCGGTCCTACCAATGAAGCACTCGCAATTGGATATATAGGTATTTAAACATTACTAATTGTTATGGTACGTTACTTTGGTATAGACACAGACGTTTGGATGGTATGTTAATCCATGTATTACATTTTCTTCTGATAAGTATGACAGGGTCATTGTGTGGTTTATAGCATCTCCTAACCATTAGAGGATGTAAGCTTGTGGCATCAGCCATGTGTTATTCCTCCAAGGAGAGAGCTAATAGCCAATTAGATTTGGGATATACAGACATATGGCTGCCACTGCTGCACAGTATTTCCAGGCAGATGAGGTGTAGCTGGTGTTGACGGAGGGGTCTTGATTGACTCAAGGAGACTTATATTTGCTTTATTGGTTTAGTCGCCTTTGGTACCTCTCTCTGGCATTCCAGAGAACATCATATGCTTTGCAAGTGCGGTCTTAATATATCTTTCCCATGTTTGTATCAGGTCGTCAACAGCAAGGCCTTATCGCCCGCCCTCTCTGCCGTCAGAATCCCCGGTTTGGAGGCAAGGAACCGTTACCTTTTGTGGGGGCTTGGATCCCCTGGCCAAAATATCCTTGGTATAATAATCCATTGTTATGTCAAAGCTCATGTATTAATATATTTTGCGTAAGTGCTTAGCTTAAGGAGACTTTAGCAGTATATTTGGTTCTGAATAGAGGATAATCCTTTCACAGTTTCTATGTCCATTAGTACAATAAAGAAGGCAATTTGTAAAAACCAATTTTACAAGAGAATACGTCTATAACAGTTGGCTCCAACCTACAGCTGGAGAAAGACCTCAACATCATCATATTTCTCTATTCTAAATGGGAGGGGCTATTAAGAAGTCTCTTGTATTAAAACCTTTGTGGCTTCTGGAAGATAAGTTTCATTAGGAGTCCATTAAAAATGTTGTTACAAGTAGGATCTAGAGACCAAGACGACAGCTCCAGAGAAAAGTAGACCTTTTGCTTCTCATCCACCTGTGCTCCTTTTTAAGCCTAGGGAACAATCTGCGGAAGAGGAGGCAGGTAAATGTAAGGGCTGCAGATGGGTGAATGGTGAAACTACACAATTATAGACTGGACACTCATTTGATCAACGTATTGAACATATAAGCCCCCGCTGCTGGATGGTGGGACCCATGAGCTGTGTGGGTTTGGGCACAACAGCTCGCAAATTGGTTTTACATGAAGGAAGGCTTGTACTACACACTATCACTTATTGTTAAAAAAATGAAAACAAAACAAAACAAACAACACAAAAAAAAAACCCAGAAAGATGCAGAAAAGTTACGCAAATGCATGAACTATGGGATGGGGAAGTGGGGTGGGGTGAAGGGAAGGGATATACCCTGAACTGATTGGAAAATGATATATGAAATACACAAAGCAGCAATAAAAAATTAGTTATAAAAATAATAAAAAAAAAGAAAATGTCAATACAACACAACAAAAACCGGGTGAGATACATTGAAGTCAGTCCTAAGAAGAAATTTATAGTCTAAATGCCCACAATAAAAAAAAAACGGAAAGAGAAAAATAAATGATCAAACATGCAGCTAAAAACACATGAACAGACAAAAACAAATTAAAACTAAAACCCAACAGACAGGAAGAAATAACAAAATCAGAGGAGAAATCAATGAAATAGAACAAAGAAAACAATAACAAAAAACCAATAATCCAAAAGCTGGTCTTGAAAAGATAAACCAGGGGCTGGAGAGATGCCAGCGGTTAAGAGCGCCGACCGCTCTTACAGAGGACCGGGTTCGATCCCCAGCACCCACATGGGCCAAGAACCTCCTGAAACTCCAGTCCAGGAGAATCCAGTTCCAGGGGAATCCGACACCCTCTTCTGACCTCCGTGCATTGCACGACACGGGTGCAAAACCTTGCATGCAGACAGTACACTTAGACACATACGGAAATATAATAAAATTAATAAAAAATAAAGATTACACTAAAAAAAAGAAAAGATAAACAAAATATGCAGACCTCTAGCCCAATTAATCAAAAGAAAGAAAGAGGAACTCCAAATCAATAGCATTCATGTTGAAAGGGGAAATATCACAATAGTTATAGAAAAGATTCAGACAAATATATGAGAATACATTGAAAAACCTATACTCGACTAAAGTTGGAAAGAACCTAAGAGAAAATGGATGATATCGGAAAATTCTGGGATCTATCAAAGCTTAAAAACCAAGAGACTGACACCTTAAAAAGCCCCATAATACTTGTAGAAAATGAAGATTTAATAAAAAGCCTCGCAATGTAAAAAAATCTCAAGCCCAGATGTTTTCACAGTAGAATTCTATAAAACATTTAAGAGGTCTATCGTCCATTACTCTCAAACTGTTCAAAAGGATACAGAGGGAATTATCCCAATTCTTTATGAAGGCAACATCACACTTAATCCAAACCAGTAAAGATACACAAGAAAGAAAACTACAGACCCATATTTTGATAAAGCACGGATGGCAAAAATTCTCAAAGTAAAATCGCAAATGCACACTAGACCCACATTAAAACAGGTATCCATGGGACCAGGTGTGGATTCATACCAGAGATGCAGGATGGCTCAAGATAGTGAATTAATAAAATACATAAAACACATAAATGGACTGAAAGAAAAGCAAGAACGACATGATCATCTTAAATTGATGACAGAAAAGGCTTTTGAAAAATCCCATACTTTCATGCTAAAATCCTAGAAGGGAATTGGATGGAGGATAATTCCTCAATGTAATCAAGCAATATACAAGAAGCCCACAGTCAACATCATCCTAAATGGAAAAAGTTGGAAGCAATTTCCCTTAAAGTCAGGAAAAAGGCAAGGCTGACACTATCACCACTCCTCTTCAATATTCCAATATTCCAAGCAAACATGTGCCAAAAAGAAAGCAGGTGTTGACTTTTTAATATCAGACAAAATAGACTTCAAAGAAAAAAAATCAGAAGAGACAAAGAAGGCCATATATTTTATGAAGGAACAATTCAAAGAAGATTTCACAATTATGAATATATATATGCCCCAAACTCTGGTGCAACAAGCTTTATATAGACAATTCTCCAGGACCACAAGTCACACACTAACTCCAGTACACTCAGAGAAGGGGGCTTCAATACCCCACTGTGTCCTTTGGATAGGTCAACAGGACAAAGAATAAACATAGAGACATCTGAGACTAAACAATATGATACACAAATGGACCACATAGCTCTACTGAATATTGCCACCCTCAATACCAGAGAATCACTTCTACTCACAACACCCATGAACATTCTCCAAAATAGACCACATACTGGGACAGAGAAGAAACCTCCACAAATACAAAAGATTGAAATGATTTCATGCATTTTTATCAGACACAGTGCAATAAACTCAACAATCAACCAGGAGAAGCCTTACTGCCTACAAGAACACATGGAGACTAAACAACACATCTATGAATAGAAATGGTCAAGGAAGAGATAAAGAATAATAAAAGCATCCTGAACGAATGACAATGATAATACAACACAACAAAAACTATGGATATATTTTAAAAGGTGTCAGTCTCTTGGTTAAGCTTTGGAGAATCCAAGAATTTCAGATACTCACCAGTTTCTCTTAGGTTTTCAAATTTAGTAGAGTATAGGTTTTTGCAAGTATTCTCATATATTTGTCTGAATCTTTTTATATACTTTGTGATATTTCCCTTTCATCAATGAATGCTATTGATTGGAGTTCCTCTTTCTTTCTTTTTTTTTAGGTTTTTGTTTATTTTGTTTTGATCTTTTCAAGGACACTTTTGGTTATTGGTTTTTTTTGTATGTTTTCTTTGTTTCTATTTCATTGATTTCTCCTCTGATTTTGTTATTTCTTCCTGTCTGTTGGGTTTAGGTTTAATTTGTTTTTGTCTGTCATGTGTTTTTAGCTGCAGTGTTAGATCATTTATTTGGTCTGCTCTTTCTGTTTTTTTTTTTATTGTTTTAAAATTATTTTAAATTTATAGAATTTAATGTAATATTTTTGTGTTGTATTGACATTTTCTTTTTTTTATTATTTTTTATTAATTAATTTTTTATTGATGCTTTGTGTATTTCATATATCATTTTCCAATTCAGTTCAGGCATATATCCCCTTCCCTTCACCCCACCCCACCCCTACCCATCCCAGATCATGCATTCTGCCGTAACTTTTCTGCATCCTTTTCTGGGTTGTTTTGTTGTTGTTGGTTTTGTTTTGTTTTGTTTTCATTTTTTTAACAATAAGTGATAGTTTTGAATACAAAGCATCCTCTTGTAAAACCAATTTGCGAGCAGTTGTGCCCAACCCACACGCTCATGGGTCCACCATCCAGCAGGGGGGGCTTGTATGTTCAATCAGTTTGATCAAATGGAGTGTCCAGTCTATATTGTTGTAGTTTCACCATTCACCCCAATCGCAGCCCTTACATTCTACCAGTGCCTCCTCTTCCGCAGATTGTTCCCTAGGCTTAGAAAAGGAGCACAGGTGGATGAGAAGCAAAACATCTACTCAACTAAAAAACAAGAGAAAAAAAAAATGACACCACTCAATAGATGGAGCAAAGAGACTGAAAGAGATTTCACCAATGAGGAATAGAATGCTGAGAAACATCGAAAAAGAAGAATATTAAGATATAAATTAAAACCACTTTTAAGTTCATCTTAGCCTGGTAAATGTTACAAGAAAAAAATGTACAAATGCTGGAAGGTTGTGGGGAATGGGGAGCACAATCCATACTGCTGTGGGATATGTAAATCTTGTACATCACTTGGAAAGCAGTGTAGAACTCTTGGAAGCTTGGAATGAAGTTGCCCACCCAACCCAGCCATACCACTCCTACATGTACCCTCAAGATTCACCCCCACTGCAGAGATACAATGCACGGCCATGTTATTTGTCAGCTCTTTTCACAATAGCAAGGAGCTGGAAACTAACCCAAATGCCTCCTCAACTGATGAGTGGATAAGAAAATGTGGTACATCTACACAATGGAGTTCTATGCAGCAGTAAAGAAAAGATGGAAATCATGAGCTTTGCAGGAAAATGGATGGCTAGAGGACATCATGCTGAGTGAAGTAACACAGTCCCAGATAAACAAACGATGAATGGTATCCCTCATCTGTGGATACTAGTGCCAATTACCTAGTTGTAACTATTTCTTGTTCATAGCCCCTTGAGCTTTTGTCCAAAGCATTTGGGAGTGATGCATATTGGAAACAACAACAACAGAAAGGACTGCATCAAAGAACTGACTGAAACAGTGAACTTCTGCTCAAGACAGTCAACTTCCACATGGAAAATATTGAGAAAGACTGAGAAAGAGATGAAAAGCATGTTTGGCAGGATGCATGAGCTCTGGAGAGGTGGGGGGATGGAGGGACACGGGTCTAGATTTGATAAAAAAATTTATAAATAAATAAGATTTTTAAAAAAAGGAGACAAAGCCACAAAGAATCATTTCCTTTATCTTTCTCCACTTAGAACATACTTAGAATATACCCGATCTATACTTCCCTTCAGATATCCTGTTTTTTTCTCATCTTCCCTGCAAGATGAAAGGTTTAATTTCAGGGAAAACTGCTTCACAAAAAATGATAATGATAACAGACTTCAAAAATAATGGCAAAACATTTATTTCATAGGTTTCTTGGCATATTACTCCACCTTGTGAAGTATCTTGCAGGATTCAAAAATGGGTTGTGTGCTACCACTCCTTTACTTTGTTGATTTGCATGGAAGTATATCAGGTTTAATGCAATTTAGTTTGTATACAGTGTCAATTTTCACACTCTATTCAGTGGTAATTGACACGTAAAACTGTAAATATTTAAAGGTACAATATGATGACTTGATAAAGTTTTACATGACGAAATATCTCAATCAAACCATTTAACACATCCATTCCTTCACATAGTTATGATATGTGTGTTGGGGGTTGAAGTTTGAAATATACTTTTAAAGAAAATTTTAACTGAATTGTATTGCCAATGATTGTTGTCATCATCGACATTATAACCTCAGAAATAATTAACTTTATATCAAATTTTGTACTTTTTTAAAAATTTTATTTATTTTTGTATGTGTATGAATGTACTGTCTGTATGTAGGTTTCTGCACCCGTGTCGTGCAATGCCACAGAGGTCAGAAGAGGGTCTCCAATTCCCCTGGAACTGGAATTCTTCTGGAATTGGAGATACAGACGGTTCTCAGCCACCATGTGGATGCTGGGGATCGAACCCAGGTCCTCTGCAAGAGCAGTCGGTGCTCTTAACTGCTAGGCTATCTCTCCAGCCCCCAAATTTTGTACTTTTTTAAAACATCTTTTCTACCTCCTATCTTGGTAAGCATCATGTTCCTATGAGATCAAAAGGAAATATAACTAACAGTACAGTTTATATAATCCAATACCTAATTTATGCATGCTATATTACCTTTATTTTCAACTACACACAGCCTAGTGTAATTTAAAAAGAAAGCATCAAGTAGGAGGTTCCTATCTACTGTATTACTGTGTTAGGCAGGGGGAGGGTTTTATATAGTTTCTGGATCAATAGTGTAGAATCCCTTGAACCAGTTTGGTTAATGAATCACAGACTGATAGCCTCAACAATGAACCAGTCAAATGATCAGTCATTATAGATAATTTCTACCATTATTGATGACCTGAGTTTGATATCTGAGACCCCTTGGCAGATGGAGAAAACTTACTGAATTACCTTTCATACTTGTGATATGGAAGGCACATAGAAACATACACACATACGCGCACACACACACACACACATACACACAAAGGGAGAGGGAGAGAGTGTGTGAGAGAAAGAGAGAGAAAATAAATAATAAATAAATAAATAAATAAAGTATGGCCACCCAAGAAGTATAGAGGACCAAACAAAAATATCAGTGCAGGCATGGGATAAATCTGCTGAAGTCATGGGTCAAAATTGTCACAAAGTTCCCCACCAAATAAGACAGGCTATTGCCATTGTACTTGGTTCCAAAAGTATTTAATGATAAGAGCCTATGCTGAAGACCCAACACATATTTGTTCAAAACGTATGGAGAAATCAAGTTGATGATGATCAAGAACCTTCACCCTGCTGGTTAGCTCTCATATTACTGGGAGTTGCTATTCATGCAGCTTAGGAAAAAAAATGTTATCAACAATATTACACAGCTGTGAATACTGTTGTCCTGATGCACTTTCAATTGCCCTGATAAAACACTCACCAAACCAACTCGTTGAAAAAGGGTTTATTTGGTTTATAATCCAAGGTCCATCATCGAGGGACACATGGAGACATGAGCTGAAGGAAGAACCATGGAGGAACACTGTTTAATGGCTCATTTCCTGTTTGGAGTTCAGCCTGTTTTCTTATATAACCAGGAACTTCTCCCCAGTGATGGCACTGCCCATAGTAGGCAAGACATTCCCACATCACTCAATGATCAAGAAAATGCTCACATTCCCACAGGATAATGCAGTGGGAGGAATCTCAGTTGAGTTTCCCTCAATCCTGCTGTGTTAAGTTGACAACTGAAGGTATCTAATACTGCTGTGATTTGCACTAAGGATTGATATAACAAGACACACCCATGTCAACACTAGTGGTAAATATGGTTTGGGTAACTAACCACTTTCTGATTGAAAGTAAGGGCAGCTCCACAGGAGGTAACATATGACTAATACATCAAATCTTCCCAAGAACCCATGATTGGGAAGTCGTAACCCCAAGGAGTGACTATTCTACCAAATTTTGCCAAGTAGACAGTATCAAATTGACTTCTAAATTTGCATCTGTACAGATTAGTATACTTATCAGATCTCACAAGAGGAGTTTCTTTGTGTAGTAGATGGTGGTTCATGCAGAAACTCACAAGTGGTCAAACTGCAGAGAAAAAAATTACTGTGGATGTCTCAACAACAAATTAGAACATTTATGTCACATCTTCCCTCTTCAAGGCTCACGGACCATTTTGCAAAAAGGAAATGGAAGATTATAAGATCAGAGATCTGTGGACAGGGAGGAGAGGAAAACCATGTCTTATACAGACAAAAGGACTCAGGAACACGTAACAGCTGTGGTAACTTACTTCTGAAACAAATATGTTCTGGTTTTATCTAGCTCTTCTGTAACTATATCTGTTCATCCCCATATGTATGCACATAAACATACATGTAGACACCATAGTCTAATATGTAAGCTTCTCATGAAGATATTGTTTTGTATCTTACTTTTAGTGGGAAGAGGGGATTTTTACCATTTGGAGGTATTGTTGAATAGAATATCTTATTAGCTCCAATTTCTTTTTTTATTTATTTATTTATTTTTTTTTTTGTATGTGTATGAGTATATTGTCTGCATGCAGGTCTGAGCACCCATGTCGTGCAATGCCGCGGAGGTCAGAAGAGGGTGTCGGATTCCCCTGGAACTGGAGTTCTCCTGGAATTGGAGTTCCAGACGGCTCTCAGCTGCCATGTGGGTGCTGGGGATCGAACCTGGGTCCTCTCCAAGAGCGGTCGGCACTCTTAACTGCTACGCCATCTCTCCATCCCCTAGCTCCAATTTCTGTAAGGCTTTATTCTATGTATGAATATATACCACTAAAGTTAAATTTCCTGATAATGAAAATTTCAAAAGTTGACCTAGAATCCTTTACAAACAATTTAATAGACATTTGAAATATAATCCATTTTATATTTAATTAAAATCTAATTAACAAATCTAATTAACATATCAATGAGAAAATCCGACATCCATGTATGTTCACTTTAGTAGTACAGTGAACATACATGGAAAAAAAGTGAAATTTTGTGTCAAATCTAGAATAAGATTTGGGATTAAGCAAAGTTGGATGTATGTGTTACTTTGCTTATTGCTGAGTCTTGACCTTAAACATAAAGAGGAGGAAGGATTTACAGTGGCTAAGAGTTTGAGTGTATTCATTTCATCCTGGCTGAAACAACATGTTAGAGCATATTTCACATCCCATCGAAACTGAAAGAAAAGAGACAAGGACACCAGCATGCCTCTTGTTTTCACCTTTTCTCTTTTAATAATTTCCAGCCCCCTGCACATGGTATAATTCCATCCACATTCAATGTAGATAGTCTCCGCTTAGTTAATCGTTTCTGGAAATAGACAAGCATTCCCATCAGTCCCTGGGGAGTTTCTACATCTACTCAAGTTAACAATGAATATTATCTAACAAAATATTTTTATGAGTGTTAAGCAAACAAATGTTAATACACTTTGTATTTGTATGTTGTGATATTTATGAAAAATGTATTTCATAATATAAAGCCAGTTCAATTATTTTTGTGAGCAAAAATAGAAAATACTGCCTGAAAGAAGGAAACAAAATACCAAAATAATATTCACTTTCAATGTTGCTAATTTTTTGTATATTTGCATATTTTTCTATAAATTTAGAATATATTTCATACACAAAATAATATATAGCTTTACTAGCTGGATTCAGAGTACATATTAGTTGAAACCGAGATAGTATTAGTTATGTTATCTATATTAATGCTTGCCTAGTCAGCGTACAAAACGAGTTGTAACCAATTCTTCTTAACTAGAAAGATATATTTCAGTAAGTATTGGACTTACAGAAATATAACCCAGCTTTGTTTCTTGTCTCTTCCGTCTCTTTGCAAATCATTTCATTTGCTTGAACCTCCAGTGTTGTGTCCATAAAATAGAGAAGATATTGCCTATTTGACATGTGTGCTGGGTAACTACATGGGGAAATATATGAACTACAAAGTTATCTCAAAGATTGATGCAAAATAACAAACAGTTAAAATAATAACCTTGACTCGCAAATACAGTTTGAAATGATTTTAATCCTCCTTTACAATAAAAATATAAAATTGCTTACATTAGCAAGTCTGGGAACTTACATTTTATTTATAACCTTGTATTTCAGTAGAAGTCTTAGACTATTTACTTTCTCTAAGAAGAACATTTATTATAGTCAGAACATTGACCTTGGCATTTTCTGTAACTGCAGGTTTTCTATAATTTCAATTTTATTGATAGGTATTTCTATCAGAGCAGTTTGGAGTCATAGCCTAAGAACAATGGTATATTTCTTAGTTTGTAGTTTTAACAGTCTTTTACAAGTAATAGTCAATTTATCCATTGTTACCAGTAACCAGTCCATAGTTCCTTATTGCTCCACTATTTAAAATAATTGATAAGTTGCTTACAACTACTAAACTACATTTAAATCCATTTGCACTCCATTTATTTCTTTGATTGCTAATTTATGTGTGTGCAGGTTTATGTGTGTGGGTGTGTGAGTTTGTGGTGTGTGTGTGTGTGTGTGTGTGTGTGTGTGTGTGTGTTGAATTCTGGAATGGAAGACAGGAAGCATCATTCTAGGAACCATAGTTTACAGTTATTAAACCTGATATTTTTTTTGCTTAATATAGTAATATACTATGAAAAAAGCAGTTGAAAAGTGTTTGCCATCAAGAACTAACTATAAGTTTGAGTAAGCCTCCTGAAAAAAAATCAAGATTTATAATATTATTTATCTAAAAAGATTGATAATGTACTAAATCTAATGAAAAATTCTCTCTCTCTCTCTCTCTCTCTCTCTCTCTCTCTCTCTCTCTCTCTCTCTCTGATTCGTGGTGTATAGCTGAAGGCTACATAACAAGAAAGAGTGCCAGATATGAGAAACCTTCCTTTGAGTTGTTGGTGAAAGTAGTCCAAGAGACATCCAAAATTACATAAACTTTTCAACAACTCTAAGTTATTTCCCAGAACATGAAAGTAAAGCCCTATTCCTAAAGAAAGGATATACTTCAGGCAAGGGATTTGGAACAAATGGAGCTGAAACTGACCTGTAAGCCACCTCACCTGAAGTTTTGGAAAGCACTAAGCCAACTACTAAGGAAGAATGTCAATTGATAGTCCAACCCCAGCTCTAAAGTCAATAACCACATCAATGCTCACCATAGCAAACTATATATGGGCAGTAGTGGCACTTTTATCTTCATGGTAATCAATACCTCCCTAATTGGAATTAAAACCCACTCAAATGGTAGAAAATCATGTGTGGTACTATAAACATAGTCAAAAACACATAGCTGTAGAGGTCTTATATTGAGACAACACCAATGCTGTGACAGTGCTAGAAAATGTTTTGCTATGTACAAAATATGGTTCCTTAATTAATAGATAATATTCCAGTCTCCACTCATCAAAGGAGCTTCTTTTGCAACAGGTGGAGATTATATTATAAATTTCCACAACTAGTCATACACAGACATTGTCTTTGAAATGCCCAAGACTCATTGGCACATATACAATATAATTTCCACACCTAAGGCTCATGTAACATAGTGGAATAGGGGTAAAGAGAACGAACAATAATGCAACCTTTAATTCTCATCAATGATGCTTTCTCACACAACTGAACTCCTTGAACAGAAAAGGAAATGAATGGCCAGAACATAGAGAAAAGGAATTTGCAGAGTGTATATCCTTGGAGAGGGCCCCTATATTGAACTCCACCTACCCAGGGCCCAAGGACAATTGGGGAAGAGGAGGAAGAAACATTGTAAGAACCAGGGAGGTGGTACATGACTATATGGAAATAGTGTCTTTTAGGGTCCTAGAACCTTGTTTATATGAACTTACAACAAAGGCGTAAACATGCACAAGACCCTTCCAAACTCAAGCAGACAAAAAAGCCAATACAGAAATGTGGAAATGGCCACAGGCCTCAGTCTTACACAATGAACTATTGTCACCTGATTACTGCTATATGAGGAACAGCTGGCTGCTTAAAGGGAAGAATACTAGATATGTTGACAAGACCTCAGTGGATGAACTTGGACTTAAAGACATCTTGGGATATTAACTTAACTAGCTGGGACTCAATACAAATGAGAATGTCATTCTGTTGGGGGGGCAGTATGGAAGTACCAAAGGAGTATAATGATAATCAAGATGCTCTGTTATGAAATACACAAATGTTCAATGAAAACTTTAAAAAATTGAGAATGAAGATTGTTATTTGATATTGAATCAAATAGGATCTTGCCATGATCCGTGTTAAAACTAGTGAGAAAAATATGAATTTTCCCTATTGTTATAATAATTTTATTGTAATATTTTACTGACCTCAAAATATATAGAAAAGCAGATTTTTCCCATAGCCATGACACATTTCAAGTAGGAATCCTCCAGTAGTGGAATGATAACATTTAAAGGCAATAGACTGTGTTCTTTGCTATATTCTGACAGATTTTCCCATTTTCACAGTACACAATGAATTTGAAATTGATTAAATGAGATGAAATCTTACTTTCTTATTGAGGAAATCATCTAGTATCTGACTATTATTTAAGAACAATTTAGAGTTTTTTTTATAAAGAATAATCATGAGCTGGAGAGATGGCTAAGAGGTTAAGAGCACTGACTGCTCTTGCAGAGGATCCAAGTTCAATTCCCAGTATCCACCTGGGGGATAAGAACCATCTTTAATCAGGGTGTGGTGGTGCACGCCTTTCATCCTAGCACTTGAGATGCAGAGACAGGGGGATCTCTGTGAGTTCAAGGCCAACCTGGTCTATAGAGTGAGTTCTAGGCCACCTGGGGCTATAGGGAGACACTATCTCAAAAAATAATAAATAAATAAATAAATAATTTACAGATAAAAGAATAAAATGCAATCTGAGAAAGTGAATATTTCTTTAGCCATATTTGTCAGGAAGCCCTATGTATTGATTCACATTGATTAATGTGGCATCTGAGAAATAGGCCAATGTTAGTATTTTTGCTAAAAAATAATAGTTTAAATAAAGCACCGATTTTGGCAATACCAAATATTTCAAATTTGATGTTTATGTTTAATATTGCTCAATCTTTAAAATAATAGTAATATTACACAGGATTCAAATATCAATGTGAAATTATTTCACTATTTGTGACATAGTCTTAATACATGAACATGATACTATCATTTTTAAAAAGGAGAAAATTTAAAAAATGATGATAGAAGTGATAAGTTGTGAATACAGAATTAAACTGTAAGAGAGAAAAAATAAATGCATCCATTGTCATGGATATATTGTAATATGTATGAATTACTTTCCTATTGCTGGGATAAAACACCATGACTAAGAAAATTTAAGGAACAAGAGTTGATTTGAGCTTCCAGTTCTAGCTTACAGATGGATTAGTGTCCATCATGACAGGGAGATGGTTGGAGCAGGAACAGTAAGCTAAGCCCAAACGTCTTCTAGCAAGCATGGGAAACAGAGTGATGTTGGAAATCTGGTAAGGTTTAAGATCTTTCTTTTTATTTTTATTTTTCATTTCTTAAATGCACAGATGCTTATTACAGCACTGTTCATAGTGGTAGAAAAGAAACAACCAAAATAATTATGAACATGTGATGGTTAAATGAATCCAGAAATACCCATTCATTTGAATGTAAAGTTTTGGAATTTTTAAATTTCAGTAAAATCTACTTACATAAACCTTACATTCTAGTCATTTTTTAGAGTTTTGATCATATTTTATTGTATATATGAGAAATTCCCAAGAATACAAATATGAAGAAAATAAACTTTTCATTTTACATGCCATTTAAAATTCATTTAGTACATGTAGTAATACACTTAAAACACTAAAATTTAAAGAAAACCAAATATTGTTTAATACTAATTTTGGCCATATTATGATTAAATTTTTATAAATAAAGCTATTTTCTTTTAAATAAATGCATTTATTTATGCAAATAAATAAACTGTTTTTTTATTCTTTTTTATGTTTTGGAGCTCACATTTTTCCCTTCAATTTTATATTATTCTAATACATAAATAGATACCCTCCATACATATACCACAATTACAAAGTCTGAAAATAAGTGGTCACTTAAATTTAGAGCCCATTAAGGAATTCACATTATTACAGCATAGTTGTCTTCAGATAAAAGGAAATATAACATTAACTTTTCTCAGTTTCCCTTTCAACTATGTATTTGGTGCTACCATACACAAATGAGAGATACTATTTGTCCAATTTCTCCAGTGTTACTTCACTTATAATGGCTTTAAGTTCTATCCATTTACCTGCAAATTTCATGACATCTTTCTTTTTATATAAACATTTTCATTGTTATCAAACTTTTTCCATAGGTCATATATCATTTCTCAATCGAGTCAGGAATTGCTTCCCTTTCCATGTCCCGCACCCCACTAGAGTCCCTCCACTCTGCCATACATGTCCTGTATCTTTCTCTGAGGTCTGTTACGAGGTTTTGTATTTTTTTTTTTCGTTTTTTTGTTGTTTCTTCCAACTTGTATATATAGATATAGATATAGATAGATATATAGATAGATACAATAAGATAAGTATTGATACTAGTATATATATATATATATATAAATATATATTAATTGTACTGATATATATATAATTATTTCTACTTGATTGGAGGTTTTTTTTCCTAAAGATGTCACATTTTCCTTAAGGAATGCTTGAGGGTTCTATCTTCCCAATCCCATCAACTATCAATCCTGCACTTTTGCTCCACATTGGGGTCTTTCCTCTCCATGGTCCACAAATGAAGTCAGTAAGCACTTGTCCTGTCTCAATCCTCCAGCACTGGCCTCCATGATACAGCCCAAGTAATCAAACAATGGCAGTCTATATTCTGACAAGGCTGACATCCACTTTGCTATTTAGATCACAATCTAGGTATCTCAGTAGTCCCGATTTGGCATTGAAAAATTGGAGGATTTTTGGAGAGACATGAGTCCTCAGATCATATTGGAAGGTTAAAAATCTGTGTCTCATGTCTTCGAGGAGTGCCAAAAGTGGTGGCTGCTGCAGGGTTGATGCAATTGCCAGTAAGAATTGAAGAAAGGCTAAACAACCGTACTCTTTTTTCTTTTTGTCTTTTTAATGAGATCTCACATTATATGTCTGTCTGCAGCATAGTTTCTCTAGTCTTACTGATTATTTTATTCTGGTTGTATTTCCTTTTGGATGCTTAAGGCCACACAGTTTAGCCCAGATAACCAAGGTTAATTGTTTCCTCAAGGGCAGTGAGGATCTGGTACCTCAGAGGTCATCTCTTTCTTTTTTTTGGGGGGGGAGGGGGGAGCACCTTGCCCCTCAGCGTTTTCATTACCATTCCAGTTCCACTCTGGGACAAAATCAGGTCTTGCTAGAATAGGCTTCCTTTTTCTGAAGCATGAGCAGACTTTCCTCTTAAGACTGGACACTGGCTGAAATCCCATTAGTGTGCACTCTCCAAGACCTCCTTAAACAGGAAGGCTGGTGACTCACATTTTCAGGACATTTCAACAGATGCCCCATGCATATCCCCCTAAGACTATATTGACCTATGGTAGGAACAAAGTTATCCTTTAAGTCCCTTGGCCAAATTGGTATGGGCATTAGTATGGGCGTTAAGCACTCCAGAAGGCTAAGTTTGCACCAGCCTGTTACATTGTACCTATATGAACATTGTATCCTTTGGAAACAAACTGTATGTTATTTTAATATCATATTTCTTGATTCTCATCTTTCCATTTTAATACCATATTACTCTAAAACATGTGCACATATCCTCCATCATGTACCGAAAACCCAAGGACTGAAAATAAATGTTAGGTCAGCTCTAGAACCTGTTTAGGGATTCACAATGCAAGAGCACAGTTGTCTTTAGATCATGAGGAATATAACATTAACGTTGTTCAGTTTGTGTTACAATTAAGTACTTGGTACTAGCATCCACAGATGAAGGATAGCATTCGTCTTTTGTTTTTCTGGGATTGTGTTACTTCACTTAGCACAAAATCTTCTAGTGCCATCCATTTACCTGCAAATTTAATGATGTCATCTTTCTTTTATTTATTTTATTATTTTTTATGTGCATGAATGTACTGTCTGCATGTAGGTTTGTGCACCCGTGTCATGCAATGGTGCAGAGGTCAGAAGAAGTCACCTGATTCCCCTGGAACTGGAGTTAAAGACGGTTCTTAGCTGCCATGTGGGTTCTGGGAATCAAACCTGGGTCTTCTGCAAGAGCAGTCGGTGCTCTTAACCACTGAGCTATCTCTCCAGCCCTGATGTCATCTTTCTTTACCACTGCATAGTACTCCCTTGTTTAGCTGTCCCACATTTTCTCTATCCATTTGCCAGTTGATGGACACTTGGGTTGGTTCCAGCTCTTCGCTATTGTGAAGAGAGCTGCAATAAACATGGCTGTACATGTATTTCTGTGGTATGAAGAGTCCAATGGATATATTCTCAGAAGTGGTATGGCTGGGTCAGGTGGTAGGCTCATTTTGAGTAAATTAAGGGTTCTCCATACTGCTTTCGATAGTGGTTGTACAAGTTTGCATTCCCACCAGCAGTGGATGAATGTTCCCTTTTCCCCACACACTCTCCAGCATTTAGTATCATTTGTTTTCTTGATCCTTGCCAGCCTAATCGGGGTGAGATGATATCTTAAAGTGGTTTTAATTTGCATTTCCTTAATTATTAGTGATGTTGAGCACTTTTTAAGATGTTTCTCAACCATCTCTATTTCCTTGCTTGTGAAGTCTTTGGTATGAATCCAACTTAATCATGGTGAATGATCTTTTTTATGTGGGTCTGTGTATGGTTTGCAAGTATTTTGTTGAAAATTTTCGCATCTGAGTTCATTAATGAGATGGGTCTGTACTTCTCTTTTTTTCGTTGCATCCTTGCCTGGTTTTAGTATAAGAGTAATACTGGCTTCATAAAAGGAATTTGGGAGATTTCCCTCTGCTTGTAATCTTCTGAACATTTTGAGAAATCATGGTTGTAAATCCTTTTTAAATGTTTTATAGAATTCTGCTGTGAAACCATCTGGACCTGGGCTTTTTTTTTTTTAGTTGAGAGCTTTCTTATTACATTTTCAATTTCTTCATATATTATGAGTCTGTTTAAGCTGTCAATCTCTTCTTGGTTTAGCTTTGGCAATTCCCCAGATTGCAGATATTCATTTCACTTAGGTTTTCAAATTTAGTAGAGTACAGATTTTTGAAGTATTCCTGTATGATTGCCTGGATATTCTCTTTTTTTGTGTGATGTTTCCTCTTTGATAGTGAATTCTATTGATTTGGAGTTGCTTTTTCTTTCTTTTAGTTAACTGAGTTATGGTCTGTCTATCTTGTTTATTCTCTCAAAGAACAACTTTTGGATCCCTTGATTTTTTTTTTTTTGTCTTGTTTTCTTTGTTTCTATTTCATTGATTTCTACTCTGACTTTTGTTTTTTCTTCCTGTCTGTTACATTCAGGGTTCATTTGCCTGTGTGTCAATGTTTTTTAGCTGCAGTGTTAGCTCATTTATTTTGTGCTCTTCTTTCTGTTTTTTTGGTTTTGTTTTTTGTTTTGTGTTTTTGTTTTAATGTAGGCACCCAGGACGATAAACGTCCTCTATGACTGCTTTTAAAACGTTTCCTCCCATAGTTTTGTTGTTTGTACTGCCATGGACGTTTAGTTCCAGGAATACCTTTTAGTTCTTGCTTTATTTCCCTCCTTGACCCGGTCCTATTCAGGAGGTGTGTTGTTTTTAGTCTCCATGTGTTCGTGTAGGTAGCAGGTCTTATCTTGTTGTTGATATTGAGCTTTAATTGCAATATGTCTGATAGAAGCATGAAATTATTTTCTTTTTTTATTTTGTAGTTTTGTTGAGTTTTTTTTTTTTTTTTCCGGCGGCCACGTTTGTGGTCAAATTTTGGAGAATGTTTTGTTGGGGCGCTGAGTAGAAAGTAATATTCCTTCTGGTGCGTGGGTGGAATATCCGGAAGATGTCTGTGAGGTCCCTTTCCTGTATCATATTGTTCAGTTCATATGTCTTTCTGTTTATTCTTAGTCCAGTTGATCTGTCCAGGGACCTCAGTGGGGTATTGAGTTCCCTTACTATGAGTGTCCTGTGGTTAATCTGTGCCTTAAAGGCCTGTAGAGTTTTATTTATAAACGTCAGTGCACTGGAGTTTGGTACACATATATATTCATGATTTTGAAGTCTTCATGGTTAATTATCCCTTTGATAAGGATATAAAGTCCCTCTATGTCGCTTCTGATTGCTTCTATTTTGAAGTCTATTTTGTCTGTATTAAATAGTAACTCCTGCTTCTTTTTTGGTAAGCCATTTGCCTTGAAATATTTTTTCCATCTTTCATCCTTTAAATTGAATGCGTAGCCTTGAAATTGGAATGGGTTTCTTGTAGACAGGAAGAGATGGATAGATTCCTGTTTTCTTTTTTTTTAATTTTTTTAATGTATTTTTCATATGGTATGAAATGGTACTGTCTGCTGTAGATGGTGCCCTTTGTCCTGCATGCGCGAGGTCAGAGAGGGGGTCAGATTCCCCTGGAACTGGGATAAGATGTTGTTCAAGCCACCATGTGGGCGGCGGGGATTGAGCCCAGCCATTACGCCCAATCTATGGCCTTTTGACCTGTCAGTTTTTAGATAATTAATATTTAAGGTTGTATTGAGAGTGTGCGTTTGAATTCCATTTCACCTTATTAGTATTTGCATGCTTTTGTCTAGGTTCTACTTTCTGTATTTTCTGCTGTAGTAATATCTCTTTCCCAGATTTCTGGGGGTATTGCTCCTCTCCTCTGTCCTTGAATTGCGTAAAGTATTCTCTGAAGGTTGGGTTTTGCTGGACATGTATTCCTTTATCTTGTTTATGTCCAATGGAGAATTTTTTTTCTCTTTCCTTCAACTGAGAATCAACATTTTTTTGCTGGGTAGAGTAAAATCTGGGTTGACATTTACACTGAGAATAACGTTGGTTCACATTCTTTTTGTTTCACCAAGAGTTTGCAACGGTAAGTGTGGTAGTTTTCCCTTATCTGTAATTTGTTGGTTTTCGCGTTGTGGCTTTCATAATTTTGTACTTGTTTTGGGCAGCTAGCATGTTAACTATGATATGGTATGGGGAGGTTCTTTTCTTGTGTAGTCTATTTGGAGTTCTATGTGCTTTTCTTGTAATTGTATGGGTTTGTCTTTTTTTTTAATTTGGGGAAGATTTTCATCTATTATAGAAAATGTTGACAAGCTGATCAAGTAGTATCCATGATGTTTCTCCTTCTCCATCTCTATGATGCAGAGGTTTGATCTTTTCATAGTGTCCCACATTTCCTGTTTGCTTCACGCTTTGTGTATTTTTAAAAATTTTTCATAGTGTTTTACGGGAGCTTTTTAGTTTGTTTTGCAATTAATCTTTCTCGGTCTCATATTCGTTTTTGCTTGCTCCTTCCAGTCTGTTTCTGATGCGTTTTTTCCCTTTTTTTTTTTTTTTTTTTCCTTTTGAGTGGTGAATGTTCGATTTCTTTTTTTATTTCTTCCTGTGATTTCTTTACTGTTTCGAATTCTTTTTGGAGCTTCTCAATCTTTTCTTGGAGCTCCTTGTTTCTCTTATTGGTTTCCTTTTTCATTTCAGCATGGGATCATTTCAGTGTTTCCACTTCTTTCTGGAGTCATTTTTTTTTTTTCCTCCAACTCTTTCCGGACTCTGTCATTTTCTCCTTTTAGCTCATTCTGAAGTTTGTCCTTGTCTCCCTCTAGGTACTTTCTGTGTTCTTCATTCTCTCCTCTTAGTTCCATGATTTCTTTGAATATATCTGTGAATGTTATTATACGATCTGATTCTTGGGTTACCTCTAGGGAGATCCCATTGTAGGAGTCCTCCACATGCTCTGTAGAGTTTGATGTGGAGTTAGTCTGTTCTTTTCCCATATTGTTCTTTCTTTGTGCTCTTGTCATGTGGTTTGCCTTTTGCCTGTATTCTGAGGCAAATCTTGAATGCCTCTTCACCTTGTTGAAGGATTGTTTTCCTTGATTCCTTCAGGTGCCTTTGTTGTATTTATTTATTTATTTATTTATTTATTTGTTTGTTTATTTATTTATTTATTTTGGTCTTTTTGAGACAGGGGCTCCCTGTAGCCCCAGGTGTCCTGGAATTCACTCTGTAGCCCATGCTAGCCTTGAGCTCACAAAGATCTACCTGCCTCTGCCTCCCAAGTGTTAGGATTAAAGGCGTGCACCACCATGCTCAGCTCTGTTGTAGTCTCTTTATGTATGGAGTGTTGGCTTGTCTAGGTTTCAGGCTATAAATTTTGGTTAAATATTGGAAAGTATATTTCACTCTACCCTTTCTGTTTTGCAAGAACTGGATGGGTAGCAACCCAGATGACACCTTCTGAACACTGTATTCCCTCTACTGCCAGTCACTCTCTGGGGGGGGGGGTTGAGTTGCTTGCTTAGCCGTCATGCCAGTATCATCTGCCACTCAGACACCAGCTGCCCGTGCCCTGTAAGTTCAAACCTCATGTCCCCAATTCCCAGAATTCTCTGGGCCAAAACGCTGGTCTGCACACCCAATGCCTGCTCAGGCACCAGTTGCCTGCACCCTGTGAGATCGAACTTCAGCTCCCCAGCTCCCAGGAATGATGACATCTTTCTTTTTCTTTTAATTTTATTTATTTCTGTATGTGTATGAATGTACTTTCTGCATGCAAGTTTGTGCACCCGTGTCGTGCAATGCCGCGGAGGTCAGAAGTGGGTGTTGGATTCCCCTGGAACTGGAGTTCTCCTGGAATTTGAGTTTCAGACAGTTATCGGTCTCCATGTGGGCTCTGAGGATCAAACCCGGGTCCTCTGTAAGCGTGGTCAGCGCTCTTAACCACTAGGCCATCTCTCCAGCCTGATGTCATCTTTCTAATCCCTCTCTTCAGTGATGCACTTTCTCCAAGATGGCCACATGTTCTAAGACTTCAGGGATTAGTGCCACCAACTGGGAACAATATGTCTGAAACTGGTAGCCTTTGGGGGACCTTCTCATTCAAACCACTACACCTTAAGCCTTAAAATAGCACAGATCCTTGAAAAGGGGTTTTAAAATGATCAAGATGCATTCCCTGCTATAAAATGAAATAATTACAAAATAAAAGTTTAAATACAATTATTGAGTGTTTTAAATATTGTTTTACTTAATATTCAAAGGTCTCATTTTTTATAAAAGGCAATAGAATTTTTTTCTGAAATAAATAATAATAAATTATAAAAAGAGAGAAAGGGGACTAAAGGTTCAATAAACTGGAAATATTTTCTTGTAATACTTTTTCTTTGAGCAAGAATGTCCTTAATAGCTGAAATGGACAAAAATTGATTTTATTGTCTGGATAAATGCTTTAATAAAAATGCAAAGTAAAAGGGTGCATGATGTTTTCAAGAAGTGTCCTGAGGGGCTAGAGGGATGGCTTAGCGGTTAAGAGCACCAACCGCTCTTGCAGAGGACCCAGGTTTGATCCCCAGCACCCACACGGTGGTTGAGAACCGTCTGTAACTCCAATTCCATGATAACTCGAGTTCCAGGGGAATCTGACACCCTCTTCTGACCTCCGTGGCATTGCATGAGACCTACATGCAGACAGTACATTCATACACATAAAAAAAATAATATCTAAAAAAAAGAAGTGTCCTGAATTTGAGTAGAAGCACATGATTATTCAGGAATAGAAGTGTGTAGAAGCCTGAAGATGTAGCTGAAGTCACTAGTAGCAAGCAGATTCTGGGTGCTTTAAAAGTTATGCATCAGCAAGAATAGGAGCTAATGAACTCATCCTGGTAATGTGTCCTATGAGATCAAAAGGAAATTGATAGTAGCAAGATATAGTGCTGTTTCAGAGAAAAGTAACATGGTCTCAAGAAGGAGCTATAGCTAATAGCTATGCTCATTGAGAAGCATTGGGGGAGACATGATATCTTTCCATAGAAAATAACTGAAAAGTTTCATACTAATAGACTCTTCTAGATTTTCTACATTTATAGGAAAAAATAGTAAGAGGTTAACAGATACTGATATTCATCCATTTCTCTTAGGTTTTCAAATTTGGTAGAGTATACGTTTTTGAAGTACTCCCATATGATTGTCTGGATCTTTTCATTGTCTGTTGTGATATTTCCCCTTTCTTCATGAATTCTATTGATTTGGAGTTGCTCTTTCTTTCTTTTGGTTAACTGGGCATGAGGTCTGTCTATCTGGTTTATTCTCTCAAAGAACCAACTGTTGGATTCCTTGATTTTTTGTATTGTTTTCTTTATTTCTATTTCATTGTTTTCTGCTCTGATTTTTTATTTCTTCCTGTCTGTTGCATTTAGGGTTCATTTGCTGTTGTCTTTTAAGTGTTTTTAGCTGCAGTGTTAGCTCATTTATTTGTGCTCTTTCTATTTTTTTAATGTGGGCACCCAGGGCTATAAACTACCCTTTTAGGACTTCTTTTAAAGTGTCCCATAGGTTTTGCTGTGTTGTACTGTCATTGACGTTTAGTTCCAGGAATGCCTTTATCTCTATCTTTATTTCCTCCTTGACCCATGCATTACTCAGGAGTGTCTTCTTTGGGCTCCATGTGTTCCTGTAGGTAGCAGGGCTTATCTTGGTGTTGATATTGAGCTTTATTACACTATGGTCTGATAGAATGCATAGAATTATTTCATTTTTTTTGTATTTGTCCACAATTTTTCTGTGTCCAAGTATGTGGTAAATTTTGAAGACTGTTCCATGGGGTGCTGAGTAGAAAGTATATTCTCTGGTGTTTGGGTGGAATATTCGGAAGATGTATGTGATGTCAATTTGCTATATTGCATTGTTCAGTTCAGATGTCTTTCTGTTTATTCTTTGCCAAGTTGATCTGTCCAAAGGAATCAGTGGGGTACTGAAGTCCCCTACTATGAGTGTGCTGGGGTTAATCTGTGCCTTAAAGGCCTGTAGAGTTGTATTTATAAAGATTGGTGCACCAGAGTTGGAAGCATATATAGTCATGATTGTGAAGTCTTCATGGTCAAATTTCCCTTTGATAAGGATGTAATGACCCTCTTTGTCTCTTCTAATTCCTTCTACTTTGAAGTCTATTTTGTCTGATATTAAAATAGCAACCCCTGCTTTCTTTTTGGTACTGTTTATTTGGAATAGTTTTTTTTTTTTTTCATCCTTTCACTTTAAGTTGGTGCCTGTCTTTAAGGGTGAGATAGGTTTCTTGTAGACAGGATAGCGATGGATTCTGTTTCCTAATACATCCTCCCAGTCTATTCCTTTAGATTGGGCAGTTTAATCCATTAATATATAATTGCGAGATGTGTGTTGCTTCCTTTCACCTTATTTTCCATTTGCATTTTTTGTCTAAGTTTCTACTTCTGCAGTTCTGCTTTTATTAATTACTCTTTCAAGGTGTCTGGGGGTAGTTGCTCTCCTCTGTCCTTTGAATTGCTTCAAGTATTCTCTGAAGCATTGGTTTTTCTGGACATTTATACTTTCATCTTGTTTATTTCATGGAATATTTTTCTCTTTCCTTCAACTAGAATTGACATTTTTGCTAGGTATAATAACCTGGGTTGGCATTGATTGTCATTTAGCACTGGGAATGCTTTGGTCCACATTCTTCTTGCATTCATAATTTGCGCTGAAAAGTCATCTGTAATTCTGATAGGTTCCCCTTATATGTAATTTGTTGTTTTTCTTTTGTGGCTTTTAGAATTTTGTCTTTGTTTTGGGCATCTAACGTTTTATTTTTTTATTTTATTTTATTTTTTTAGTAAAGTATGTGATTTTATTTTATTTTTTTTTTACTTTTTCTTTTTTTAGTTTTTTTATTTTTATTGATGCTTTTTAATTATGATATGATGAGGGAAATTTCTTCTCTGGTCCAGTCCATTTGGTGTCCTATGTGCTTCTTGTATTTTTATGGGTCTGTTTTTCTGTAGTTTGGAGAAATTTTCATCTATTATTCTGTTGACCATCTGATCAATACCATTCTCTTGGGATTCCTCTCCTTCCTCTATCCCTGTGATGAGGTGGTTTGATCTTTTCATTTTGTCCCACAGTTCCTGGTTATTCCACTCTTGTGTATTTTTAAACTTTTCATAATCTTTACCTGAGATTTTTAGTTGTACTGTGTTATCTTCTAGGTTTGATATTCTTTTTTCTGCTTTCCATTCTGCTTCTGAGGCTTTTTCCCATTCTTTTCTTTTGATTGGATGAGTATTCGATTTCCTTTTTCATTTAATCCTGTGTTTTCTTTATCATTTCTACATCATTTTGGAGCTTCTCAGACTTTTCTTGTAACTACGTTTCCATTTTCATTTCACTATGGGTTCTTTTTAGTGTTGCCACTTCCTTCCAGAGTTTCTCATTATCTCCATCTAGGTCCTTTCTGAGTTTTTCATTCTCTCTCCTTAGTTCTATGATTTCTTTGAATATATCTGTGATTTTTAATCTACAATCTATATCCTGGGCTATCTCTACAGAGATCCCATTGTAGGGGTCCTCCACAGGCTCTGTAGCATTGCACGACACGGGAGCACAGACTTGCATGCAGACAGTACATTCATACACATACAGAAATAAATAAAAATTAATAAAAAAATTAAAATGGCTATTATCAGAAAGCCAAGAAAAAAAAAGCCCACAAATTCTGGGGGAGGATTCAGAAAAGAAGAGAATGCTCATGGAATTATAATTTGTATATTCCTTTAAAAATGTATAGCATTTTCTCAAAACAGGTGCCAAACTATTATATCAACCAACAACCTCACTCACTCTAAATTATATATCTCAATAAGTAAAAACTATTTTGAACCTTCAACCACATGCATGATTTGGGATATTACTCATTAAATGAAGGTATGGAATCAATCATAGTGTTCATCAGTAGAAAAGTGGGTAAAGATAATGTGCTATATATTCATAAAGAAATATTATTCGACCACAAAAATGAATCTTGTTATTTTTGCACACGTGTATATAAGAGAATGTCATATTAAAGGAAAGAAGCCAGAAGTTAAGTACCCTGTATTCTTTGTTATTTGGAAGTTTCAAAAGTTAAATTCAAAATATCAAACTATATTAGTAGACACTAGAGACTAAGATGGGAAGAGAGGGAAGATGTAGACCAGTAATACATATAATAAAGATAGAGCAGGTGGTAACAATTAGTTCTAACACTATATAGCCCAGTTCATGAAGTATGGTTATATTAATTTATGCTTCAAAACTATTGTTCC
Source organism: Rhizomys pruinosus (assembly GCA_009823505.1). NCBI lineage: Eukaryota > Metazoa > Chordata > Mammalia > Rodentia > Spalacidae > Rhizomys > Rhizomys pruinosus. The sequence continues at coordinate 4,788,611 of VZQC01006044.1, read as the reverse complement.
CCCAAATAAAGTTATAATAATTTCTGGCATTAGAAATCCTAATTATTCAGTTTTGATCAATATATTTTTCTTAGATATGTGAAGTTATATTACTAGAACCTATATGAATATAAAATTCCTGGATCAGTGAAAAGTAAATTTTTTGGTCTTTCTGAGACAGGGTCTCCCCATAGCTCCCAGCTGTCTGGGAACTCACTCTGTAGACCAGGCTGGCCTTGAATTCACAAAGATCCACTTGCCTCTGCCTCCCAAGTGCTAGGATTAAAGACATGTGCCAGCATGCCCATCTAAAAAGTATATTTAGATTTGAAAATTCCATATATGTATATAATGTATTTTATTATTTATTGTCCACTCATATTTTTCCCAGGATTCCCACCCCTCAATTTCATTTATTTATTTATTTATTTACTTATTTATTATTTATTTACTTTATTTTTTATGTATTTTTGATATAGGATCTTCCCTTAAATCCCAGCTGGCCTGGAGCTCACTTTGTAGATGAGGCTGGCCTTGAACTCACAGAGATCTGCCTACCTCTGCCTCCAGAGTGATGGGATTAAAGTCATGTGCCACCATGCTCGGCTTATCATGTATTTACTTTAAAACAATGTATTCTATTTGTTCTGACCACTATACATGAGTTGGAGTCATTCACTTGGACATGGAGAACCTACAGTTCCATAATTCCAAAGAAAAGTGACTTTTCCTCTACCAGCTGCACCAATACTAATAACATTCTTTTTTTTTTTTTTTTTTTTTTTTTTTGTTCTTTTTGAGACAGGGTCTCCCTGTAGATCCCAGCTGTCTTGAACTCGCTCTGTAGACCAGGCTGGACTTGAACTCACAAAGATCCACCTGCCTCTGCCTCCCAAGTGCTAGGATTAAAGGAGTGCACCACCACGCCCGGCTATAACTTCTTATCAAGGGGTGGTACCCTGGGGGTCTAGGCATGCTGCACTTTTTATCTGTCTAGATTTTGTGGATGTCTTATGTACCTAAACACAGCTGCTGTGACTTCATGTGTGCAAGGGCCTTGCTAGCCCCACGGATAGCACTTATTCATATCACCCCTCCTCATCTTCTAGCTCTTACAAACTTTATGTCATATCATCCACAAAAGGTGAAGCCTTGCTTCAGTGGTGGGGGTTGATATAGTAACCACTCTAAGGCTGAGCAAGTTTGGTTACTTATTCTTAGAACTTTGCACAGTACTTTGTCTCTGCATTAACCACATCCACTGCAAAAGAAGTTTTTCTGGCCATGATTGAGAGCAGTACAAATCTATGAGTGTAGCACAAATATTTAGAATGTAGTGTGTTAATAGGAATATTGAGCAAAACTGTGTGAAAATTTTCTTACTTAGTATCAATTAGTTACCCAGTCAAAGGTCCCTCATGAATTATTCAAGGAGAGCAGACCTGAAATCCAATCAAGAAAGTGGTTGTTTACACCATAAGTAGCCATGCCATTATGTTGCATGATATGGTAGCATTATAGCATTCAGGGCTCACTGTTGAACAAGACAATTTTTTTCTGCTCCCAGTGTCCCACATAACATCTTAAAAGATGAATTTTCATGAGTACTGCAAGTGTATGGTATGTTCAGCAACAGAGCAAGGTAAACCAGAAAGACAAATATCAGATTTTATGTCATAGATGAAGACTAGTTGTATTTCTTTCTATCTGAAAGTAACTGTGATGTTATAAATTGAATCTTGTAATGAGGCCCAGAACTAGCTTACCAGTTACTTTCATACATGGTAACTAATGTGTATGGGTGGGAGGTATATAAATACATATTTTAGAGTAATATAAAATTAAAAGGAAAAAATATGAACTCCTGGACATATATCAGAATTAACATACAGTTTATTCCTGGAGGACATAATTCTGGTACATATATGACATGTACCTGGTCATACTTTGGAGTGGTACAGTTGGGAGGGAACAACAGCAGCATGAGGACTGGGTCAAAGAACAGACTGCTGTGATTGAATTCTGCCTAGGACAATAAACCTTTTCAGAAAAAAAAAAACTTTAGAGAGACAGAGAAAGATGCAGGACATTTATGGCAGAGTGCATGAACTGCGGTGGGGTGGGAAAAAGAGAAAGGGGACTATGTCTAAATTGAATTGAAAAATAATGTCTGAAATACACAAAACATCAATAAAATATGAAAAAATATTAGATGTGCATATTTCAATTGAAAAGTCCATAGAGTCAAGAAACTCAGAAAAGCCCATGGTTGGGGGTAGTTTGCTTCCTGGGAATGGAGGTAGAATGTGCTGGTATAAAGGGCAAAGGAGAATAATAGATGTGATAGTTAAAGCTTGTGGGGATTTGGAGGGCACGGCAGAGGAAGGAGTATAGGGAGTGATAATATTAAAAGCCTTTATGAAAAGCCATATGGAAATATAGAAGCTACTTAAACTTTATACATATCCTTTACAAGATGAGACTAAACTTATTTACCTTGTAACAGGAGATATTGTCTCTAATAGAGACATTCATGGGGAGTAAAACTCAATGACAAGAATAGACTCTGTTTTAAATATGTTGATCAGGGGTCCCATAGACCTTCAAACAATACTAGCCATTGCCCCTGCTTTTCATAACCCATCAGAACTTTATGGAAAACCCCGTTTCTGAAGACCTACATACATGAAACATAGAACAATCAAAGAGAAATCAAGCTACTGCTGACTTTAAACCCTTATTCTTCTTGTCCAGCTTTCATAGTACTGGAAATTTCTATGCAAGCTACCTGGAAAGAAAATTTAGCATTAACCTTACTCAGCTGCTGATCCTGTGAGTGGGAACAGTAGCTACCCTGGAACTATATGCACCATATGGCACCAGTGCAATGGTGTCGTGAATGTTAGTGTAGTAACCTGTTACTTTATAACTGTATTTGAGTTCCTTTTCATAGGATAGCACCCATAAGTGAAATTGATTAGAAGCATAGGAACTTGCAGTTAAACAGTCCATAGAGAGTGGGAGAAAGCCTAGTACAACTATTCTGCTAAATACACAATTAAATGGATTTCTAATAATTATCTTTATATCATAAATTAATTCATATCTCAATTCTCAGCAGAGAAGCTTCCATATGCAACTGATGGTGATCAATGCACAGAATCACAACTAGCAAAAGTACAGGGAATAAAAAACTGCAGAGTGATTATCCATGGTTAGGGCATCATTATCAACCTTTTTTCTCCCAAGTCTCAGGGAATATTGCAGAAGAGGGAACAGAAAGATTGTAAGAGCTGCAGGAGGTGGACAAACACAAAGAAACTGAACTTTAAAGGCAGATGGAAATAACTTATATGAATTCACAGCAATGGTGACAGCGTAGACAAATAACATGTAATTTCAAGGGAGAAAAAGAATCCTAGAACAGATATGAGGAAGTGGGTAAGAGATCCCAACCCTACCTGAGGACAATTGGCAGCTAATGGTGGCTGAGAATGAGACTACAGAAATATGAAGAGTGGTTAGAAAGGAGCACGCAGAAAGTAGAGGTGATCTAAACATGATAAAAATATTGCATGAAATTCACAAAACTGAATAAAGTAGAACAAAAAAGGAAATGCATTGAGTTTAATTTAGACACAACATCCCTAAATGGCATGACTTAGAAGGAAGCAAATTTTGAAGATGAAAGTTAAAATAATGCATGTGGAATTAGAAGTCAGGTTTAGGTAAATATGTTCAATATATTAAAAATTTTCAATTAATTAATTTTTATTTTATTTGTATTTGTGTTTTGTCTGGGTGGATGTAAGTGAAACATGTGCACTAAATACCCACAAAGTCCAGAATAAGTATTCTCTGGAACAGGAGTTATGCATGGTTGTTTGCTTTCAGACTGTACTTAGCTGCCATGCGTTATTGGGAGCTAAATTCCAGTTCTCTGCAATAATATACAGAGTTCTTAAATCAGAACCATTTCTACAGCCCCTCAATATATCATTCATATATATTTAAAATACATTCGCAACATAAATAATATAATTGGTATATTTATATATTCTATCAGTGTGTAAAAACAATGTCATAGATATAATTTTATTAGAATTGCATATCATTAATATTTACATAAATATTACATATCTAATTTAAATAGGAAAATAATTTATAGAAAACTGTTTTCCATATATAATATGATTATATATTATATAATATAATAATAGGCTCTGTAATTAGTAAGTAAGCATTTCTAAAATTGCATATAATAAATATATTTCATTGATTCCAAGGTGATAACAGAGAAATTTGATCCTTTGTTTATCAGTTTCCTTGAATAATTTTTATTTTCTAAACATTTCTGAGATTTTGCTTACACAAAAACTAATGATGTTAGAAGCGAGATGGCTCCCTGATGATCTGAGTTTGATGCACACATCCCACATCACAGGAGAAAACCAACTCCCGCATTTTGTCCTCTGACATACACACATGCAAACACATTGTATAGCATGTGCACTAGTGCGCACACACAGATATGCACAAACATAATAATTAAATAAATGCTATTTAAAATCTGGAGATAATGAAGTTCATACCAATAGCATCTTGAAGATCTAACTAATATGGGAGAATCTTCCATGAGTATGTGTGTATCTACAGTTGCTTTTAGCCTGACACTCTTAATAGAAGTATTATGAGGTTATTATTGCTCATGTTTAAAAGTGGCAAGCACTCATGGTAGATGTCAGTATCTTTGTAGATATCTGTGTACTTTTTTCTGTCAAAAAAGCCTCATTGTTTTCAAGGATGCTATATTATAAATTCTCCATGATCAAGAGCCATTAAACAGTGTTACTACTAAAATTAATCATTCATTTCTTTCTGTTGTCTTAAATGTCTCCAATTAGTATACTTATTGTGTCCCTAAGATACTTTGAATTAAGTTCTAAGCCCTTGAAAAAATATACTGAAGTCACTGTAGATTTTTTTGTAATGATTTTGTTTATGATTTCCCCACAGTGAGTCCTAAAGCAAGAACTTGTGTTCTATAAACAGCATCCAAAAAGGGAACAAAGTCCAAATATGATGGCAGCTTAATACCAAGTTTCTGTATTGTGATGTTAGATTTAACAGTACAATAGAGTATGCAATAATGTGAGAGGGAAGGTAACTAAAGGACACCACATTTTCCAAAAGAAGTTACTTTTTAGAAGGTTTCTAAAAGCCTGGTGAAAATAGCATCTTAGTACAAAATTGACATTTAAGTGATAAAAGAAAAGAAAATAAAACTGACAGATATGGAAAGAGAGGTCAAGCAGTGCTTGCACATGCATAGTTAATGATCCTGGTAACCACAGCTTGGGGAGACTTTACAGATCTTCTATCTTACAATTAAAATAGATTTATTAAAATATGACAAGTTACATGGTTCAGAATCCCTTGGTTAATAATCTCTGCTGACATTGCTGAGGTAGTCTGTATTAAACAAATCTAAATTTTCTTTGGGAATAGAAAAACAAAGGCAAATAATTTTCTCAGTAATTCTTAGTCTCATAACCATGAAGTCCTGTGTGTAAAGTCCTATTTTGTTTCTGATTGCTCATTATCCCCTCCTTTTCCAGGGAGGGCAAAATCTTGTATACAAATAATTACGAAGTAATGCTGTTGGACATATCAGTTTCTCTTACAGTGATTTTTACCTGAAGTGATGGGAGAGACTTTATGTCTTTGACTTGGTACAATTTATATTTTGAAATCATGCGTCCCTGTGTGCACTTGAGTCTTATTCTAAACATTAAGCTATATTTTGGGAGATATTTTGCTGAGGACTCTGCACAGGATGCTGAGACTTGCCATCATTATTGAAGTCTAACAGTTATTTTATCCAGTCAACTTTTTGTTTATAATTCTATTTTAGAATATATTATTAGGTTATTCAATAATGGACTATTTTTCAGTTTTTCAGTTTCTCTAATATACTTAAACATTTGATTAAAAAAAAAACAGTAGTATAAAACTGAATTTCAGCCAGGTGTGGTGGCGCACACCTTTAATCCTAGCACTTGGGAGGCAGAGGCAGGCGGATCTTTGTGAGTTTAAGACCAACCTGGTCTACAGAGCAAGTTCCAGGACAGCTGGGACCACAGGGAAACCCTGTCTCGAAAAAAAGACCAAAAAAGAAAAACCTGAATTTCACTGTTCCTACATTTTTTCCATACAATACTTTAAAATATATACTCTGAAAATTTTTAAACATCTAATTTGAGAAACTCATCTAAGATCCTCAGTGACTCATCCATTGTTTATGGCCAAAGAAAATTGCAGAAATGCTACACAGGTGATGGAAGGATGGCTGAGGATAGCAAAAGTACTTGCCATCAGGACTGACAACCTAATTCTGATACTCAGAACCCACCTGATGGGAGAAGAGATCTAAATCTTGTAAGTTCTTTGTTCTACAAACACACACACACACACAGACACACACACACAGGCAGAAAATCTAAATATTTGTTTTTAAAAATATTCACAATATTGATGTATAGAACTCAAAAGGTAATATGGTGTTGAATCAGATTAATAACTTAAACAAGAATACATTATAAAAGAAAAAAATATACTGAAGATAATTTTATATAAAACACAATGTTAATTTAATGATATTTGAAATGTCTCCTCTTCTGGTACTGCTTATATCCTTCCTATGTTCTTATCAAGATTATGGGGGCTTAGCCTTGCGATTTATAGTAAACATTGTATCTATGAGTCCTGATCACTCTTTCATTAGGGTTTAAAAAGAATTTGAGTTTACAACCTATCCTATATGCTTTGCATATTCAAAACAAATTCTCCAATCTTATAGTTTCTGGTATATTTTTATATTTCCTCTGCTTAACTTTTTAAATTAATTAATTTATTATTTTTCATGTTTATGCATGTACTGTCTGCACGTAGGTTAGTGCACCTGTGTCCTGTAGTGCCACCAAGGTCAAAAGAGGGCGTCAGATTCCTCTGGAACTGGAGTTAAAGATGGTTCTTAGCCTCCATGTGGGTTCTGGGAATCTAACCCGAGTCCTCTGCAAGAGCAGTCGGCATTCTTAACTGCTGAACCACCTCTCCAGCTTCGACTCTGCTTAACTTTTGTAACCCTCAATAACACAATGCCTACCTTATCTGAAATTAACATAGCAATCCGTAGCTTACATACTTCATTTTGCACTGTGTCCAAAAAGCAAGTAATAAGTTTCATTGTCATACTCTGAGATTTGGGGTGATTTATTGTCACACTGACACTAGGCATTGATGAAAAACAAACTAAAACAGTGGAATAATGCTGGTACTAGTGTTTGACTGTCTTTCTAGGTCTATTTTTATACATGCCTAAAAGTATGAAAATTTAGGTAAGGATAACCATCTGTATCTAGAATCCTAAGAATTGTCTCAATATCATGGAGATTGTGAAACATAAAATCTAAAATTAAATGGAATTTTCTAATTGAGGCATAACAAAGAAATAAACACTCTAATTACAGAGAAAACCTAGTCAATATCTTTCACCATGTCTAGATTTGTGAAATAAGAAGCATTATCACATGGAAATCATTACAAAATTAATGTAAGGAATGTACATCCAGTGAGGTAGAGAGGTAGGTGGTTAGATCAGTGGCTGCTCTTCCAGAGGACCAAGGCTTTGTTCACAGAACTCCTAAATTCTTCATTTCTGTCTATTTAATTAAAACCAAAGCTCGATTAAGAGCTTGTGCTTTTCTAGTATAAAAACTGTTGATATGATAAATCAGTTTGTGTTGGATTACTGAGAGATGTTAAAAACTGACTGGAGGACTCCAATGTACCCCCATTGTCCACAGCTGATTTGTCAAAACTTCAAAACTGAAACAGAAGGAACTTTCTTACTTTTTCAGAAAGAATCATTGTGTGTCCCACACATTTGTGAGAGTTGTAAACCATGGAAAATTTAAGGATAAGGTAACCAGATTTTATGATGTGATGGATGATGGAGAATCTTTTTTTTTT
>VZQC01006044.1:4680637-4780279 GCA_009823505.1 Rhizomys pruinosus | reverse complement strand
CTTACAAACATGTTCAACGGTTCTGTATTTTATGATTCTGTCATTTTTTTTTAAATTGAATTTTTTGAGATTTCATATAGCATATTTTTTGATCCATATTTATAGAATGATCCCTCTCGTATTTGCACTCTCTTCGTCTTTCTACACCCCACATCCTAACTGTTTATGATTCATCTTATTCACACACATCAACACATTCACCGAAACACACTTCGCAAAACAGACCCAGACCATACAGACCACACCCACACAATTATATATATAACTAGTATATATATATAGTATACTATCTATATATCTAAAAAGAAGAAAAAAAAGAAAAAAAAAAAAAAAAAAAAAGAAGCGAGATGAGAGAGAGCAGAGAGAAGTAAGAGGACAGTAGTCACAAATTTTGGTGTTCTCCAATCCCGCCCTTATGGTGTCGCGTGGTGCCATTGCTCATTTCTATAGCGCCTTGTTATCTTCTAAGAATTTAAACTGCTTTAAGACTATATGACGATTCTACCCCTCCGCAGCTAGTTATTTGTTGCCTAAATCTAGTATCTAATACTGAGTGGGTATCATTACATTCCCCAACTTCTATGATGGCGATTTTGTGGTGGTGCGCCTTGAGCATTAAGACTGGAATTATGTGCATCTCTGCTGGCAGTTGCTATCAAATGTGATAATCTTCCTGGGAGTCTGGAAAACTCTTTCCTATATTGTCGATCCACCTCCTGCTTGAAGATTTATCGCATCATGGCGATGGGGCGATAGCGCAGCCGTTAAAGGGTCGACGGCTGAAGAAATAAAAACAAAAAAAAAAAAAAAAAAAAAAACAAAAAAAAACAGCATTGAACTGGGGAATTGAGCAGAAGACCATAACCTTAGCCAAGAACTATTGGCAACTAAATGATTACTTCAAGGTGAAAGAGAGTTGATCTTTAACGTAGTGACTCTAAAGAGGTTGACTAGCCTCATGGATGAACTTGCAATTAGAGACATCTAATTAGATATGTTTTACTAGATAGACCTATCATTTATGATAGAATTCAGGAAATTTGATATTGAAGACATGGGATGTATGGGTTGGTGAGGATGGGTGACAGGGTGTGAATTTTATTAAGTTCTGTTATATGCAATGCATAAATCTCAATAAAAATATACCTAAAAAGAAAATTTCTTCAGGGGCTGGAGAGATGGCCTAGACCTGGGTTCGATCCCCAGCACCCACATGGCGCCTGAGAACCGTCTGAAACTCCAATTCCAGGAGAACTCCAGCTCCAGGGGAATCTGACACCCACTTCTGACCTCCGCGGCATTGCACGACACAGGTGCACAGACTTGCATGCAGACAGTACATTCATACACATACAGAAATAAATAAAATTAATAAAAAAAAGAAAATTTCTTCAACTGGAATGTGAATTGGATAAAGAATTAGAATAATTTGATGCTATCTTGCTGGAGAGATGGATCAGAGGTTAAGAGCCATGGCTGCTGTTGCAAAATTCCAAGGGTTCAATTTCCAGCATCCACATGTCAGCTAACAGTATTCTGTAACTCACATTCCAGGGTATCTGACAACCTCTTCTGACCTCTGTGGGTAATGAACCACATAGTGCACTTTCATAAAATCAGTCAATGCACTTGTACAGATAAAAAAAGTAATAAATAAATGTTAAAAATATTTTGTGCTAGAAGAATTGTTTGGTTAAATATTACAATTCCCCCCATCATGTCTTCTACACTCTACTGTTGGATTCCAAGCATGAGGCTGTGGACACTTGGGATGGAAGAAAAGGGACAATAAAATTCCCGGTTTGAGTTTTTAAGAGTTTTGACCCCATAAATAGTCTTTGTAAGTTTTTTTTTTCTCCACAGCAGTTTACATTTCTTTAAAGATTAGTCCATGTTCTCTTACATAAGGTGTGTCTCTTTTTACCTGTTACAAAACAGAGCAGAAGTTGGTACATCTGTTCTCGTCTAGGCCAATCAACAATCATAGAGACACAGTCCCAATTTATGCTCTAGGAAGGGCATATGGACACCTTTAGACAAAGAGAAAATATGAGAGTGGACCAGTGGGTAGGACAATCTAAACCCAGTAAAGCCAGGAACATCATTTAAATCCATGGTCCTCCCAGCTCTGGGAGGTAGCTTCTTTCCCTGTGATGTCGGTGAATCATACCAGTAAATAAATCTCACTTTTACTATACATTGAGAAATTTTCCTGTTGTTGGAGAAATGAAACACACCTGTTAGCCTATTGCAAGCAGTAACTAGAAATAAGAGAAAGTTTGGAATTACATAATATTTTAGCCAAATCTGGTTGTGCTTTCATTAGTTCCTTCTTTAGGAGGCAGTCAGAAGAGGTAGTCAGTGAAAGCAGTCAGACTCTGACTCAAAGGAAACAAGGGAAAAAAGAGAAGAAAAAAGTTGGTAATCATTTTAATCAATTTTAAACTGGAATTGATAGTTTAGATAATCTTCAAGGAAACCAAAAGGCTAGAATGTCAGTGAGGATTCTTAGGTTAATGGAATGCAATTTCTAATTGAAGGTTCACTAAACTGAACATATGTAAAATGGTTTGGTGTAGCCTCATGAAGTTGGTGAAGGAAAAGCAGGTAATGGACATGAAGAGGAATATAATTTATGTTGTCAGCTGACTTCCTAAATCAGATAGCTGCTGGTGGGAAGTGAGGTGGACAATTGACAAGTGGGACCTCATTGAATTCAAAAGCTTCTGTATACAAAAAAGAAACAATCAAGGAAGTGAAGAGAAAACCCACAGAGTGGGAAGAAACCTTCATCAGTGATACATCTGACAGAGCATTAACTTCCAGAACATATAAACTACTTAAAAAAACATAAAACAAGAAAACAAATGACTCACTCAAATGATGGAGTAAAGAGCTGAACAGAGACTTCACAAATGAAATAAACATGGCTGAAAAACATCTTAAAAATGTTCAACATAGCTAATAATTAAGGAAATGCAAAGTAAAACGAATTTAAGATGTCATCTCACTCTGAAAAGACTGGCTAGGATCAAGAAAACAAATGATACCAAATGTTGGAGAGGTTGTAGGGAAGGGCGAACACTCTTCACTGCTGGTGGGAATGTAAACTCGTACAACCACTATGGAAAGCAGTATAGAAAACTCTGAAAAGACTCAAGATGAGCTTACCACTTGACCCAGCCAAACCACTCTTGGGTATATACCCACAAGACTCATCCTACTGCAGAGATACATGCATAGCCATGTTCATTGTAGCTCTCTTCACAATAGCACAGAGGGGGAACCAACACAAATGCCCCATAACCAATGAGTGGATAGATAAAATATGGTACATCTACACAATGGAATTCTATTCAGTGGTAAAAAAAAAAATGGCTTCATGAACTTTGCAAGTAAATGGATGGAACTGGAGGATATTATGCTAAGTGAAGTAACAGTCCCAGAAAAGCAAACAATGAATGATATCCCTCATTTGTGGATGCTAGTACCAAGCACCCAGTTGTAAGGCAAACTGAGCAACATCAATGTTATATACCCCTTTCCCCAAAAGCAACTGTGCTCTGATAATGTAAATCCCTTAACAGGCTCTAGAATCAACCCAGCACTTATTTTTAGACTTTGGAATCTTCATATATGGGTGGAGGATATGTAGCCATATTTTAGAGTAAAATAAATTTAAAAGGAAAAGGAAAAATGTGAATCCTGAAACACGATATGGAAATGACTGTTTACAAATAATACAATTTTAGTATAGGTGTGACATATAGATAGATAGATGGATAGATAGATAGATAGATAGATAGATAGATAGATAGATAGATAGATAGGAAGTGGTACAGATTGGAGGGAACAGCAGAAGAACAGGAGCAGGGAACCAACAGAAACAGTAAAGGTCCCCCAAGGAAAATAAGACTCTGCTTTGAAAAAAGTTTGAAAATATTTAGAAAAGATACAGAGCAGGGATGGCAGGGTGCATGAACTCGGGTGGGGTTGGAGGGCATGGAAGACAATATGAGTCTAGGTTGGACTGAGAAACAATGTATGTAATGCACATAATTTCAATAAAAATGTTTAAAAAAGAAAGTTTTGATGAATTTAACTCTGAAGTACTGGTGATTAAACCAACCATTCAGAGAACAAAATCTTCTTAGATTTGCAATTGTTATTTAAGAAATAGCATAATATTTTAATATTTGTTTACTGTTTCATGTGCAGCACTCTTAATGAACACTGACTCTTCCTGTCTCAATAGCTACCATTTTCAATAGCTCCTTAACTAGTTTTTTTTTTTAGATTCCCCTGCCCCGGTCTTACTTACCCCTTCCTTCCAGAAATTTTGTCTAGCTTGAGCTTGAGTAGGTATTACACAAACCTTCATAATTGTCAAGTTCAAAATGCCTACTAACTGCTAAGCACTGTTTACTTGTAGTCCTCCCCCACATCTGGCACTTTCAATATTTATGTCCTTCTTCCATGATGATCCTTGAGGATTGGGGAGTGGGGTGTGACAGCAATGTCTATTTTGAAGCTGAGCACACTACAGTCCCTGATCCTATACATGTCAATGCACTGTGAGTGTCTGTGATAATTGCCTTCTATTGCAAGAAGAAACTTCTATGGTGAGTGTTGAAAGATGCAATAACCTACAGATATAAAAATATATTAGTAGTCATTTTAACACTATGCCCATTTTGAAGAATATCAAGAGTAGGTTCTATTATCTATCTAGACACATATTCTTGGCCCTGATACCAATGACTGGTATGGATTCCATTTTCTGCAGCTGGACTTAAATCTAAGGGAAGTGCCACACCCAAGAGTTTTGGAGGAATATTTAATGTACCAAATTGGGAATAAAAGAGAAATAAAGAAGGAGGTAGATGAGTAGAAGGAAGAGATGACAAAGTTGGGTGAGTACATGGAGGTGAAGGTGGATATGAGAGTGGTCAGTAAAAGGAGAACTAAGATCAACTTAGATTGAATGAAGTTCTCAAACATTAATACAATATTTGATTGCTTGTTAATAGAAATCCACACATCTATGAGAAAATTATTATACATTCCCTAGAACAAAAGTTAAGCATAATAAATGTCTGTGACCACTCTAATCATAAAACCTCAGAAGCCATTGGCTGCTGTGTTCAGTGCTTGCCAAGGCTATCCTTGCTTCATAGAAGGCTAGACTCTGACAATGACTGTCCAATAGGACCTATGCACAAGTCATGTGTATGGAATAATTCTTGAGATTAGAAAGAACATTGAGACTGTGCCTTTTTAATACTTTTATCGATGAATTGTGTAATCATTCATTGTCTCTCAGTCCAATTTAGACACATTCTCCTCTCCCTGCCCCCACCCCATCCCTGTTCATGCCTTCTGCCATACATGTCTTGCATCTTTCTCTTAATCTTTCCAAAGTTCTTTTTACTGCAGGACTAAAATGTGGCTTATAAGCATAAGAGAATATTATTTAGTTTAAAATATTAGTAACATGGATGTTGAAATGCTTTTTTGATTCTAAAAACTGTACCAAAAATAAATGAATGATGTTTAATTTCTCTTTAGAAGGCTTTACTATCGCACCAATATCTTTTCTATGCCTCAGCAAAAAATCAATTTTGGATTAATGTTAATCATTTGATTTTCTGTACTTTAATTTTTTTAATTACCAGAATGCAATTTTGAGTGATTGAATTAACATGAGAGATCTCCATCCTCTTCCTGAGGATCTCTTCCCTCAGGAAAGTCACTGATCTTGTCCTCGTCATGTGTAAAATATCCTTAAAGTGATATGTTTTAGAAACTTAACTCCCTGCTGACAGAGTTCAAAACTGATTAGATTAGAAACACTCTGAATTAATGAATGGCTTGATGAAATCACAGTTTGATGGCATTGTTGGGGTGGTGACAGAACCTTGAAAGGGAAGTAGAAAATGTTAAACTAAGTGAAGAAACACGGACTCAGATAAACAATTGACATTTATTCTCCTTCAGTGAGAATCATAGCACCAATCCCTTCGAGTATATTTACTGATGTAGCAAAGGGAACCAGGAAAATGGAAAAGAAACATGGAAGTAAAGTGAAAGATATAATTCATAAGAGGGAGATAATAGGGAACAGATGTTACAAGGGGAAGGTGGGGAAATGTGGGTGTTCAGCTGGAAGGGGAGGAGGAAGGGACATTTGGACACAGTAAGTGTAGGAGGAGGGAATTCAGAAAAGGTGAAAATGTGGGAGGGTGCTGTTGTTAGGGGGAGGATGGGGAAAACAGGGGCACTTGAACTGGAGAGGGTCGAGGGAGTTTTGATGACAGGTGGATGAGACACAAGTGGAATTCATTGGTGTGGAAATTCAGAGGGATATCTGTTGGTTCAGAACGCCCGTGAGAAATATACTAATGGTGTCTGAACATTTTAGGCCTGTGTGTACCTGCCCTATGGCAAGGCTTACATTGTCAGAAAGGAGAGAATTCCCCTTCAGTTGTTTGTCAGAGTAGTACAAATGATGCACCCCAAATAACACAGTCTATTTCAGGAGCCCTTGGAGTATATCCCAGGACTAGAAGATATGACCCTACTGATGAAGACAGGACACAATTCTGATTATGGGCAATGGAGCTGGAAGTGAACTGCAAGCATTCTCCTCCCTGAAGATTAGCTCTCATAGATCTAGAGGATAATATACAAACTGCTAAGGGAGAAAATCAATCAACACTCCCACCCTTCTCTAAATTCAAATACCAAAATGACTGGCATAGTAAACTATCTCCCTTGGTACAATAGTGACATTCTTATCTGGGAGTGGGGCGGCGGTAAGCAACAGCTGTCTGATTCAACAACATAAAGTCCTCTCAGTGGGAGGAAACTCATGGGAGGCACCTTAATTGTAGCCAATTAACATGTCTGGGGCAGGCATAGTTCCTAGAGAAAACCTCTCATATTTCTAGACAAATGACATTACTTAATATATGCTATATATGGATCCTTATTTTTACAGACAAGTATACAAATACCACTCACCAAAGAAGTTCTATTTTGCAACAGATGATGATTATTACGGAATCACATAACTGGTCAAACACAGAGAATATATGTCTGAGAGATGCCAGCCCTGGATTACATATCACCAGTGAAATCTCTAAACCTAATTCTGAAGGAACGTATCAGGACAGTGGGTAGAGAGAATAGTAGTACATTCCTCAACTCTAACCAGTGAAGCAGCTTCATACAACAGAGTTAGATACAAACAAAAGGCAAAGATTGACTAAGCTGTAGAGCATAAGGTAGTACAGAGTCTGTGTCCCTGGGTAGGACTTCTATATTAAACCTTACTCACCTATGGCTCAGGAACAATCTTGGAAGATGGGGGTGAAATATTGTAAGACCCAGGGTTGTTACATGAAAACAGGGAAACAGGCTTTCATACCACTTGAAGATTGCTCATGTGAACTTGGCTGCAATGGTAGTGTTGTGCACCAGATACATGCCAACTTAATCAGAAAATGGCCCAGAATGGATCAATGGAAATGGGCTTCAGGTCAAGGCTGAGGCCCTAACCTGGGAATTCTTGTCAACTGGTTACTGCTGGGTGACAGAGGGTAATTTTTTTTAAATATCTCTAGATAGGCTGACTAGGATTCAGTGGATGAACTTGCACTGAAGGATATCTGGGTATAAATATTTGACAGGCTAGGATTTATCGTATATGAAAGAATGCATGAGAACTAGTGGGGGTAGTACATGGGGTAATGGATAGGGGAGAGACATAAATTTGATTAATAACTATATTGTATGAAATACACACAACTCAATAAAATGTTTTCAAGAATAGGTAATAAGGGTGAACAGGACTAGAATGGATGTATATCTTTATGAAAATGTCATAGAAAAACCCATTATTATGCATTACTAAATATATCGATAATTTTTAAATGTTCTTTTTAGTATTTCTCATCACTACTAAATATACAAATAGTTCAATGTGTTAAATAATAAATAATAAATATAAATTAATTTTAACTCCAAATATACTTCTCTAAATACTGAAGATTATTTTCTTTATATAGCTTCATATATAAAGGGAGTCTTTAAATTTGAGGTAAGGAAAGAATATTCACAATTAAATAACCTGGAAGCTGGAAAACCTATGGTTCAGTTAGTTTTTCAAGCAATAAAATTGTATTGTCTCATGTTCAGAATGTAGAATGCTGACATCAACATGGCTGGTTTCCTGATAAAATGTGAGGAGAGTCTTTGTCAATTGCCTCTGTGTGTTATTTTTTTAATTTTTTAATTTTTTTTTATTTTTTATGTGGTATGAATATATTGTCTGCATGTAGGTTTGTGCACTCATGTCGTGCAATGCCTCGGAGGTCAGAAGAGGGTGTCAGATTCCCCTGTAACTGGAGTTACAGACGGTTCTCAGCTGCCATGTGGGTGCTGGAGATCGAACCTGGGTCCTCTGCAAGAGTAGTCGGAGCTCTTAACCGCTAGGCCATCTCTCCAGCCCTATCTGTAGTTTTTAAATGATGGTGTCAATACTTTAATGATTCTTTTCAGGATATATGTTCACATTTTCTCTTTTAATCCACTAGTTAGTTCAAGACATTTCTGTAAACCCTATTTTAACATGATTACCTCCATGTAAGATAACATTATGAAGTACTAGATGTGAGGATTCCAAAATAAGAATTTTTAGGAGGCTCAATCCAACGAATAGAACCCCCTCAAAGAGGAGAAGTAGCTATTGATTTGTTTCAAAGTTCTTGTTTAAAATGAATTTTATTTTACAGAGGCAATATGATTCCCAGACATGACATCTCCATGGGACAACTAAAAAGGACAGCTGGTCAAATGAAGACTATATGTTTGAAGGCACAA
This sequence comes from Rhizomys pruinosus, assembly GCA_009823505.1. Classification (NCBI taxonomy): domain Eukaryota; kingdom Metazoa; phylum Chordata; class Mammalia; order Rodentia; family Spalacidae; genus Rhizomys; species Rhizomys pruinosus. Next base: position 4,771,396 of record VZQC01006044.1, on the reverse strand, counting down.
CTATTCTCCCCTCTGCATAAGAATACCATAACTATCCTGGCATGGTGGAGCACACCTTTAATCCTAGCACTTGGGAGGCAGAGGCAGGAGGATTTCTGTGAGTTCAAAGCCAGCCTGGGCTGCATAGTGAGTTCCAGGACAGCCAGAGCTATGGGGAGACCCTGTCTCAAAAAGACCAAAAAAAAAAAAGAATACCATAACTATTGTCCTGGGGAAAGCTTTATCTTTGGTTTTTGATAGCTAAAATAATATAACTACCAAGACTTTTCTTGGTGGGGGGTGACTCTTTATATCCCTGTGGCAATTTGGAATAGTGGGTGTTTGTCTTTTAGAGGCATCTCACAAGTCTCAATATGTACTAGAGGAAGGTGATATAGATATCTCAAGTAGGACACAATGAAAACTAGCTCATCTGTTAACTATATTATCATCTCTTTTTTATATTTTAATTTAATAAACAATGTGTTTGATAGCTATTGGAGAAATTCTATTCAGATCTTAAATGAATATGAAATGTATTTTATGATTTGATTAAATGTTTCCTGAAAATATTTTATCAAACACTATGTAACTTGCAGTAACTTTAAAATTCTTACTAAATACTTATGTCCAAGTTTCCTAGTCACTACTCATCAAAAACTTCCTTTTTACCAAATGGAGATTATTACAGTGAACCAGAGACATTTTATGTGAATTCCCCCAGCCTAAGTGGCACCTCTACAACGTAGAATGAGACAAAAATGGCACCAATGAATCTCTTAATTCTCACCAATGAAGCTCTCTCATGCAATAGAGGATGGGAACACAAAAGAGCACACATGGGCAAAGTGGGAGATGGGAGTCTGCAAAATGTTGTTCCTCTAACGGAACTTCCCTTTTTAAGCTTCCCAACCTAGGGCTCAAGGACCATTGCCGAAGAGGGGAGAGAAATATTGTAAGCTCCAGCTAGGAGGTGTATGACTTTATGCAAACTGAATCCTACAAGTTCCAAGGACCCTGTTCTTACATTCCTACAACAATGGTGTCAGCATGCACAAGACCCGTTCAAGCCATAGCAGACAAAACTCAGCATAGAATTATGGAAATAGATAGCAAGACCAAATCTTAGCAGAACTATTGACAGCTAATTACTTCTGGGTGAACAAGAGCTGGTTTCTTAAAGCAATGTGTATCTGGAGAGCTTCACTAGATGCCTCTAGTGGCAGTGAACTTGCACTGCGGAAAAGTCGGGGGACATTAACTGTAATAATGGGCCTGGGTAGCTAAATTGACAGTGGATGAATGTCTGGTTATGGTTCCCGGGGGCTGTTGGGCATGGCTGTTCATAAGGGGAAGAGTAGATAAGAAGAGATTAAGATGGCGTGGGAGATTTCATAAAATCCCAAAAGTTCAACAATTTTAAAAAAATTACGAAATTGTGCGAAGAAGCAAAAAAAGTTAACAAATGAGGCTTAGGCCAAATATTTCTATATCTATATATATAGCATTATATATTATATCTATAATATATATTCGTGTGGTCTATGCTTATGCATATATGTTGGGGATGTATGTAAGTATATATACGTAACGACAATAAAGATGAGGTCAAGTAGTTGAGAGTGCATGGGCAACATTGGAAGAGCTGGAGACAGCTGGGATGGGTGAAAATAATTCAAATATAGTATTCATGTATGAAAGTATCAAAAGTAAAATAAAATTACAAAGAAGGAAAAAAAGTGTATGGATGGGGAAAAATGATGTTTTAGACTCTTACATCTATTGGTAAATCGGGAGGCATGAACTGTGTTTGTACAAAAATCTCTAATCAAATCAAGAGATAAATTGAGTTCTTTTATTTGCAGTTAAGTAAAATTTAAATATAATTACTAAATATTTCATAACGTTAGTTAAAATGCATCTAATGGGATGGAAAGTTGGCTCAGTGGTTAAAAGTAATGGTTGCTCTTCAAAAGAGTTGTTTTGATACCTTCAGCTAGATGGTGGCTAGCAACCTTCAATAACTCCAGTTCCAAGACATATGACTGCTTCTTACATCTTCTTTGGACATGGCCTTCCTAGAATTGGGCATAACACATGTGGATCTCTTATGTACATGCAACCAAATGTTCATATACATAAAAGTAAATAAAATAAAAATAAATGTATCTTTTTTTCAAGGAAAAATGCTTTCTCAAATAAGAATAATCATTATTAATTAATAGTGTGTAACTATAACCAGGAACTGTAATAGTTTTAGCATTACACATAGTCCTGCTTAATTTTTTAAATATTTTATTTATTATTTTAGTTGTATGAGTGTATTGCCTGCATGTGTTAAGTGTATCCATATCATGCAATGCCTGAGGAGTCAGAAGGCATCAGATTTTCCTGGAACTGAAGCTATTAATGATTGTTAGCCAACATGGAGGTGCTGGGAATCAATCTGGGTCCCGTGAAAGAGCAGTCAGTGCTCTTAACTGCTGAGCAATCTCTCCAGCCCCATATTTTTAATATTAAATTTGTGAGACATTCATAATAATTTTTACATGTGAGGATTTTTTTAAATAATATAGCAAATAAATCAAATTATGAATTCTATTCTATAATATGTCATATTATTATATATCTTTATAGAATGTGTTACTGATGATTTAATTTATAGATATTTGTATGTCTATTAATTATCTCCTTGTTCATGTATTCATGTATCCAGTGTTAATAAAAGTTGCAAACAACTTGTAAAATTTCAAACCAAGTTGCAGCTGTACCTCTGTGAAATGCCAATGATCCATCACAGATACAGTAATTCAGTAGGCTATTTTCTTTAACCTGCCCTTGTCTGTCCTGATCAGCAGTCAGATGCTTCAGGCAACTTACTGGAAACAAGTCCTTGTAGAGAGCATGCTCCTTTGGTGTGTACTGATTCTAATAATTATCTCCCTGTGTATTGCTTAAGAAAAGAAGGAACATCCACTGTGTTGGTCATTAAGCCAATGGGCTTGAGAAAACAGTTGCTATCATCAAAATCTACACTAATTAGAATCTTTAGAATTGAGTTGATGTAGTTTCTTTTTCTGCATGATGAGTCTACAAATTATTACATTTATATTAATTTCTAACTATCTAATGGCATTACCAAGTTGTAGTGTCATCTATTTATTGAAATATAGCTAAGAAGAATAATATTTGAGAGGGAAATATGTTAGAATTAATTAAAATATCTAATTTTGGTACTTTGTTAAGATTATGCATGCTATTTTAAAAATAATTTCTTTTTTTCTCATCTCCCTTTCCTTGAATCATTTGAATGAAATAAGCATCCACATCACTTTCCAAAAGACATCCCTAATGATGTTTACAAGTATTGAAAAACCCATAACTAAATCCATCCCTGAAGACAATGATGATTTTAATAAGTTATTTAAGCTGATTTGGTATGAGGTAATGACTTAAGTCTTTTAGTTAAAGGTGAATACATTTTTTTTTATTTTAGGTTTTTATTTTTGACCCATGAGTCTCAAAAAAAGCAGTTGTATTATATTTATATTATATATACCTATAGGATGGAATCAAAGCACAGATTTCATCAAGTTCACCCATGCTGTTTTGGGTTACTGTATGTGATTAACTTGGGAAACAAATTTGTTTTTAAATTAAATCATCCTATAGGTGAAAGAGATTGCTACCTGGTGATACTAAATGACAGCAAAATTATAGAGAACATTTGTTTATACCAATCCCAAAGTAATTGTTATACAGTTTTTAATTAAAGCTAATGTGGACAACAGCAATTTATATCACCAGTTAACTCAGATGCATTACCTTTTTTATTAGCCTTTAAACCAATGTTCTTTAATATGCACATATTTACTTTTACTAAGTCCTAAAACACCATGTATCCTGTAGACAGAGTCTGGGCAAAACTGGATACTTGTTGAACTCACGTCAGTTAAATATGCACCAATCGAATACACACCTGTGTCCCTCTCCCACCCCTCCCACCCTTCCCGAGTCACCTAAAATTTTAAAAAAAGGGGAATATAGATAGATACGAAAACTTTTTGTCAAAAAACCTTGCACTCCAAATCTTAAAACTAACTATGGGAAAGGATTTGTATGTTCCAACAGGCCAGAGTATCACCAATTTAATGGCTGAGAAAGAAAATGCAGCTTTGCAGTGAGTAGGATGTACCAGAAAGTGCCAGCGGAAGGATTGACTCCTCTGGGCATTGAAGGGAAGAAATGCCTCAGATTGCTGCGGACATCAGGCCCCTCTCTGGATCCTACTAGTAACAATGATTTTTAATGAATCCTAATGAAGCTTATCCTCTAGGTGCTGCAAAGGTTTTAATACAAGAGACTTTCTTAACTCCCCCCCATAGAATAAGGAGAAATATGATGATGATGAGGTTGTTCTCCAGCCGTAGATTGGAGTCAGCTGTTATAGAGGTATTCTCTTGTAAAATCGGTAAAACTGCCTTCTTTAATTGACTAATGGACATAGAAACTGTGAAAAGGATTATTCTCTATTCAGAACCAAATATAATGCTAAAGTCTCCTTAAGCTATGCACTTAAGCAAAATATATTAATACAGGAGCTCTGACATCAACAATGGATTATTCTACCAAGGAGATGTTGGCCAGGGGATCCAAGCCCCCACAAAAGGTAAAGGCTCCTTGCCTCCAAACTGGGATATCTGCAGGAAGAGAGGCGATAAGGCCCTGCTGTTGAAGACCTGATATAAACATGGGAAAGATGTATGGAGACCGCACTTGCAAGTATACAGATGGTCTCTGGAATGCCAGAGAGTGTTACCAAAGGCCACTAAACCAATAAAGCAAATATAGGTCTCCTTGAGTCAAGCAAGACTCCTCCGTCAGCACCAGCTACACCTCATCTGCCTGGAAATACTGTGCAGCAGTGGCAGCCATATGTCTGTATATCCCAAATCTAATTGGCTATTAGCTCTCTCCTTGGAGGAATAACCCACGGCTGATGCCACAAGCTTACATCCTCTAATGGTTAGGAGATGTTATAAACCACACGAAGACCCTGCCATACTTAACAGAAGAAAATGTAATTCATGGATTAACATACCATCCAAACATCTGTGTCTATACCAAAGTAACCTACCATAACAATTAGTACTGTTTAAATACCTATATATCTAATTGCGAGTGCTTCATTAGTAGGATCGAAAGGCTATATATTATACTGTTTAAATACCTATATATCTAATTGCATGTGTTTCATTAGTAGGATTGAAAGGTTACACCTGGACAAGCTGGCAGCCCATGAAAGAAAACAGCCAGAACTGACTAGAGACCAAGATAACAGCTCCAGAGAAAGTAGACTGTTTTGCTTCTCATCCATCTGTGCCCCTTTTCTAAGCCTAGGGAACAATCTGCGGAAGAGGGGGCATGGAAGAATGTAAGGGCTGCGATTGCGGTTGGTGGTGAAACTACAACAATATAGACTGGACACTCAAAAAACAAAAAAACAAAACAAAACAAAAAGGTTAATAATTGAACAAATTTTGGGCTCTGAGATGGGAGCGGTAGAGCTGGCTTAGCAGTTACATGTATCATTGTCTCTTACATAGGATCTAGGTTTGGGTTCCTGTACCAAAATGGTAGCTCATGCCAGTCCTCATCTCCATTTCCAGGTCTCCAAAATCACAATTCTCGGCTCTGCAACACGAGGCACATGGAGTTTGCTTACATACATGCAGGCAAAATATTCACATACATTAATTAAAAATAAATAAAATCTAAGGAAAGGAGATAATTTCCTAAGTATTTTGTTAACTTTTCTGGAAGTTTTGTAATTTAAGAATTTCATAGTTCTGATTTAATTTTATGCTACTTTTCAGTTTGAGAGATATGAATGAATAAAATCATAAAGAATTTGATGACATAAATGAGATTATTACTAAGATGTTTGGATTAGAATTGGCAGCTAGAGATAAGCCCATGCAGGCATGTTGAAGTAAGCCATGCCCTAAGACCAAAAGAAGGGAGGCCAAACGCAGGTAGGCCCCTGGAGTCATGCTGAAGCAGGTGGTGCCCCAAGACCACCCAGTGAAGTGGCCTGCACCACGTAGGCTCTCACAGGGAGTTCTGAAGGAGGCAGTGTTCAGAGACCAACTGGCAGGGAATCACAGTTCAGGCAGGCCCACTTAGGCATGATGAACCAGGCATTGCTTTGAAACCACCTTGCAGAGAGACCTGGTCTTACAGGCCCCTGCAGCCAGGCCTGAGTAAATGATTGACTAACATCAAGGGGAGATAGGTTCATGCTGAGCTCTCCTGGAGTTCTGAAGAAGTTCCTGACTAAAAGGGCAAGAATTTCCTGTTCCCTGCAGTGCAAAGCCAAAAGTGAAAAACCTGAAGCCTTGACCACACAGCCTTTATAGCTAATAAGAATATAATGAAAGCACCTGAAGAAAACAAGCAAAGTCATGCTTCAACTCATCAAAGAAACACTGGGGTTTCATAATAGAATAAAAACAACATTAACAACAACAACAACAAAAACCCACGTGCCAAAATCACAGTGGAATCAAACAAACAAAAACAATAACATGAGAAAACCAAATAATAAATCCAGACCAAATTCTCTCAGTCCTATAGAAGCCTCCTACAGGGAGAATTCCCTGGAGGCAACCCAGGACACAGATCTTAAAAGAATTATCATAGACATACTCAAAGAACTCAAAGAAATCAAGGAATATAAAGAACACTCAGACAAATGAATCAAAGAACTAGAGGAAGAGAATGACAAACACCAGAAGGAAGTGGAAATACTGAAGACAATTCAGGCTGACCTGAAAAAGGAAACCAAACAACCATCTAGTCAATAGGAAAAGACAGAAGACAGCCACAGAATGGATGAAGCAGGAAGTAGAATATCAAGACTGCAAGATAACATGGAAGAACTGGAATGCTCAAGCAAAGATTATAAAAAAAAATAAATAAAAATACACAAGAGTGGAATAATCACGAAATGTGAGACACCATGAAAATGAAAAACCTCTACATCATAGGCATTGAGGAAGGAGAAAAAAATCCCAGTATAATGATACTGACTAGATCTTCAAGAGAATTATAGAAGAAAATTTTCCCCAAATTGAAAAAAGACATACCCATAGAGATACAAGAAGCACATAGAACACCAAATAGACAATACCAGAAAAATAATTTCCCCATGCCATATTATAGTAAAAATGCCTGATACTCAAAATAAGGAGAGAGTACTGAAAGACTCAAGAGAAAAAACAATGTTATATATGAAGGAAAACCCAACAGTATTACAGGTGGCTTTTAAATGCAAATGATGAAAGCCAGAAGAGCCTGGACCAAAGTATTCCTAGTCTACTATAGATGTCAACTCAGGTTCATTTTACCCAGCAAAAATGTCAATTATATTTGAAGGAGAAAGAAAAATATTTCGTGACATGAACAAGATGAAAGAATACATGTCCAGAAAACAAACCCTTCAGAAAATACTCAAAGAAATTCAAAGGACAGAGGAAAAGAGCACCTATCCCCAAGTGGAAAGAAAGATTAATTAATGATATTATTACTGTGGAAATACAAACCTAGACCAAAAATGCAAGCAGAAAATAAATTGAAGTGAAATAATATACATCTCTCAATAATAGCCTTAAATATTAATGGCCTGAACTTCCCAAACAAGATAATTGATTAAGAAATAGAACATACCTATATGTTGTCTTCAAGAAACACATCTCACTTTCAAGGATAGGCACCATCTTAAGGTGAAAGAATGGAAAAAATATTCCAAGCAAATGGTACCAAAAACTAGTAGGAGTTGCTAATAATGGACATAACAGACTTCAAATTAAAACTAATCAAAAGAGATAAAGAAGGTAACTACATTGTTATCAAAGGAACAATTAACCATGAAAATTTCAAAATCATAAAAATATACCCACCAAACTCTCGTGCACCAAACTTCATAAACAAAAAATCCACATGATTTCAAGGCACAGAGATGCAGGCATGCTTCAATATACGTAAATAAATAAATGCCATAAAACACATAAATGGAGGCCAAAAACAAAACAAAACAAACCAAAAAACCATGGTGTGGTGGTTTGAATGAGAATGTCCCCCATAGGCTTTAAGTATTCAGAAATTTTGTCCCCAGTTGGTGGCACTGTTCTTGGAAGTCTTAGAAGGTAGGGCTGTGATGGAGGAAGTACATCATTGGGGGCGGGATTAGTGAGTTTAACAAGCCTCATGGTCTCCAGTCTCTCTCTCTCTCTTGACTTCATGTGCTCATTGCAAGATGCGAACTTTGGCTTTTTGCTCCAGCGTCAGCCACCATCCCTGCCACAATGGACTCTTAAATCCCTAGAACCATCAATTGTAAGCTCAAATAAACTCTTCCTTTTATAAGTTTCCTTGGTCATGGTGGTTTTATCACAGCAACAGAAATGTGACTAATACAGTTATTTGGTACCAGAGAGTGGGCTGTTGGCTGTGAAGAGCCTGATCATGTAGGTGTTTGGAGAAATGTGGAAGACTGTGGAACTTTGGGCTAGAAAAGCTGTTGACTACTTTAAGCAGAGATTAATGGGCCATTCTAGTCGAAACCTGGAAGAAAGCATTGCTGTAAAAAATGTAGTTCCAGAGTAAAATAAAGACTTAGACAGCAACTGGGATCCTTTTTTTCTTTTTTTTGCATTTATAAATTTTTATTTATTTTTATTTTTTTTATTTTTATTTTTTTTATTTTTAAGGGATTCTACAATATAATGACACAGTTGTTTGCAGATAACATTGATGTTACTCAGTATGTCATACAATTAGGTAATTGGTGCATTTTGCAAGTATCTATGTCCAAATTTTGAACAACCCAAGGTTCCCATAGTCCAGTTGGAGAAGCTTGTATGCACAGGCATGTTGATAAGAGTCCACTATATTCCTGTAGTCTCATGATTCACCCCTATATCTCCACAGTCCTTACAATCTACCACGCCACCTCCTCTTCGCACATTTGTTCCCGGGGCTTTTGGGAAAGAGGACACAAGTGGGTGAGAGAAAACAGTAAAATTTAATTTCTTTGGAGTTGTCATTTGGACTCCAGTCTGTTCAGGTTTGTTTCCCTTCATGGATTGGCAGCTTTCCCAAGCAACTGGGATCTTTTATCAAAGAGTCGGCCACAGTTTGCCAACGGCCCAAATGATTGCCTGATGCTAAGGTTGAAAAGCATGGACTAATGTCTTGGGTGGAGGATATTTCAAAGACAGCCAAAATGTAAAAATGGTGGTAATGTGATTAATGGGTGAATATGGTGCAGATCTACAGTGAGAAGAGAATATGGGAGAATGAAATGCAGATGTAAAGTTGGATCTGAAAAGTGCATTAGGAAGATTAAAGGTGGTGCTAAGGCAATGTGAAGGAGAGGCGCCCTTTCATAAGGTGACTAAAGTGATTAGAACTGGAGGCCTAGATATTTTACATATGGAAACAATGGAAATAAAATGTGAGTTTAGTGAGGGGCCTCGTAGATACAAGGATGTTTAAACAACTTTCAGGAAAATGACTTCAAGGCATTGAACCACCGTACTAAATGCTAACCTCCTAACAAACTTTTTGAATAGGACAATACTCTGACCAAGGGTTCTCTGCTCCGAACCACAGTTTCAGGGCACGAGAATTAAGTTGCAATGTGGTGTTTGAAACTAGGCCAGTAACTAGTGTCCATCCCAAACTTGTAGCCAAATTTGGCAGTTTCATTCACATGGTGCTGGCTTTAGAGGCATGAATTTTGCAAGAGTGAAGGGGTCATCAGTTTTTCCTCCAAGGTTACAGAGAGCCACAAAGGTCAGGCAAAGTGCAGCAGAGGCATCCCTGAATAAAGAAGGCACTGATAGGCCATTGCATTAAGCTGTGAATGTGAAGTCTGCTTGGCAGCAGAGACCCCAAGAAGACATTCGAGATGCCTGAGCTGTGAGATATTTGCCAAGGAGTGCTGCAAACAGGGAGTGGTACCAGCCTAAGAAAGAGATGGATGTTGCCCGCAAAGCTGGAAGAGCTGAGCCATCGAAGCCCTTTGGAAGTAAAGTCCCAGAAGTTTCACACAGAGCTAATGTACTTGGTGTTTGCCCTGCTGGGGTTTTTGTCTTGATTTGGTCTAAATCTACACTATTGCCCTCCTCCTGGATGGGAATGTGTATTCCGTTACACTGTGCATTGGGAGTATGTAGTTTGTTTTTTGATTTTGCAGGAGCTTACAGTTAAGGAGGTTAGCCTGGGTCTCAGAAGAGACTTGGACTGTGAAATTTTGAATGGCATTGAGACTGGTAAAGTACGGATTTTAAGGTGGATTAATGCATGCATTTTATTAATCGGTTCATGATGCCTATGGGGGCCAGGGAGGTGAATGTGGTGGTTTGAATGAGTAGCCCCCATAGGCTTTAAGTATTCATGTCTCCAGTCACCCGGAGGTCTTAAGAAGGTGTGGCCATTTGAGGAAGTAACGTCACTTTTGCAATGGGCATTAGTGAGTTTAACAAGCCTCATGGTCTCCAGTCTCTCTCTCTTTTGACTTCCTGTGCTCATTGTGAGATGTAAACGTCAGCTGTTTGCTCCAGCCTCGGCCACCATGCTTCCCCTCCACAATGGACTCTTAATTCCCTGGAACCATCAATTGTAAGCTCAAATAAACTCTTCCCTTTATAAGTTCCCTTGGTCATGGTGGTTTTATCACAGCAACATAAAGGTGATTAATACACATGGTCATCTCAATTAATCTTGAAAAGGCCTTTGACATAGTTCAGGATGCCTTCATGTTTAAAGACCTGGATGGAATTAGACTGGAGGTAACATTCCACAACATAATTTTTTTGGTGTTTTTGAGACAGGGTCTCCCTCTAGCCACAGCTGACCTAGAACTCACTATGTAGAACAGGCAGGCCTTTAACTCACAGGTATCTGCCTGCTTCTGCTTCCCGAGCACTTGGATTAAAGATGTGCACCACAAGGTGTGACTTTTTAATATTTTCTTTTTTGTCTCTAACACAATATAAGCCATATAAAACAAATCCACAACAAAGCATTTTCTAAATGGGGGAAAAAATTAGAAGCATTTCCCTTAAAGCCAGAAACACAGGAAGGCTGCTCCCTATCTGTGCCACTTTTCAGTAATGTGCTTGAAACACTTGCTACAGAAATAAGAAAAGAAAAAGAAATTAAAAGGTTACTAATTAGAGAAGAGGAATCCAAACTATAACTTTTTGCTGGTGATAAGATGTAGGAATGTAACTTTGTCTGCTTCAAGGGAGGAATTTCAAGGCCTGTCCTGGAACTTCCGTGAGTTATCTGATATCTCCATGGGCATTCAAGTTGCCTCTGTGAGTTATGTGTGTCTCTGTGAGGTTGAGATATTGCTGTATATCTGCCTCGCCTATCTCTGCAAAGTTCCAGACCCTGATGGCATCTTCTTTTGAGGTATTGAGCCACACCTATAGTTTACTGTTTTGACAAACAGGAGCTCTGCTGTGCCCTATAGGAGCCAAGTTGGCTCACCCTTCCCTTCCTCCTGCCCCCCCCCACTTCCTTGCTCAGAGCACAGTAGCTTTATTATATAAACACATTGCTTGCATGAATAAACCTGAGTCTTGCCCCCGGACCATCTCTTTGAGTCCATTTCCTTTGTATTGAGGGTACTTCTTTTGGTTCCCTTTCCCCTCCTTGTCAGTCAGCAGGAGACAACCCTAAGGCTTGCGCCTTGTGAAGCTGCTGGCCTGGTTCTAGGAGGGAAGAACATCGTGTGGATTGCAGCCGCACGTGATTAAAGGATCAACAGATGATATATACATTAACCAACAACTGGTGCCAATGATGTGGGACTTGACTTTCCACCAGAAACAGAAGAAGAATTTAAGAAAAAGGTATTTTGGCTCTCGGGCTGCCTCTCTCAGCTCCCTTTCCCCCCATGAGAGGGGAAAATCTTAGAAGGTTCACCATGAAGGAAGTACCCCCACCCCCCGAAAGTAAGGTTCGGCGTAGCAGCCAGCCTATTGGCGTATCTCTGTGAAAATTTCTCTTTCATGTGAGATTAATCTTTTAATCTGTTTCTCAGAATTTCTGCTGTATACGGCCACGATGTTGGCCCATCTCAGTGGAAATTCTCTTTTTTGCATGAGATACATCTTTGATCTATCTTTTAAATAACTTGAGTACCTGCAGTTGAGACACTCTTCCATCTGTCGAACATTTCCCTAACCACTAGCATTCCCTACCTTTCTTTATCATGGGAAACAGACATGCCAAATAGACCTAGTGGTAACAGGATAGGTTAATCAAAACATCTAAGCAGCTGTGGTGGCAGCTCCGTGGCAGTCTGAGTGGGCAGACAGGCCAGCACTGAGCCCTGGGTTCTAGGAGGGGCCAGACTGCTGGGCTGGGGGCTGGCCACCCATGGAGGGACTTGTGGGGGTCTAGGTGAGACCACACACACCATTGCTCAGCCAGTGCTGCAGCCCCGCCCCTCCCCTTTCACTCCCAGCTACTTTTTCTTAAAGGTCCTGAAGCAGCTTTCCCTTTAGCTATTTCCCTCTCTGCAACACAAAAACTGTGTCAGATCAGGAATAACCAAGTTCTTCATTTGCAACCATTTCCCATTAATGTAGTCCCAAATCGGAGCCACAAAAATTTATAACCAAAATCATTTCTCAGGAAAGGAAAACGCCATGTGTGCCAGGTTTGAGTGCAAAACTACATTTCCCAGAATTCTTTTGGCCTGTTGCAGCCATTTTCATTTCCTTTCCTTCCAGGCCAAGGAACTACAGTCTCCAAGATGCTTCAGGCCTGTTGGCAAATGAAAAATTTCAGTATGCTTCCAGGTCTTTTTTTTCCAAAAGCTATGCAGAGAATAAGTACCTTTAAACTTTATTGTATTCTTTCTCATGATTCTTGTTCAGAATTGAGGTAATTTTACTGTTTTTTGCACATCAACTTTTATCTTGAGATAATATATTTTAATATATCCATTCAAAATTTGTTAAGTTAAATTCCATCTCAAGCGTGCTTTTCTAAATCTGATACATGGGAACCCAAAAATATCTTTAAACAAGTTGTGTACAACTGATCAATTAATAAGTCCTAGGCATTTCCAGGTCAATCAATCAATTAAGGATCCTAAATTATTCTAAAATTAATTAATAAAATAAAAAAGGTCCTGAGCCTTTTAGATTTGTTTTTACCTTTTAAAATTCACAGGCCTCCCGGACCACATGGTTTGTAACCTACCACAGAACAGAAATAACAAGTCATCTTAATTCATGTCTATCTGAATTTAATACCATTGTATTTCAGCAGAACAGGTTTTGCATGGAGATTTTCAAGCCAGCTTGCTCTAACAAAAAATTAAAACTGATAAATGTTCTTTAACAACTATTTGTTATTTTTAAGTTTTGGTTAAAAAATTAACTTATGTGATTTTACTATTTACATTAATTTAGTTAAGGCTAACTCTAAAACCAAAATTAATGTTTTCCCTAACTCAGGTCTGCCAGTTTATTGAAACAGCTAATAAATTAATTTATTAAGGGCAAATATAAATTTAAATTTAATACTTCAAAGTTTATTGAATATGTACTCTCATCTACTAGATATGATCCACCAACACGCAGTAGGATCTATAGAATCCAGTCTGTATTATTTATACCTTAAATTATACCTCTAAGGATTGTAAAATATATAGGAGCTAAAATTATATATATTTGTAGAATTTGTTTCTACAGGATTCATTTTTGATCGGTAACTTAAAGATCACAATGTATGTTTGATCAAGGTTCCTTATTTTTTTTTAAGGTTCCTTATTTTTGCTTGTGTTCAAAATCTATTCATGCATTGTGCAATGGTAAACTAAGTTACTTTTGTTGTTTAAAAATTGTTCTAATACTGTCAACATAAAAGTTTGGTCACACTTAAATGTATGTAAACTACAAGTTTCTTTTACTTCGAATCCATACTAAATTTCCAGGTAACAGCCCTGACATTAATGTATATCCAATGTCTTTTATAATGTTATCTGTAACATGCACTTTTTATCAACAAGATAATTGAACTTTAAAAGACTGCATTTCATCTCTTCATCAAAAATGACCCTCAGAACATCGGTCCCTGTATGGGTATGTATGTAGTACTATGGTTTTCAGAAAGAATATATTGTCCTAAAATAAGGTAAAATTAATGTCATGCCCTCCAAAGGACAGTGTAACTTCTTCCTTACATTAAGAGACATAAAATCTCTTGAAAGAATATTCAATTTATCAAAAACATCTATTAAATATGTATCAAGACCAGATACTATACTGACTGGGATTTCTACCAACAGCCAATTACTTCAGCTGTCTTTTATCGAATTAAAAATCAGGCCCAATAAATCTATCAAGGCTAAAATGCCATGGGAAAATCTCAAATACTAAACCAATGTATTATTTTGTTTTTCAAACTTAATGATTAAAAGGCAAATATATGTTATTCTTAAAAGAACTTTAATAAGCCTTCCTCTGTTTATCTAATGGAATGATAAATGAGGTATTTTCTATCAACAGTAATATAAAATAATGCTATTTCTAACCACCTGTGCTATATCAACAACCTAGTATAATAAATAATGTTTACTTAATTGCCTATGCTCTTACTATTCGTATCCCATCAGGAACTTGCAAAAGGTACCCCTGAAAGATTAAGACTCCAGCTCAGCCTGAGACCATCTGTAGCCACTTTTGCTTCACCTCAAAACTAAAAGACAGAGGTAAGTTGCCAGCCTCCTGCAGGGTAAATGCTGAGAAAAGCTGGGTGCTATCTTCAACAACAAAAATGGTTTACTCATTTTTCTCACCTGCCCTCCCCTGAATGCCTGGAAACTGCTGGCTAAAGGAAAACCTACAGGACATAATTGTGACTGAACTTTGTTCCAACAATGTAGTTGCATGTACGGATCTCTCCAGCCAGGCTTGGGATTTTGGGGATGCAAGTAAAAAACACCATTTTTGTTAAAAGGGATATCAAGTGATAGCTGTATGTTTTCATGTATAAGATAAGGAATGTTACTCTTAGAAGTAATGTCATTCACATGCCTGTATGTCTTTGGATGTCTTTATATGTAGGACAAGCAATGTTATTTTTAGAGACAATGTCACTCACATACCTGTATGTCTATGTATGTCTTTATGTGCAGGACAAGCAACGCTATTTTAGAGACAATGTCACTCACCTACCTGTATGTCTTTGGATGTCTTTATTTGTAGGACAAGCAATGTTATTTTTAGAGACAATGTCATTCACATATCTGTATGTATTAATGGGAGAAAAGTTATTACTTGTGCTCTGTCATTTTTTAGAATTCCACACTTAAGGGCAAAGTTGCATACTCAGTGGGTCTCTTTGCATCTTTTGTGGGTTGTTTGTGATGTACTGGCATCAGTTTCTGTGCTTGAATCAATAGGTGTGAATGCACTTGAGATTCTTAGCAACTGTCCTATAGACTTTTGCTGCCTCTGTACTCAGAGGAAGATAAAAGGATACCTGCATTCCTTAATGTTTGAGAGAAAAATGTTTTGTTTTTAACAAAGCCCTGTTGCCTTCAACCTAGATTCCTCTAGACAATCTGGATTATTCCTTTTGTTAAAACTAACTCTTACCTCAAGAGGTTGACTTTCTGGTTTGTCAAAAGCCAGCTTGGGGTTACAACTCAAATGTTTTTAGTCCAGTATCAGGCCATGCCAGAAAATCTTCTGGAGGAGTGTGACATTACTGCTCCATTTTAATAAAAAAACAAAGGAGGGGCTGTAGGAATGAAACTTTGTCTGGCTCAAGGCAGGACCTGCAATTCCTGTCCCAGAACATCCATGAGTTATCTGATATCTCCGTGGGCATTCAAGTTGCCTCTGTGAGTTATCTGTATCTCCTTGAGTTCCAGATATTGTGCTATATCCTTCCTTACCTATCTCTGCCAAGTTCCAGACCCTAATGGCCTTTTCCTTTGAGGTATTGAGCAAAATGTCACGCCTCTAGTTTACTGGTTGCACAAACAGGAGCTCTGCTGCCCCTGGGTAGGAGCCAAGGTGGCTTTCCTCAGACTCCCCACTTCCTTGCCCAGAGCACTGAGTCTTTCTCCTGGACCATGTCTTTGAGTCTGTTTTTTTGGCTTTGGGTCACTTATCATGATTCCCTCCTGCCTCCTTGCCAGAAGCTCATCCTAGGAACAGTTATCCTGTGGGCTGGAGACAACTCTGAGGCTCACAGAATTGTGAAGCTGCCAACTTGTTTCGAGGAGGGAAGAACATAGTGTGGATTGCAGCCACGTGTGATTAAAGGACCAACAGATTATATATATATATATATATTAGACAACAAAAAATGATAGTGTTACATAAGAGACACCAAAAACTCCACCAGAAACCTCTTATAAACAATAGCAGTTTCAGTAAAGTGGCAAAATAAAAATTAACATGGAAAAATCCTAAGCCTTTCTTTATACCAATAGCAAACAATTAGAGAAGGAATACGTGGTGAACTTCCCATTCACAATATTCTGAAAAGAAATAAAATATGAAGGATCAAACCCGATCAAAGATAAAAAAAAATCTACAATGAAAATTGTAAATTCCTGAAGAAGGGGATTGAACAAGACACCAGAAGATGGAAAGACCACCCATGTTCATGTATTAGAAGAATTAGTGTAATGAAAATAACCATTGTGCCCAAAGTAAATATATAGATTCAATGAAATCCCAATTAGAATCTCCATGAGCTTCTTCACAGACCTAGAGAAAAAGTCCAAAATTTTATATGGTAAAACAAAACACCCCAGATAGCCAAAGCAACCCTGACCAAAAAGAGCAATGCAGAGTTGATTACTAGACTTCAAATTTTTACTCTTCAAATTTTTACTTTTCAAATTTTAGACTGGCTATGATCAAGAAAGCAAAGGAAACCATCTGCTGGAGAGGTTGTGGGGAAAAGGCAAGACTCATCCAGTGCTTTTGGGAATGCAAACTCTTGCAACCCCTTTGGAAAGCAGTGTGGAAAACTCTTAAAAGATTCAAAATGAGCCTACCACCCAATCCAGTGATACCACTCCTGGGTATCATCCTACAGCAGAGATACATGCTTTTCCATGTTTATTGCAGCTCTCGTCACAATAATGAAGAACTAGAAGCCACCCAAGTGCCCAACTGACTGGTAGATAAAGAAAATGTGGTACACTTACACAACTGAATTCTATGCAGTGGTAAAGAAATGAAATTTGCAGGTAAATTGAAGGAACTAGAAGCCATTATGCTAAGTGAAGTAACACAGTCCAGAAAAATAAACATCATTTGGTGTTCCTCATTTGTAGATCCTAGCACCAAATGTCTATTTGTAAGGCAAATTGAATTATTCTTTTTTTTTAATTTCCTTTGTAGTAAATATAATACCATTATGTAGCAAACTGATGTTTCTCATCAGCTTGCTATATAATGTGGGAATGCAAATTAGTATTTTTTTAAATTTTATTTATTTCTGTATGTGTATGAATGTACTGTCTGCATGCAAGTCTGTGCACCCGTGTCGTGCAATGCCGCGGAGGTCAGAAGAGGGTGTCGGATTCCCCTGGAACTGGAGTTCTCCTGGAATTGGAGTTTCAGACGGTTCTCGGCCGCCATGTGGGTGCTGGGGATCGAACCCGGGTCCTCTGCAAGAGCGGTCGGTGCTCTTAACCGCTAGGCCATCTCTCCAGCCCCAAAGTAGTATTTTTTTTATTTGCATACAACTCTACTGTTAACATGTATCTTCCTAAACATGTTTTTGAAATTAGCCTAAAGTTTATGTTCAAACATCATAATGTTGGTATATGTGTGGTGTTTATATATACATATTTTGGACTGGCACAATTTGGAAGGAACAACAAAAAAGAGTGGGTCAAAGAACTGACTAAAACAGTAAACTTCTGCCCTAAGCAGTAAACTTCAGCATCATGGAAAATTTTTAAAAAGACTGAGAAAAAGATGCAAGACATGTATGGCAGAAAGCATGATGTCTTGTGGGGTGGGGTACAGGGAAGGGGCAATGGGTATAATTTGATTCAGAAATGTTGTATGAAATGCCCAAAACTTCAAAAAAAATAATTGGCTGCTGGAATATTTCTCTATTATAGTTTGAAATCTCTAAAATAGGAAATATGAAGCAAAGTGTTTATAAACATAAGCAAATTCATTTCTAATCACTAATAAAAAGAATAAGAATCAGTCTTGTGATTTTTTAATATTCAAATTTAATTAGCTTCTTTCTATTAACTCAAATGTGTAGCATGTTCTTTGGTCGATATGTATATGTTATTGAATTTTGCCCATTATGTACATCTTAATAATGTTTTCCACCCCCCTCACCTTCCCCATTGCCATCACATATGATTCCATGCATTCTGTCATACAAATTAGGATGTATCCGTCAAGTTTGCATCCCCAGATGTCCCCCTTCTGTGTTATTCCACTGGAGCCTGTTCAACCTATCTAGTATCACATCCATAAAGAAAACCATAAGGATACCTGAGCCTTGGGTGGATGATATTTGATATAAGTGTCCTACATAGGGACACACACCCTGCAGGCTATAGAAAATTCTATGATTGTTACATCCATAGTTATATGTAATTTCTTATTATTTGCTAAATGTGTATCCTTATTTGCATCACCAGTCATCAGAGAAGCTTTTTTTTACAAAAGATGGAGACTATTACAGTGCTCCACAACTATTAAAAAATGGAGATAAAAAGTGTATGTGAGATAAGCAGCCCTAAGTGCCACGGCTACAATGGATCTGCTATACCTAAGGAAGCTTTCAGATTCAGTGTAAGGGCCAGGTTAGATTCATGGTAATTGCTTTTTCTCAAACTAGATATAGTATTAGGTTCAGAATTATGAATAGTGTTTGAGTTTAGAATTAGTTTTTATTCTAGTGACTTGAAGGGGTGTAGGATAGGGTAACACATACTTTTAGTTAAATGGTTAGAGTTAGTGTTAGGTTTAGTTACATTAGTGGTTAAGATTATTGTTGTAGCTTTTTGTAGGATTAGTGTTAGGGTTAGTGTCAAAAGTCATGTGCAAGCATCAGGAGCAGGGGCAAGAGCAGTTTTAGTATTAGGTTTAATACTGTGGGTAGATTTAGGATGAAGGTGATGGTTAGTTTAGAGATAAGAGTGGGGAGTAAGGGTAGGCTAGGCCTAGGGCTAAGGTTAGTGTTAGTGCTAGTACTTGGAAGGATCCCTTTCTTCTTTTGAATATCATGTCATTCAATTTTGTTTTTTTAAATTCGACTTATTTGAATTATAATGAATGATTCCAATTTCTGATCAACTACAATGCATCTAACAAGAAAAAGGAATAATTCTATGTGCTTTTAAAATCTCATCCTAATGCAGATATAGTGCATGTGTACATTTAGAAGTATAGACAATCTTGTAATACTTACAAAACTATGGTACTGAATAAAGCTCAGGAAGACACCAAGTCTAGACTCTGCCTATCACTAATGATCAAATGAATGTCAATGCTCAGCTTGATTTCTCTACTTCTACTATTAGCGGGGTCTTGTATGCCAATTAACTTAGTAAAAACAATCCTCCACAAGCATTCCTAGAGAGCCATGTGCATAGCAATTTTATACTTTGGCAAGTTCGCAACATAAAGCCTGGCAAAATGTAAAGTATGATATTGAGACTCCAATCAGATACAAACACTAATGCGCTTTAGAAAATATCTCTAATTGTGAAAGGATAAGGAATTTGTAAGAGATTCTACACTTATTTTACAATTATTATATTGTAAAACATACATAACAAATACATCTATTTTAGTAAAGCTTATTATCAGATATTTTCTGCTATTTCTAATTGTATCTGATGTGATAATATAGACATACGTACATTTTTATGTTCATTTGATGCTAATGGTAGTGGACATACCGAGTTTATATTAGAGACTTTAGAAATTCCTCTGGGGAAAATCTGGCCTTTCCTAGGCCTGGAGAATATTATATATATATAGATATATATATATAGATATAATATATTTTTTTTTTGTTTACTTGAATTCTGAATGTGAAGTAGTTGTTCCTCAGTCCAGAATGTTGGTGTCATGTCTATAAGACAAAATGAATCACAGTACTCAGAAGCTGAGACAAGAAGATTCTCATTAGCTAACCTGAACTAAACATTAGTCCCAGACTGGTCTGGACCACAGAGTGCAATCCTTTTTCCAAAACAAACCTAAGACAACGTTGGTAAGAAATAAATATAAGGAATTTGTGTTCCACTCCACTAACGTATTATTTATATCTCTGTATACCCCTCACTGGAAAATTTTACTTATGCATGCAAGAGGAAGATCACTTAAAAATTCCATACTTAAAGCAAAGCATTGTTGTATTGCAGTCCTAGCAATTAAATTACCATTAAACCTTTATCACTAAAGCCATTTGAGGGTAGAGTTTTCCATTATAGTTAGCTACTTAATTACATAAACTCCACATTCACATATCTGATTTCTAGTTAACATTTCCACTAGCATAATCATCCTTTTAAATTTAGTGCTTCCAAATATTAGCATTTAATTCTGCTCTATCCTCTGCCTCACATGATCTTTGATGCCAAGTTTTACCATGTAGCATATTAAGGTTGAAATTGTTCTCTTTTCTTACGCTTTTGTCTTTTTTTTCCTCTCACCAGAATATTGTAATTGTCTTGTTGGCTTAATTTCCAAGAATATTTAATTTAGCAAGTATTTGTGTTTTTTAAAAACCCCAGTACATATCGGGGATTACTGAACCTCCTCTCAACAGCTTCTTTTGGTTCTAACTTTGCAAAATCCAACTCATGTCCAGAACAATATGAGCAAGCCTTTGAAGTAATATTCACATCATTCTTTTCCACTCATATTTCAAGTGGGAAGAGTTTTCCCCCATGAACCACCCTGAATGTCAGCTTTATTCTATCAAAAAAGAAGCCCCCCCCCAAAAAAAAAGATTCTAAAAGCCATACCTATCTATTCCGGTGTCCAAAAACTCATGTTCGTCTTTCTCTGATCTCTTGAAATATGCCTTGTCTTAAACTCACATGAGTCCTGACTGAAATTTTCACCTATTATTTAACTACACATTTAGAAACGGAAAATATAGGGCTGGAGAGATGGCTTAGCGGTTAAAAGCATGAACTGCTCTTGCAGAGGACCCGGGTTTGATTCCCAGCACCCACATTGCAGCTAAGAACCAAATTTAACTCTAGTTCCAGGAGAATCTGACACCCTCTTCTAACCTCTGCGGATTGCACAACATGGGTGCACCAACCTACTGCAGACAGTACAGTCATACACACAAAAAATAATAAATAAATTAAAAACATATAAAAAGAAATGGAAAATATATGACACCATTTCTTCATTATCATTTACTAACTTTTAATATTAACTACATTATTAATTTATTTTTATGCATTCTCTCTGTATGTAGACTATTTTAACTATATGATATGATACTGTAGAATTATTTTTCAGAATGATTGAAAGAATGCAGAATCCTAACTACTGGATCATCAAATAGATCATTTGAGTAGCTGAGTTTCAAACAGTTTTCATTTTCTATATCTAACAAGCATGATGATGTAAAAAATGATGTAAAAGATGTTGACTGTGTTGTTTACTCTTTATAAATAATATATCCATCACTTTCTTTCATGTCTCATTTAATGTACCTGATTGGGTTTCTCGGTGAATACACTAAATAAAGTATTTCATGCCTAATCATTTCGTGTCATTGGTTTTAGGTTTTATTTCTTAAATTTATATTTTAAAAGAATTCCTTGATATTTTAAAGATAATTCCATCATTTTCACAGATAAAATGAAGCAAGAAGTATGCAATAAAAGGAGAATATGTAATAATATACACACACACACACGTGTGTGTGTGTGTGTGTATGTGTGTGTGTGTGTGTGTGTGTGTGTGTGTGTGTCATTTTTGAGACAGGGTCTGCCTTTTGTCCCAGCTGGTCTGGAGCTCTTTATGTAGACCAGGCTGGCCTTGAACTCACCGAGATCCTCCTGCCTCTACCTACCCTGGGATTAAAGGCATGTGCCGCCCCACCCAGCTATATTTAAATAAGGCAGGTGTAGTATAATTAGCTGTGCGTATCTGAAGAGCTCACTAGAGTCAGTAACAATTGAATCAATCAAAACACTATGATTGTTTGTATTGCTGTAAGGATAAGATAAATATCCAGGATCTCAGGGCTATAAACATGGATTCATTTCCTGAAATAAATACTGGAAGCTAATGAAGTGAGCTGGCTGGTGATTATCATATCTCTTCACAACAATCACCAAGCATATGTTATTCAACCATGATTTAATCTACTTCTAAATAGTTCAGGAAAGTCCTTGGAAGAAATTCCTTTAGTAGGGTCTAATTCTGCATAATGACTCTTACTATTAATAAAGAAATCATTGCCACAACTCAATGGTCAAAATATTGCCAGAATGTAATATTCCACTTTATCTTAAATTTTAGCCAAAATATTGATCCTATTTAAAAATAATTGTCTTTTATATCTTCAAAATGAGTACATAATAAAGTGTTGTTGTTTTTTTCCTGTGTCTTCAGAAACTCAACAGGATTGCAGTAAACGTTACTGCAATTTTGATGAGGATGATTCCTTATGCTTTACTACTAAATTGAATGTTTAGGATGTTTTACTTGTTACTATGCTACTTTTGTTTTTATTTTAATATGAGTACTTTACTATTCAGAGGGGTCTTTTGATAAAATAAAAAAATGTAAACAATTTAACTAGTTTATAGATGTGTATAGATGTGTGTATACTCTGATAGATGATGATAGATAGATAGATAGATAGATAGATAGATAGATAGATAGATAGAGAGATAGGATAAACAAAAATTTAAAGTCAAGCATGGTTTTGCAAAGTAGCAATTCAAGGTCACAAGAAGTGGGACAGGAAGGTCAGAAATTAAAGCCAGCAGGTAAAAGCTCTTCCTAAGAGCTAGAAAACCTGAGTTAGAGCTCAGTAATCCTCAACATGGAAAGACAAACATTCAACCAAGTTAAATTTGACCTGAAAATGCATACCATGGCATGAACACACACACACACACACACACACACACACACACACATGAACACACACACACACACACATACACATACACACACCACAAAATAAATACTAAAACGTAATAATATTTAAAAGGCAAGAACAAAATGTGCATTCTTCGAACAAAACATCGCACATCCGCTAAAATACTTCTCCATATTTTGTTTTTTTTTTATTTTATTTATTTTTTATGTGTATAAATGTACTGTTTGCATGTAGGTCTGTGCACCCATGTCATGCAATGCCACGGAGGTGAGAAGAGGGTGTCAGATTCCCCTGGAACTGGAGTTCTCCTAGAATTGGAGTTACAGACCGTTCTCAGCCACCATGTGGGTGCTGGGGATCGAACCTGGGTCCTCTGAAAGAGCAGTTGGCACTCTTAACCATTAAACCATCTCTCCAGCAGGAACATTTCCCCTTAATTATTCTTTTACTTTCAAACATAGAGTTTATTTTAATTTTTATTGTTATAAAACTTTTTTTCCATACAATTTATATCATTTCTCAATCAAATTTAGAGTCACTTCCTGTGGTGGTTTGAATGAGTGTCTCCCATAGGCTTTAAGTATTCAGACATTTGTCTCCAGTTGGTGGCACTGTTCTTGGAGGTTTTGGAAGGTGTGTCCATGCTAGAGGAAGTATGTTATTGGGGGCAGGCATAGTGAGTTTAACAAGACTTGTGGTCTCCAGTCGTCTCTCTGCTTCCTATGCTCATTGCGAGATGTGACCCTCGGCTGGCTGCTCCAGCTCCAGCCGCCATGCCTCCTGCCACAATGGACTCTAATTCCCTGGAACCGCCAATCATAAGCTCAAATAAACTCTTCCTTTTATAAGTTCCTTTGGTCATGGTGTTTTATCACCGCAACAGTAAAGTGACTAATATACTTCTCTTTCCATGCCCCACACCCTACGTGAGATCCTGCACTATTCCATGCTTGTCTTCTTTTTTTCTGAGTTTGTCCATAGGTTTTTGTTTGTTTGTTTTCCAGTAATTTTGTTGTTGTTGTTCTCCCAATTTGTATTGCTTCTATCTATCTATCTATCTATCTATCTATCTATCTATCTATCTATCTATCTGAAGGTTTGGAGGATTTTTGGAGAGACATGAATCTTCAGTCCATATTGGAGGGATAAATATAAGTGTCTCATGTCTGAAAGAAGAAAAAGTTGGCAGCAACCTACAAGACCTAGGTGGAGGAAAAGACTTTCTAAATCAGACAGCATCTGCACAGCAAATAATGTCGACAATTGACAAATGGGACCTTATTAAACTTGAAATTTTCTGTACAGCAAAAGAAACAATCAGGGAAGTGAGGAAATAAACCCAGAGTGGGAGGAAACCTTCACTGCCAATACATGTGACAGCACCTTAACTTCCAGAATATATAAACTACTCAAAAACAACAAAGTTAGAAAACAAATGACTCACTCAAAAGATGCAATAAGAGCTGAACAAAGACTTCACAATTGAGGAAATAGAGATGGCTGAGAAACATCTTAAAATGTGTTCAACATCACTAATAATTAAGGAAATGCAAATTAAAATCACTTTAAGATATCATCTCAGTCCAATAAGCCTGGCTAGGATCAAGACAACAAATGATACCAAATGCTGGAGACGGGGTGGGGAAAGGGGAACACTCATCCACTGCTAGTGGGAATGCAAACTTGTACAACCAGTATGGAAAGCAGTATACAGAACCCTTAAAAGACTCAAAATGAGCCTACCACCTGAACCAGCCATAACACTTCTGGGTATATATCCACCAGACTCTTCCTACAGTAGAGATGTACATGTGTACAGCCATGATTCTTGTACCTCTCTTCACAATAGCAAAGAGCTGGAACCAAACCAAGTTCCCCTCAACCGATGAGTTGTTACAGAAAATTGTGGTACGTCTACACAATGGAGTTCTATGCAATGGTAAAGAAAGATGACATCATGAAATATGTAGGTAAATGGATGAAACTAGAAAATTTTATGTTATGTGAAGTAACAGAGTCCCAGAAAAAAAAGATGAATGGTATCACTCATCTGTAGATGCTAGTTGTAAGGCAAACTGAGCAACATTAATATTATATTCCTCATGATCTGAAAACAACTTTGCTCTTATATTGCAAGAGTTTGTTTTTATTACATTTAAAGGCTGATCTCAAGAATAAGTCTAACTTGAATTTTACTTTACTTGCTTTATAAATTATTGGAATATTTTCAGCATCATCATGATCCCATACAATCTTCAAGGCCAAACTGTTGTGAAACACAAAAATCACACTCTCAAGTTACATCTATCTAAACAAAAAGGGAGACTAATACTAACACTAAAACAGTTGGATTTGGGTATTAATTCTGAAATTTTGATTGATCAGAGGTGCTTTCTAGAAAGAACATTAGAATGGAGTCAGCCTGGTATCAAATCATACCCCATTATTTTGATGACATCTAATCTCTAACAACTAAAAGCCAGAGCACTTTAATCTCAAGGTATTATGTGTATATCCACAGATCATGGGAAGTATGTCTAGATGCCAGCATGAAGGATAAAACCATGTCAACAAATGTCAGGACTGTGTATAATCCTTGGAGGACCAATTAAAAGAAATTCACATTTCTACTGACAAGAATGAGACAATACCTTGTGCCATCAAGCTACAGTCCCCACCTGGTGACATATTAAAAAAAATAACTCACTCAGAGATTGAATGTCAAGTTAGAATTGCCAATCAGAAAGTCTTCTCTATGACTATGTTCTTAATGTTGCATTCTTTCATTCATGCCTGTATAAGCAGAGTGTGTGTGTCCTAAGTAGGGCCAGCTGTTGTGAGGTCCTCTTTGATATTAAATTCATACCATATAAAAGGTCCATCCTGTTATATAGTATAAATTTGAGAAACAACAACAAATTAACGCAATACCCAACAGACAGGAAGAAATGTCACAAATCAGAGCAGAAATCAATGAAATAGAAACAAAGAAAAGAATAAAAAGAATCAATGAATCCAAAAGTTGGTTCTTTGAAAGGATAAACAGGATAGACAGACCTCTAGCTCAATTAATCAAAAGAAAAAAGAGCAGCTCCTAATCAATGGAATCCATGATGGAAAGGGAAACATCACAACAAACAATGAAAAGATCCAGATAATCATACAGGAATACTTCAAAAACTTATACTCTACTAAATTTGGAAGCCTTACATAAATGGATGAATATCTGAATCCTGGAATTCACAAAGCTTAATCAAGAAGAGATTGAAGCTTAACAGACCAATAATATTTGAGGAAATTGAAAATGTATAAAAAAACCCTGCAACCAAAAAAAAAAAAAAAAAAAAAAAAAAAAAAACAAAAAAAAAAAGCAGGCCCTGATGGTTTCACAGGAGAATTCTATAAAACATTTAAAGAGGTCTTACAGCCATTAGTATTGAAACTGTTCAGAAGGATATAAAAAGAGTAAAATATCCCAAATCATTCTATGAAGTCAGCATTATCCTAATATCAAAACCAGGTCAAGATACAACTGCAAAAGTAAATTATAGGCCCATCTCATTAACAAACTTAAAAATACTCAACCACATACAGACCCACATTAAAAAAAATTTATTATGACCAAGTTGGATTCATACCAAAGATGCAGGGATAGTTCAGCATATGTAAATCAATAAATAACATAAAACACATAAATGGACTGAAAGACAAAAAGCACATGACACTCTCAATTGATGCAGAAAAAGCTTTCAACAAAGTTCAGCGTTCACTTCATGTTTAAAGTTCTAGAGTAAATTAGACTAAAGGGAACATTCCTCAACATAATCAAAGCCAAATGCAACAAACCCTCAGCTAACATCATCCTAAATGGAGAAAAGTTAGAAGCATTCCCCTTAAAGACAGGAACCTGGCAAGGCTGCCCCCTGTTGCCACTCCTCTTCAATATAGTGCTTGAAATGCTTGCTAGGGCAATAAAGCAAGAAAATGAAATTAAAGGAGTACTAATTGGAAAAGTGGAAGTCAAACTATTCTTCTTTGCAGATGACATGAAAATGTATCTAAAGGATGTTAAAAATTCTACCAGGAGACTACTAGAAATGATTAAGAGTTTCTGTAAAGTGACAGGATACAAAATTAACCTAGAAAAATCAGTAGCCTTTCTTTACACCAACAACAAGCAACTGAAGAAGGAATACAAGGAGATCTTACCAATCAAAATACCCTCAAAATCAATAAAATAACTAGGAACAAACCTAACCAAAGACATCAAAGACCTATACAACAAAAATTTTAAACCCCTGAAAAATGAGATTAAAGAAGACATTAGAAGTTGGAAAGACCTCCCATTCCCATGGATTGGAAAAATTAATATATAAAAATGTCTATTCTACCTATATTAATATAGAGAATCAATGCAATCCCAATAAAAATCCCCATGAGTTTCCTCACAAACTTGGAAAAAAATCCTTAAATTCATATGGAAAAAACAAAAGACCCAAATAACCAAAGCAACCCTGAATGAAAAGAGGAATACATGGGGAATCACTATACCAGACTTCAAAGTATATTACAGGGTTATAATCATAAAAACAGCCTGGTACATGCACAGAAACAGACCTGTAGACCAATGGAACAAAATTTAAAATTGAAAATTGAGCATGCACAATTGCAGTCATCTAATATTTGACAAAGGATCCAAGAAGACACACTGGAGGAAAGAAAGCATCTTCAGCAAATGGTTTTGGCAAAACTGGATCACCACGTTCTTCTATAGAATAAAATTAAACCCCTAACTTTCACCTTGTACAAAGTTCAACTCCAAATGAATCAAATACCTCAAATTGAAACCTAAAACTCTGAAAGTGATTGAAGAAAATATTGGTAACAAACTACAAGACATAGGCTTAGGAAAAGCCTTTCTAAATCAGCTGCCACATAGGAAATAAGGCCAACAATTGACAAGTGGGACCTCATTAAACTCAAAACCTTCTGTACTGCAAAAGAAGCAAACAGTGAACTGAAGAGGATACCCATGGAGTGGGAGGAAACCTTCGCTGTTACATCTGACAGGCATTAACATCCAGAATATGTAGACTGCTCAAAAAACAATGAAATAAGAAAATAAATGACCTACTCAAAAGATGGAGTAAATGGCTGAACAGAGACTTCACCAGTGAGGAATTCAAGAATGGCTGAGAAGCATCTTAAATAGTGTTCAACATCATTAATAATTAAGGAAATGCAAATTAAAACCACTTTAAGATATCATCTCACCCTGATAAGACTGGCTAGTATCAAGAAAACAAATGATATCAAATGCTGGAGAGGTTTTGGGGAAAGGGGAACATTCATCCACTGCTGGTGGAAAAGTGAACTCCTACAACCATGATGGAAAGCAGTGTTGAGAACCCTTGAAGGACATAAAATGAGACTATTACCTGACCCAGTCATACCAGTCCTGGGTTTATACCCAATACTGAGATACATGCACAGCCATGTTTATTGCAACTCTATTCACTACAGCAAAGAACTGGAACCAACCCAAGTGCCCCTCAAATAAGGAGTGGATAGAGAAAATGTGGTGCATCTACACAATGGAGTTCTTTTTTTATTTATTTTTATTTATTTTTGTATGTGTAGAAATGTACTGTCTGCATGTAGGTTTGTGCACCTGTGTTGTGCAATGTCGCGGGGGTCAGAAAAGGGTCTCTGATTACCCTGGAACTGGAGTTCTCCTGGAATTGGAGTTACAGACGGTTCTTTGCTGCCATTTGGGTGCTGGGGATCGAACCCAGGTCCTCTGCAAGAGCAGTCAGTGCTCATAACTGCTAGGCTATCTTTCCAGCCCACAATGGAGTTCTATGCAAGGGTAATGAAAGATGACATCATGAAATTTGCAGGGAAATTGATAGAACTAAAAAACATTATGCTAACTGAAGTAACATAGTCCCGGGGGGTGGGGAGAAGATGAATGGTAGCACCCATTTGTGGATGCTAGCAACAAGTACCTACTTGTAAGTCAAACTATGTAATATTAATGATATATTTCTCTTTATCTAAAAGCAGCTGCGCTCCTAGAATATGAATGCCTGAATGGCCTCTACAATTAACTACTACTTATTTTAAGACTTTATGATGTTGATACAAGGGTGGAAGGTATGTTTGCATATTGTAGAGCAATATAAAATTAAAAGTGAAAAATGTGATCCCCAAAATATGATTTGGAAATAACCTACACTTTATTTTCAGATAACAGGATTTTAGTACATGTGTGACATATGTAAATGTATATGTTGAAACAATATGGATTGGAGGGAAAACAACAACAAAAGAACTGGGACAGTGAACTGCATATAGCAGTAGGATTCCCAAACACCACCACATCTCCCCCCAAAATAATCCTCTACTTTGAAAAACTTTGAAAAGTCCAGACTCAGGGTATGCAATATCCATTGACATACTTTTATGGATGCCTTTGGACATTGCATGACCTGGCACATACACACATGCAGCCAATACAGCCATATACATAAAATAAAAATAACAAATAAAAATTATAGTGATTCAGTGGACACAATGTCTTTTGGCAGATTTTGTGTTTTGTGTGTATTTTTATGTAATGACACTGTTTTTCATGCTTTTATCTTCAAGTTTCCTGGAATATGCTATATCGGGGGGATCTCCCCCATTACCATCCCTTATACCCACTCATGGGGTTGCATGGAGCCTCCCCACCAACTATGCTGACAAATTGTTTCTCTTAAATCCCAGGTAAATCAAGACTGTAGTGGCTTTTATCTTACCTTCTAATTCTAGTAGTGAGATTATAAAGCAATATTGCACAATGGGTCTGTAGCTTCAGTACAATAGACAATCTCACTACATTATTATTAGCAAAATGTTGTCAGGAAATGAAAACAACTCCACAGAACATTTTTACAGAATCAAGCCACTATTGATTTCTTGTTCCTAAAACATCATTTAGGCTGTGAATTATTTCCTGTATTATCACTGACAATTCCAATAGTATTCAACAACAAACTGACCAAAAAAGGAAAATTAATCAAATTCATGAAGACAAAGATGGTCTGGTTTGACTGGTCTTCCTGGATTCACACATTCTTGGAACCAGCAATACAAATACCTTTGCCTACTACAATGTTTTGTAAATCTATGTATCCCAAATTACTAATAGGTTTAAGCCTATTTTATCATAATCCAGATTACAAAGTAAGGTGGGCATATGTAGGGACCCCTGCTTTTCTTCTCTTAAAGGCAATACTTCTTCATTTACTAATAGTTAATAGGCTCCTGGGACGGAACCAGGTTCAATAACAGTTACATTATTTTCAGAATCTTTTGGACCCCCAGGTCCAACAACACAAAGGGAGGTTTCCCTAGTTTAGCACTGGGATATTTGTGTTTTAATTTCTCTTGAACACTGTCATTCTATGGGGTGAAACTCCATTTATAGTACATAATGGATTGTAATACTAAATACGTGTGGAATGTGATAACATATTAATGAATAAAATAAAAATTTTATTGTATGTTTATATATAATTATATATAATAATATGTATGTGAATTTTAAGGATCTTTTAAAATAATATGTTTTAGGGCTGAAGAGATGCCTCAGCGGTTAAGAGCATTGACTACCCTTGCAGAGGACCCAGGTTTGATTCCCAGCACCCACATGACAGCTAGGAACCATCTTTAACTCCAGTTCCAGGGGAATCTGACACCCTCTTCTGACCTCCCCAGCATTGCACCACAGGGGTGCACCTTCCTACATGCAAGCAGTACACTCATACACATAAGAAGTAAAAAATATAATAATAATAATTAAATAATAATAATAATAATAATAATAATAATAATGTTTCCTTATGGGTTCAAATATCCTTAGTGTTATTTATTTCTCCTTCCCTCCTCTCCAGTTATATCACTTTCCTTCCTATTTAGTTAGCACTCTACCATTATTCCCATTTCCCCCCTTAATTGCAACTATATCTCCCTCTCTTGTGCTCCTTTTCCCCTTTTCCCCACGGTCCCTTTCTACTTTCATGTTTCTGCAGTTACTCCGGGTTTTGCAATTTGCAAATAGTATCCACTAATAGGATAAAGCATGTAGCCTTTGTCTTTGTTGGTCTGGGTTATGTTACTCAGTATAATATTTTCCAGTTTCATGTTATTACATTCAAGTGTCATGATTTAATTTTTCATTACAGCTGAATAGAATTCCATTGTTCATTCTATTAAACAGATAAATACCTTTGGTCTGATTCTATTGCCTAGGTAAATGTGGCACCAATGGCTAAGACTGAGCAAGTATCACTGTAGTTAAGATTGTGTCCTCTGAGCCTAATTCAAACAGTGATATAGATGGGTCAAATGGTTTATCTGCATTTACTTTTTGAGAATTCTCTACAGTAATTTCCATAGTGGCTTCCCAGCTTGTAGGCTGATCAACAGTGAATGAGTGTTCTCCCTCCTTGTCATCCTTGCCATCATTTGTAGAAAATGATAATGGTGGCTCATCCTGTGAAAAAGCAGTGTTATATTTCTTTTTATCTGAAGGCAACTATACTGTTATAGCATGAATTGTTTAATGGGCTCTAGAATTAACTGACCACTTATTTTCAGACTTTGTAATTGTGGTATATGTATGTAAGTTATGTATTCATATACTCGAGTAATATAAAATTAAAGTGAAAATATGAAAAAAATAAAATTTGAAGAAAATAAAAGCAATATTCATCCGGGCTTGATGGTGCACGCTTTTACTTTTAGCACTCAGGAGGCAGAGACAAGAGGATATCTGTGAATTCAAGGCCAGCCTGGTCTACAGAGTGAGTTCCATGTCAGCTGGGGCTTCAGGGAGACCTTGTCTCAAAAAGACCAAAAAATATTCATAAATGGATAGAAAATTTTGAAATATAAATTTACATAATAATAAAAAGGCTGAAATTCTGAGTTTCATAAAAATAAAACGTTAAGGATTAAACATCCCATTATGAGGCTGGAGGGATGATTCTCCTGTTAAGAGCCCTGGCTACTACTGCAGAGAACCTGAGTTTTGTTCTCAACATTTGCATACCAGCTAATAATGATACAGTTCCAGGTGAATCCGACACCCTCTTCTGCCTTCTCTAGGGGAATTGTACCACATGCCATATATTGATTGTGCATGTAGTTCCCTTACATTGTTAAAACTATAGGTAGGCTTAATACAAATGGCGATTAGAGTTTTCAAATGAACATTATATAATGTGACAGCATTTTATGTAAATGTGAATATTGATCAGAGGCTGAAGACCCGACTGACAGGTTCATAAAAAATATCGAATGGATACCAGTATAGAAGTAATATCCTAGGGAACTTTCTCCTGATTTAAAAACTTAGAAAAAGAAATTTGGTATCCCTTTCTGTAGATGGCATGATATTATACCGAAGGGATGTCAAAAATTCACCAGAAATGACTAACAGTTTCAGTAAAGTGGAAGGTTACAAAATTAATCCACAAAAATTGTAGTCTTCCTATTTACCAATAACAAGCAATTGGAGGAGTACATGGAAACCCTTCCATTTACAATAGTCTCATAAATATATCTCAGAAAAAAAAAAACTGACCAAAGATATTAAAGATCTCTTCAATGAACATTTTAAGC
This sequence comes from Rhizomys pruinosus, assembly GCA_009823505.1. Taxonomy (NCBI): domain Eukaryota; kingdom Metazoa; phylum Chordata; class Mammalia; order Rodentia; family Spalacidae; genus Rhizomys; species Rhizomys pruinosus. The sequence continues at coordinate 4,738,567 of VZQC01006044.1, read as the reverse complement.
CTTTGAAGGAGATTGAGGAAGACAAAGCAGATGGAAGAATCTCCCATGCTCATTAATTGGAAGAATTAATATAAGAAAATGGCCATCCTACCCAAATTAATATAGAAATCCATTGCAATCATGATCAAAATCTCCATGACTTTATTCACAGAGTAGGAAAAAAAATAATCCGAAAATTCATATAGATAAACAAAACATCCCTATAGACAAAGCAACCCTAAGCAAAAAGATTAATGCTGGGGGAAATACTATGCCAGATTTCAATTGCTACTTCAGAGCTAGTTATAAAAATAGCATGATACTGGCATAAAAATAAACCTGTAGATCAATGAAATAAAACTGAATGCCAAAGTTTGATTACATATATTTCAGCCACTTGGTATTTGACAAAAGATCTGAAGACACTCAATGGAGGAAATCTTCACCTAATGGTGCTGGCAAAACTGGATCACCACTTGTAGAAGAGTTAAATTCCACTCCTACCTTTCACTTTATAAAAAAAAAATTCTAAGTGGATTGAAGACCTCAATGTGAAACATGAAACTCTGAAAATATGAGAAGAAATAGGTATAGGAAAATACTTTCTAAATCAGACAGCATTTGTGCAGGAACTAAGGTCAACAATTGACAAATGGGACCTCATTAAACTCAAAAGTTTCTGTACAACAAAAGAAAGAAATGTAGAGAAAACCCACAGATTGGGAGGAAGTTTTCATCAGTGACATGTCTGACAGAGGTTTAATATCCACATTATATAAATTACTCATAAAACAAGGACAAATAAAATAAATGACCCAATTGAAGAGGAGTGGCAATAAGGGGCAACCTTGCCGGGTTCCCACCTTTAAGGGAAATGGTTCTATTTTTTCTCCACTTAGGATGATGTTGGCAGTGGGTTTGCTATATATGGCTTTGATCATGTTGAAGAATGTTCCCTTCAGTCTAATTCCCTCTAGGACTTTAACCGTGAGGGAAGATATTTTTCATCATCAATTGAGATGATCCTGTGGTTTTTGTCTTTCAGTTCATTTATGTGTTATATGATATTTATTGATTTATGTATGTTGAACAATACCTGCATCTCTAGTATGAATCCAACTTGCTAATGATAGATTATCTTTTTGATGTGGGTCTGTATGCGATTTGCAAGTATTTTGTTGAAAGTTGTTACATCTATTTTCATTAGTGAGATGGATCTATAGCTTTCTTTTTTGCATGTATATTTGCCTGGTTTTGGAATTAGAGCGATGCTAGCTCCATAGAAGGAGTTTGGGAGAATTCCCTCTGTTTATATCCTTCTGAACATTTTGAGTAGCAATGGTTGTAACACTTCTTTAAGTATTTTATAGAATTCTCCCATGAAACCATCTGGACCCCGTTTTGTTGTTGTTGTTGTTTGTTTATTTATTTATTTATTTATTTATTTATTTATTTATTTATTTTTAGTTAGGAGGTTCTTAATTACATATTCAGTTTCCTCAAATGTTATGGGTCTATTTAAACTGTCAATCTCTTCTTGGTTAAAATTTGTTAGTTCCTAGGATTTAGATATTTATCTATTTCTTTTAAGTTTTCCAAACTTAGTGGAGTATAGGTTTTTGAAGTATTCATCTATGATTGTCTGGATCTTTTCTTTGTTGTGATGTGTCACGCGCAGCAGTCTCACCGGCAAGAACTTCACACGGACAACAGGATTCTTCTGCAGCAAACTTTGTTGTGTACAGCTCTCTTGTGAGAAGGACCCCGAAATGGGGAAGAGGCACTGCTTATATAGCAGTCTAGAGGGTTCGGGTATGCTCTGGATTGGTGCACCATCCGATGTCTCATTTGCATGTCCAATGCATTGGCTCGTAGCGCAACAGGGGCCAATGCCTCATTAGAATATTAGGTGTGCGGGCTCAAAGTCATGCGCAGTTTTGCCCTAGTGCGGAAGAGGTGGCTACATGCGGAAAAGGTGGCTAGTTGTTGTTCTCTAGCCATCTCAGGAAGTCGGTGCCATCTTTAAGGCCCAATGTAGAGCCACACTGTTAGCAGTGTGACAGGCTGCCAACAGTTCCCCCTTTTCTATTATATGGCTGGGAGAATGTCTGTCTTAGGTTGCCACTGCAGAGGTATACCTTACCCGTCATTGGGATAACAAACAGTTCGTCAACCGGTTAGGATCCATAGTGTCCCATGAACCCCCACCGATGACAGCCTCAGCGGTAAAAACTGTGAAGCGTCCTACGAGCTTCCACCGTTATGAGTGCTGATTTGCCCCCTGTCTTAGGTTGGAAATACATGCAGTAGGTCTTACCCGTCATTGACTACTTCTCCAGTATACTAAGCCAGATGTTAGCGGAGGAACCTGCTTCCAAAGCTGCAAGGGCCTGTGCAATGACCACCTTATCGCGCCGATGTTGGGCACGGAGCCTACACATTATCCAGAGCATAAGTAGAATCCCTCCACCTAAGAGTAAGCCAAATCCCGCCACCCCAGCCCATTCTTTGAAGTGTGAAACAGCGGTGGAAATCCAGGAAGCCAGTCCTTCAGCAAGGGAGGTGTCCATTCTGGTAGAATTCACAGTAACGATGGCCATACGAAGCTGGTTCATCAAGCTGTCAAATTCACCACTCCAGTTACTATCATGACGAATTGGCATTGGTCTTGGGAACACTGACAGGATCCCCCATCGTGGCTCCGCCTGAGTCATCCAGAGGCTGATCATGAGAATCACCAGCAACTGGATCACTGGTCTTTTCATGTTCTTTTATTTTTCTTGTTAATCGCTCAGGCACCCAAATTGGATTTTCTTCTTCCTGTGGAAAAACACAAATAGCTCCCCTGGATCTTATTAAAATAGGATCCGGGCCTTTCCACTTTCCAGATATGACATCTTTCCATTTTACTAATTCCTTTTGTGTTGTGGGCCAGGAATTGTGACGCTCGGCTGCAGAGCGGCCTTGAGCATCCAAATTTAAAAAATTTAGAGTAAATAATGTCACTGAGACAATTGTTTTTGGTGTCAGGGGAACGTTCTCCAATCCCTCTTTTTGTTTAATAATATAAGTTTTGAGGGTGTGATGTGCACGTTCCACAATACCTTGTCCTTGTGGATTATAGGGTAATCCAGTGATGTGGGTAACTCCCATCTGCTGACAAAACTGTTTGAATTTGGTTGCTGTATATGCCGGGCCATTGTCTGTTTTTAGTATTTGTGGTAGGCCCCAAGCACTCCAGGCTTCCAAGCAATGTTGAATGACCTGTGTTGTTTTCTCCCCAGAGAGGGGGCTAGCAAAAATAATGCCAGAACATGTGTCTACAGAGACATGTAGGTACTTTAATCTACCAAAGGAGGTGACGTGTGTCACATCCATCTGCCAAATTTGGAGAGGGCGTAATCCTCGCGGATTGATACCCACATGGGGGGTAGGCAAAAACTCAGCACAATTATGGCATTGTAGGACAATGTTGCGAGCTTCACTGCGAGTTAATGAGAAGCGTCTTCGCAAAGTTTCAGATGTCACATGAAATTGAGAATGGAATTTGGCAGCCGCCTCCAGGGGGCTGATTATAACAAAGGCGCCAATCCTAGTGGCATGGTCGGCTTGTTGGTTGCCCTTTGCCATGGGGCCTGGTAGTCCTGAATGAGCTCGAATGTGTGTAATATATATAGGAGAGGATCGAGACAAAAGTTCATTTTGAATTTCCTGGAAAATAGAGGCAACTGTGCTGGACATTTTAATCATTCCCACGGTTTCTAGGGAGTTGACAGCATTTACCACATAACTAGAGTCTGAGACAATATTAAGAGGCCCAGGAAAATTTTTTAATACTTCCAATACTACTTGACATTCTGTTAATTGTGGAGAGGTGTGATCAAATTGTATAGTGGTAGTTTTTCCTTCATGCACATACGCTCCTGTTCCACTCTTAGAACCATCAGTGTAGACTACAGCTCCCTCAGGTATTGGTTGGGTCCTAGTAACCCGGGGGAAGATTAAGGGCTGGCTTTGAGCGAAGTTTAATATCGGGTGTTTGGGATAATGGTTATCAAACTGTCCCTGAAAGGCTGTAACAAGAATAGCCCAATAGTCATTTGTTGCTGCCAGTACCTGAAGTTGTTCTGTGGTGTAGGGGGTAATGAGTTTTTGAGGCTGTGAGCCAAAGTGAGTAACCGCCGCTTTAAGTCCTTTTAGAGCCAGTTTAGCTACTGCGGCAGGATACCATTCAATGGTTTTGGCTGGAGATGCATTAGGGTGGATCCATAGGAGTGGGCCGTGTTGCCATAGGACTGCGGTGGGTAATTTAGCAGTCTGTAACACACATAAATGAAAAGGCTGGGATTGTACTATTCTGAGTAATTGAGCTTCACTTAGTACTTGTTCTACCCTTTTTAGGGTGGTCAAAGCTTCTGGGGTCATGGTGCGGGGTGATGTAAGATGTGAGTCCCCCTCCAGGATATCAAACAGTGGTTTCAATTCGGTTGTTGATAATTTAAGAAAGGGGCGCAACCAATTAATGTCTCCCATCAATTTCTGAAAATCATTAAGTGTATGAAGATGATCTCTTCGAATTTCAATTTTTTGGGGTTTTATGAATTTTGGACAGATAATAGTTCCTAGAAATTGTCCCACTTGGGTACTTTGGACCTTTTCCGGGGCAATTACGAGTCCATGGTTTCTTAGTGATTTGACCAGGACATCGAATGCATCATAAACTTCTGCTTGATTTTTACCACATAGGAGAATATCATCCATGTAATGGATGATTATTAGAGAATGAAATTGTTCTTGGACTGGTTCAAGGGCTTGTTGAACAAACAACTGGCACATAGTGGGGCTATTAGCCATGCCCTGGGGTAGGACCTTCCACTGGTATCGCTTGTCCGGTCCCATATGATTAATGGTGGGCAGGGTAAATGCAAATCTTTCTCTGTCCTGAGGACATAAAGGGATGGAAAAGAAACAATCTTTGATATCAACTATAAGTGTTTGCCAATCACTTGGAAGAGCTGACGGGAGGGGAAGCCCGTGCTGAAGAGGGCCAAAAATTTTCATTTGGGCATTAATTGCACGGAGATCATGAAGCAGTCTCCATTTTCCTGATCTCTTTTTTATAACAAAAATTGGGGTGTTCCAAGGAGAATTGGAAGGCTCTATATGTTCAAGCTCTAACTGTTCTTGTACCAGTTGATGGGCTGCGGCAAGTTTTTCAGAGGACAAAGGCCATTGAGGAACCCATACCGCCTCCTCTGTAAGCCAAGGTATGGGCAGTAAGCCCTCAATGGCCGTTAGGAAAAACCCAGGCCATGTCTATCTAATTTTTGTTTAGCAGATATTGGCTCAACTATTCCTTGATTAAATTTTCCCAGGCCTTTTCCAGGGAGATATCCCATTTTTGTCATTATGTTTTGGGCAGGGGCAGAGTATTCATTCACAAGTTTTAGTCCTAATTGTTTCATAACATCTCTCCCCCAAAGATTAATAGGCAACGGGAGGACGTAGGGGGTAAATTTCCCCTGTTGTCCTTCTGGTGCCCTCCACATTAGGGTCTTAGAACTAATGGAGGGTGAAGACTCATACCCCAATCCTTGTAAAGAGTGTGCAGATTGAGTCACGGGCCAAGCAGTTGGCCACCATTGAGCAGCTATTATGCTCTTATCGGCTCCAGTATCTAAGAGGCCTTCAAATCTTTTTCCTTCAACCATTAATTGTAATGTAGGCCTGGTATCAAGGCTAGCTATTAAATAAGCCGAATCGGTACCAGTAGAACCAAACCCTTCATTCCCTCTGTCTTTCTTATGGGAGGGGAATAATTTATGACAACTAGGGAGAACAAGGAGCTGAGCAATACGATCTCCAGATGAAATAGAAAAAAGACCTCTGGGAGAGGAACACATGATTTTAAGTTCGCCTGTATAATCCTGATCAATAACCCCAGGGTGGACTATGAGGCCTTTGAATGTTATAGAAGAGCGACCTAATATCAAGCCCACGGTGTCTTGTGGCAACGGACCATGAAAGTCAGAGGGGACAGGGTATATTCCCATCTGTGGGGTTAGGACTATTCTGGCGGTGGAACGGAGGTCCAGTCCTGCGGAGCCCGAGGTGGCTCTCCGTGGGTGTTCACAGGCGATTGTGTCCAATGAATGCGAGTGTGGTGGTCCCCATATGTTCGAGGGCCCTGGAGACGAGGGCCCCGCATCTCGTTTTTTGGATCCTCAAGAGGGCGCCCTTTGATATCTTTTATTGAGCGGCATTCATTTGCCCAGTGTTTACCTTTCTTACATCTAGGGCAAAGTCCAGGTACCCTTATGTTGCCTTGGGAGGTACATTCCTTTTTCAAATGGCCTGGCTTCCCACATTGGAAGCAGACAGGGCCAAATTTGGTGGGTCTAGCTTGTTTCTGTCCCTGTAAAATGGCTGCAGCTAGTCCAGCATTGGTGAGGGGCCCTCCTATCTCCCTGCATGTCCTTAACCATGATTGTAGACCTTTTGTCCTACGGGGGATGATGGCTGCTCTGCATTCTTTAGTACATTGTTCAAAAATAAGCTGTTCTATAAGGGGCATTGCTTGTTCCTGATCTCCAAGGATTCTTCCCGCAGCTTCCAGCAGTCTGGCGACAAAATCAGAAAAGGGCTCATTCGGGCCTTGAATTATCTTTGTTAAATTGCCCGAGACTTCCCCTTTGTTAGTCAGTGCTTTCCAGGCACGCAGCGCTGCAGTAGCTATTTGGGTGTAAACAGCAAGGGGGAAGTTGGTCTGATCAGCGGCGTGCTCTCCCTGACCGGTAAGCATTTCAAATGTCCATCGGGCCGCCTCGCCTCCAGCTGTAGCATTAGAGCGGGCTTGTGCCTGGCAGGCATCATGCCAGAGTGCTTTCCATTCCAGATATTGCCCCATTGTTAGGAGGCAAGCTTTTGCAACATACTGCCAGTCTGTTGGTGTCATGGCAATACTGGCCAGGCGTTCTACTTGTGATACAGTAAAATTGGCATTAACCCCATAAGCGCGGACAGACTCCGCTAACTCTTTAACTTGTTTGTGCTCTACGGCACGGTGGCCCCGACCACCATCATCAGTCTCAATGACTGGGAACATCTGTCTCATGGCATGCCGCACCTCCGGGGAGCAAAAAGAGGTGGAACATTTCCCAGGTGCATAAGGCGGAGGAGCAGAAGGCACAAGGGTGGGTGAGCTGCGGGGCTCGTTTACTTTCAGTTTTAACCTGTCCCGCCTCCGGGCAGACTGAAAGTGTTCATTTTTATACCGGGCCGCTTCCTCCTCTAAATCGTCCTCCTCGGACGGTGACAGTTCCTCATTAGACTCTGAATCAGTTAATGTTAAAGCTTGCAAGTCTTTAAACGGGTATAAAGTATCCTTGTTACCCTTTTCTTTTTTATTGCTAGCATCTTTGGAGACTTCCCTTTTTATATGTGCACTTAACTTTTCACCCCGTTCTGTTTCTGACATGCTTTCCTGGAGGTCCTCAAGGGCCTGCTGACCTTCCCTAATTTCTTCTTGACAGTTTTGATCCTGTAGACAGGATCTGACAAGCTTCCATATAGGAATGGTGCCAGCTTTTAATTTACCTGAACGTTGTTCCCTGTCCAAATCACCCTTAAGTTTGTCCCAACTAGGGAGAGTAAGCGATCCCGTGGAAACAAACCAAGGGGCACACCGATCTATTTCCTGAACGAAGGTATTAAGGGTCTTAGTAGAGACCTTCAACTGCCTTCCTCTTAAAACCGCTTGAAGGGCGGTAACTAGGGAGTGTGTATTACCCATCCTAGGGGCGATGCAGCCTTTGTGTTCAAGAAACAACATTACAAGGACAATTACAACAGCCAATAAAATGATTAGGCAAGCTTGGAATCCCTCTAGATCGTTAGAGAAAAGCATATCTCTCAGAACTAACCTTAAAAAATACTTCCTGAGCGCAGTTCTGAATCCTCTTCGAAAGCGAAGGGTCCTCTCGGCGCCAGCGATGGCAAGTTCCCAGGCCCGGGTCTTCGGCACCACTTGTCGCGCGCAGCAGTCTCGCCGGCAAGAACTTCACGCAGACAACAGGATTCTTCTGCAGCAAACTTTATTATGTACAGCTCTCTTGTGAGAAGGACCCCGAAATGGGGAAGAGGCACTGCTTATATAGCAATCTAGAAGGTTCGGGTATGCTCTGGATTGGTGCACCATCCGATGTCTCATTTGCATGTCCAATGCATTGGCTCATAGCACAACAGGGGCCAATGCCTCATTAGAATATTAGGTGTGCGGGCTCAAAGTCATGCGCAGTTTTGCCCTAGTGCGGAAGAGGTGGCTACATGCGGAAAAGGTGGCTAGTTGTTCTCTAGCCATCTCAGGAAGTCGGTGCCATCTTTAAGGTGTGACGTAGAGCCACACTGTTAGCAATGTGACAGGCTGCCAACAGTGATGTTTCCACCATCATCACAAATACTATTGATTTGGAGTTTCTCTCGCTCTCGCTCTCGCTCTTGCTCTCACTCTCTTTCTCTCATTAACTGGGCGAGAGTTCTGTAAATTTTGTTTATCTTTTCAAAGAACCAGCTTTTGGATTCATTGAATTTTATACATTATTCTCTTTGTTTCTATTTCATTGATTGTTGCTCTGATTTTTGTTAGTTCTTCCTGTCTGTTGGGTTTAGGGTTCATTTGTTGTGGTCTCTCAAGTGTTTTAGCTGCAGATCCTTAATTTGATCCCTTTCTGCTTTATTTATTTATTTTTTTATTTTTTGATGTGGGCCCTTAGGGCTATAAATTTCCCTCTCAAGACTGTTTTTAAAGTAACCCCCAGGTTTTTTGTGTTGTACTGTCTTTTATGTTCAGATATGGAAAAACAAAAGACCCTGAATCACTAATGCTTGTTATAATGTAAATCTCTCAACAGGCTCTAGAATCCACCCACCACTTATTTTCACACTCCGTAATTACTGTATATAGGTGGAGAGTAAGTATCCATATTTTAGTGTAATATAAAATTAATGAGGGAAAATGTGAATTCTTAAACAACAACCAAAAGACTGAGAGAAAGATGAAGGGCAATTATGGCAGAATGCATAATCTGGAGTGGAGTGGAGGGAAGGGAAAAGGGAATATGCCTAAACTGAACAGAAAAATTATTTCTGAAATACACAAAGCATCAATAAAAGCATAAAAAATAAATGATGTATTATACCACGAAAAAACGTTAATTTGGATAAAATGAACATGGAAAAGCACTCATGAGGCAAGGTTATATCAGTATGGCTTTATACAGTAGAATAATTAGATGAAAATTATTGATAAAAGCTACAAAATATTATTTACACAAAGGAGCAAACCCTGAGAACCATGGTTGATAATTTTATAGGGTTTGTTTGAATCATTAAAAAAGGCTTGATTTTAAATGTCCTCACAACAATTAAAGAAAATGTTAACAAAGATACATGGTGACTGATTGATTGATTGATCGATGAAGATCTTATGGCCAGAGACCTCAGAACTTAACTCTGTAATTCTATAAGGAACAATATTTGGATACTTGTTAATGTAATGTTTAAGGAAATTTTAGAAATATTAACTAGCTTAAATGCCAACTGTTTGTGTATAGTTTTAATGGTGTTGTTTGATTTGGAAATATTTTCAGTAAAACTTGTTAAAAAAAAGAACTCCAACTCAAACTTATTTTTAGAAATGGAATCTGTCATACCATATTTCTTTTTTATGTTAATATTCTCTATTTATAAGGAATAATACTTTTTTGGTCTTTGGGTCTCACTGTAGTTCCAGCTGTCCTGGAATTCGCTCTGTAGACCAGGCTGGCCTTGAACTCAAAAAGATCAGCCTGCCTCTGCCTCCCAAGTGCTAGGATTAAAGGTGTATGCCACCACGCCTGGCAAGAGGAATAATTTTTTTTTTTAATATTGAGACCTACACAATTTATTATGACTTGTACAGTTTCAGAGAGCCCAGGGCAAAATTAAACGTTCAATTATATTATTTATAGACTTTATTTGTTCCTGATTTTCTATGTCTGATTTAATAAACTAGATTGTTGTTTTGAAAAAAAGTAATTGAAATTATAAGCTATTTTATCTACTAATTGAAAATTCTATGCATGCAGTTGCCTGTACACTGAGAATTACACAGTGGGCCTGCACAGAGCTTGTCCCTCAATCAACCTAACTTACCCTAGGCAGATGACCATAGCAATAGCTGACTCAGAGACCTGGACCAAACTCATGGCCACATAATGAAAGTACTAAGAGGAGAGTGGAATGCAAACAGTATATAAACCCTAACCCTAGGCCCCAGTAAACGAGTCCATGGCAGCTTCCCTTGTGCCTGTTTTCACCCAACTCCCAGGGTCTACTTGCTGACTCTGCACCTCTCACCCCCTTTTGTTCATAGTCAGACCACAAAGTTCCCTGGCAGGCCCTGGGGATTGACAACATCTGCACCCATTGTGGTTTTTGACCCCCGAGTACTGGAGAGGCACCCTCTTCCTTGATCCGTGAGGAAGCCCCCTTTTGTGTTCTTTGTTCTTTTGTTTTTATTATTATTTTTTTTTTTTATTTTCTGTATGTGTATCAATGTACCGTCTGCATGCAGGTTTGTGAACCCGTGTCGTGCAATGCTGCGGAGGTCAGAAGAGGGTCTCGGATTCCCCTGGAACTGGAGTTCTCCGGAATTGGAGTTCAGAAGGCTCTCAGCCGCTGTGGGTGCTGGGGATCGAACCTGGGTCCTCTGTAAGAGCGGTCGGCGCTCTTAACCGCTAGGCCATCTCTCCAGCCCTGCTGAAGGTGAGTGCCTATCCCCAATCCCACCACAAACCCCTCTCCTCCCTTCCCATTTTCTGCCAACAGATGGCTGCCCTAATGTCTCTCCTTCAGACTCATAGACTTAAAGTTAAATCCTGGGACTTGGATTTATTTTGGAGGAGGCCTTTTGCATTGACCCTCCTCGCCATCATTCTGAGCCTATCTCAGTGGAGGATGTTCTGTGTGAGCATAACTCGGTCTGCCTCAAGAACACTGAGGAGAATTTGGAACTGCCTTGTGTCACTGGCTTTCACCTGGACTAGGAAGTTTCCCCTACCTGGCAACCCCCCTAAACTCCCTTCAGCTGACCCTGGTAGGGATACTCATCTTCCCACCCCACATCTGCCAATATACCCTTGGAGGGGGGCCCAGGAATCTCTCTCCTACTGGAGGAACTAGAGAAATCTGTTTCTGCCTGCGGTGTCTTTTGGGTAAGAAAGAGCTCAACTCTTTTTTTTTTTTTTTTTTTTCTTACTTCACTTTGGTTTGATTCAACTCAAGTTTTTTATCTGGGGCACTGTTAGGCTCAATCCGCCACACTCATGCAAGAAAGTTGCCGGGGGACTACAAATAGTAGTAGATATAAGTTTAATCGAGGGTTAGTTACGAGCAAGCAGAGAAGAAGCCACAACAACCAACAACTCAGACAGAATAGAGCAGACGATGCGTCGGGCCAAGCACACTCCCATGAGACTGGAGGGCAGCTGCGGCAAGGCCCAATTTCCCTTAGCTTTTATCCCAGTTAAGGGTTTCCATCATAGTCATGGTGCCTTCTCCTCTGATTGATAGGATCTTGGTTACAGATCAAATCAGTTTTTTTATTATGTGTATTCACCTGCTCTGGACTCTTTGTTCTATTGCTTTACCTGGTTTAGACTGTCTGTTCTTGTCCATAAAGCATTTAACTATGCTTTTTGGCAGAAGTTAAATGCTCTACTAATAAAAGATTAATTTATCTATGTCATGCTTTTGTTTTTTTAAAACTCTGGGGTGAACTCTAGGCCAAGATGGAGCTGACCAAGCTAAAATGGAGTCAGCTTGGTCCTCATAGCACTCAGTTAGGAGAAACTGGATACAGTATTGCTCCTTCAGCTGGGAGATGGGGGATGTCCCAACTCTTCACTGGTATAGTACAAACAGGAGTTTTGCCATAGTGATTTTTAATCCAGGCAAGGGGTCCGGATTTTGGTTCTGGGACCAACAGGGCATCAGTTCCATGCATGAAGCATTTCCTCTCTCTTGTCCGACTATGTCTTGTGTTTATGGTAACTCACCTTCCATGTGTCTATGCATGTATCTAAGTTTTTGTGTGTGTTTGTAATTCAAACACTATAATTGTCTCATGTTGGTTCTGTTAAACAAAGTGGCCACTTCAAGTTTCCATCCTTTATGTGCACAGAATCATTTGTTTTGGCATGCCAGACTAGATACTCATGTGCACACTTTAAAATATGGATATTTTAAAATGCATTTGAAGGTCTACATATCTCTAAACTTAATCATTTCAGAGCAGGTGGAAATTGTTTATAGGAGTCAGCCTCTGAGTTGACTATTTTCTAGATGACCTTTTGGTTTGTCTTTGCTTTCAAAAGAATTGTGTGAGGTAACTTTCTTGCTTTGGAAGTATTTTTGATCTGAACATTCAATCTACTGTGTGTGTGTGTGTGTGTGTGTGTGTGTGTGTGTGTGTGTGTTTATGACCTCTGTGGGCCAGATTCATTTATCCCTGATTTAACAAACTAACTCACCTTCTACCAGACTGAGAATGAATTCTTGGAGTGGCTTTTGTTCTGGGTGGGGCAACTTCGTTGCCTCTTGGGACCAGGTGTGGTAGCACACACCTTTAATTCCAGTCGTTGGGAGGCAGAGGCAGGCAGTTATTTGTGAGCTCAAGATCATACTATCTGGTCTCCTTTGGTGAGTTTCCACCCCGCTGCTACAAGGAAATTCTATCTCAAAGGACTAGAGATAACTGCCTTTTACTAGCTAGTAAAATTTTCATCAGCAGTTAGTCAGGAATCCTGGTCTGGCTTGGGAGGAGGTCTTTAGAGCTTGGGGAATTTCTGAGCTCTCTGGAGTACCCACGTGTTAGCCTTTTCATCTCTGCTAGAGACCCATTTTGGTGTCTGGCACCTGGATCAGTTGCTGCATGGCTTTCAGGCATGCATTATAGGCTCTTGCCTCCAATGGGTGAGGGACAGTAGTATATAACAGCTTTTGGTCTCTGTTATATTTCTGCAAGAACTTTTGATCCTGTTTCCCTCTCATGGGAGGAAAAGGGACCACACTGGTTTTGTGCCCTCCTTGCCAATCTGCCTGGTGGTCCCTCCTGTGTGCTGTGAGTTTGTGTTGTGGAAAAGTTGGTCTCAGAGAACTGGGTGAATCAAATAAATGAAAACTGTACTCCATTCCATACATGTAGTCTCCATTTGGATGAAGGCATTATATAAAATTATTGTGATCACTTTAAGATGATAGAGCAGCCCTCTCACCTCAGGCTCCTGATATTTTGGATGTGTGTTAGAGATTTTCTAAAACTATGGAACCTCAGTTCAGCTTATGCATAAGAACCTATTTGGAGGGTGTAAGTGTCTTAAGCCCTCATACTTAGTGAAATCTTATTCTGACATGCCTAACGAAAATATAAATATTTTAATGGTTTAACCTTGGTACCCTAAAAATATCTTTCCAAACATTCTCCCAACACTCAGGAGACTGATAGGAGGTAAGAAATATGACTCTGTGACAGATTCTCTTAAAAGAGAAACAAGAGGCTAGATTTACCCCATTCATCCATGTCAATGCTGGGATTTTTTTCTGATATGAATTTTAATGGGACTTCTTCAGACTTCCTACCCTGGGCACACTCAGTGATGAACTGTGACCTGGGAGATGTATGAATAAGCCCTTTCTTGCCCAAGTTGGTATTGGTCAAATTGTGTTGTCATAGCAATTGAAAGGAAACTAGAACAAAACTTGTACGAGAGCATGGGCTATTTGTTGTAACAGACTTGATCTTGCTATTTTGGTGAGGACTGTGCATTTGTAACTTTGGGCTGGAAAAGCCATTGAGTGCTTAGAGTTTGTTGCTGTGGAATATGGAACAGTTATGCTGAAAGGGTCAGAGATGGTGGAGTCCTAGCTTGAGAAGCTTCAAAGGGAAGCAGAGACCATCAGGGTTGTTAGTATGATATTTTTGAATTGAGAATCTTTAGCTTCTGGTCAATCGGACAGGGCTGAAGATTCAGCTATGATTAAGAAGAGACCAGGGGCTGGAGAGATAGCCTAGTGATTAAGAGCACTGACTGCTCTTGCAGAGGACCCGGGTTCGATCCCCAGCACCCAAATGGTGGCTAAGAACCGTCTGTAACTCCAATTCCAGGAGAACTCCAGTTCCAGGGAAATCTGAGACCCTCTTCTGACCTCCTCGGCATTGCACGGCATGGGTGCACAAACCTACATGCAGACAGTACACTCATACACATACAAAAATAAATAAAATTTAATTTTAAAAAAGTGGATTGCTGAAAAAAAAAAAAAAAAGAAGAAGAGACCAGAACCTGCAGTGAAACTTTTATTTTACTGGAACAATTGATGATGGTTATATGGGGGTGAAATATCTGTTATAGGTAATAAGAGATCAGCATCACTGTGATGAAATCTTCTGAGAAGAAATTCTTCATGGTTAGCAAACAGAAGCTTTGGTCAAGAGGGTGCCCTACCTTCCATCTCAAGCTGGAACCAGGACATGATGTCATTGGACATCAAACAATATGGCTTTCTTCTCTTACTGGTCAACCTAACAAATTTTTCTTATGTATGTATGTGTGTACATATGTATGTATGTGTGTGCACATGTGTGTATGGATGTGTGTACTTGTGTTCTAAGTATATTTTAATGTTATCAGCCATGATACCAGTAAAAACGTTGCCTCTGAGTTGGAACGTGGCCCTTCCTTCTCAAGACGCAAATTTATATTAAACAGCCAAAACAATTCAATTTCAACAAAGGTTATGGGTTATCTGTTAAAAAATTTAAAATAATGGATCTACACTGCCACCTACTGGCTATGCCCTTTCAACATGTAAAATAAAGATGCAACCAGGTTTTCATTGTATTAAAGTGTTAAGTTTTGGGGTATTTGGGAATAAAAAATAAAAGTTATAAAAAATTAAAAATTTAAAAAATAAAAAAAAATTGAATTCCGATTAACATCATTGTGGAATTCTCAGCCGCCATTTTTAAAATTTTTTGCATGCATACACACTAAGACAAGCCTGCATTTCGTTCAGATGACCAGTGGGTAGCTGGTGTTGAGGCCTGCATTTCATTTGGGTGACCAGTTGGTTTGGAAAAAGGCTCCCTTTGCGGACCACCAACCTGGGAAGCTGGTATGAAATTTCTGTCCTGGACTTGGGCAGGTGGAAAGTTACGGCCAAGAATGGGAAACCTGTCTCGTTGTCCCAGGTTAAGGACCCGAGTAGGAATTTACCTCTCTGGTCGGGTCACAGAAGTGACCGACTGGCCTCTAAGCAATGAGGCCAGTTCCCCACAGTGTCCAAAAAGTGGGTACTGTGTGTCCCCTCCCCTTAGCAGGACTACAATGCACCTGTTCCTGACAAAGGAAGCTTCCTAGAAGCTCCCAAAAAACAAAACAACAACAAAAATAAATCAAGATGGTTACGATGGTAACAACTTCTCATGGGGCATGTCTAGCCAGTCTTTATTTGACTAATGGGCATAAGAACTGTAAAAGAAAATTTTATTAAGAGCTAGATATTGAAAAATCTTTAAAACAGGTTTTCATGCCAGGCCTGGAGAAGGCCAAGAGCTTGGAGGAAGAGAGTTATTAAAATCTGCTTTGTGGGCTGGAGAGATAGCCTAGCGGTTAAGAGCACCGACACTCTTGCAGAGGACCCGGGTTCGATCCCCAGCACCCACATGGCGGCCAAGAGCCGTCTGAAACTCCAATTCCAGGAGAACTCCAGTTCCGGGGGAATCCGACACCCTCTTCTGACCTCCGCGGCATTGCACGTCACGGGTGCACAAACTTGCATGCAGACAATACATTCATACATGTACAGAAATAAATAAATAAATAAAATTAAAAAAAAAAATAAAATCTGCTTTGTAAGGTTTGCAGTTTAAAATGGTAATACATTTGAACTAATTGGGAATATAGAATGTTAATTGTTTTATTTACAATTTGTATTGAATTTCCAACAATAACTTTGGGGTTAAGGTACACAAATGGTCTCTATATTTTTGATGAAAATTTACACCTTGGTTCCTGTTTATGGGTATGTGTAATACACCTTAAGCATCTATAGATAAAAACATAAAAATTTAAAAAACAAAGAGGGAGGTGCTATAATATTCCTTCTGTATTCCAAACCTTTTGATAAATTTTCAATTTTGAGGTCTTGAAACTAACAGTGGGAGAAGATTTGTATGTTACCGCAGGTAAAAACATCAACCTAAATGCCTGAAAATGTACAACTTTTGGCTGTGCAGGATAGACTGGGAAATGCCAACAGAGAGGCTGACCCACCTGAATATTAAAGAAAAAGGATCCTCAGATTGCCTGAGTCACAGACACTGAGCATCTCTCTGAATTCTATTGGGGTTAACTGTTTATAATGGGCCCTAATGAAGTTTATCTTCTAGATGCTGAGAAACCTTCCTACCTCTTCCCTTTTATAGGGAAAAGAAAAACATAATGGTAATGAAGTCATTCCCGAACTGTAAATTAGAGTCAACTGTTATAGTTGTAATTTCTTATAAAACAGGTATAACTACCTTCTTTTATTGACTTATAGACATAGGAATTGTGAACGGATAATTCTCTATTTAGAGCCAAATATAATAGTAAAGTCTTTATAGGCTGTGTAATTAAGCAAAATATATTTTTACAGGAGAGCTCTGATATCATCAATGGATTATTCTACCAAGGAGATGTTGGATAGGGGATCTAAGCCCCAAAATTATAAAGGCCTTTTGCCTATAAAAATGGGATATCTGCAAGTAGAAAGGCGGTAAGTCCCTGTTGTCGAAGACCTGGTGTAAGCATAGAAAAATGTTTTGAGACATCACTTGCTAACATAGAGTTGGCCTCTGAAATGCCAGAGAGCGTTACCAAAGGCCACTAAAGCAATAAAGCAAAATATTGGTCTCTCTGAGTCAAGCAAGACTCCTCTGTCAGTATCAGCTACACCTCAACTGCCTGGAGATACTGTGCAACAGTGGCAGCATTATATATATATATCTACTATATAATATATATATATTAGTATTTATATATTCAGTATATCCCAAATCTAATTGGACCTATTGCTCTTCCTTGGAGGAATAAGACTCTACACGCTCTATTTGCTATGAAGCTATATAGCCTACAGTAACACTCGAGATGTTACAGCCACAATAAGAACTTCACTTTATAGAGAAACCAACAGTTTGTGGATTAGCATACCATCCAAACATCTGTGTCTATGCTCACAGTTAGTTTGCCACATAATATCATTTAAATAATCTGTACACTAATTGCTTGTGCTTTGTTAGTAGGATTAGAAAGGTACCTTAGATAAGCTGTCAATCCATGAAGGGAAACAGCCTGAAAAGACTAGAGTCAAATGACATCTCCAGAGAAAATAGACTGCTTTGTTTCTCACCCACTTGTGCCCCTTTCCCAAAGCCTAGGGAACAAATTGCAGAAGAGGAGGCATGGTAGTAGAATGTAAGGTTGTGGTCCGGGCGGGCGTGGTGGCACATGCCTTAATCCTAGCACTTAGGGCAGAGGCAGGCAGATCTTTTTTTTGAGTTCAGGCCAGCCTGGTCTTTCAGAGTGAGTTCCAGGCAGCTGGGGCTACAGGGAGACCACTGTCTTGAAAGGACCAAAAAAAAAAAAAAAAAAAAAAAGAATGTAAGGGTTGTGGGGAGATTGACTGAGACTACATCAATATAGACTGAGCTCTTATTTGATCAACATGCTTGTGCATACAAGCTTCTCCAATTGTACTATGGGAAACTTGGGTTGTTTCAAAATTTGGGCATAGATACTTGCAAATTGGTTTTACATGAATGTTACTTACATTCACTGCTTATGCTTTACAATCAGCTTACTTCGTGTTGGGATTTTTGGATATTAATTGGCCTCAGTGTGAAAATAAAGTTTCAGGTCTGAACTGCCCCCCACTGTCTAGCACTCAAAACAGGCTTGAGCAGCTGACTATTCAAAACTCAGGTTCCTTTGGGTTGTTAGCCTCATCCATGGGCTCCCCTGCCTCTCAGAAAAATTAAAAAATAAGATTAAAAGGGTGAGGTGTGGGAAAACTTAGTTAAGATGGGTAGCATTCCTAAGCCAATGGTACCTCCTTGGCCACACCCATGGGGTGGAGTGTAGTGAAAAAAAGATTTAGCATTCGGCCCTGGGGATTGAGTCATGATGGATATTTAAGCAGACATGTTGGAATAAAATATCTCTCTGCATTTGGAACTCAACCTGTGTACATGTGGTGTGCTTTCCTGTGCGAGTTTTCCACATGGGTGGTCCTGGGACAAAGTGGGCCCCACCACAAATTCTGGCAGCAACCTCACAGTGGAGCAGCCAGTAAACAACATTACTTCATGGCCTCTGCTTCAGCTCTTGTTTCCAGGTTCTTGTACTCAGTGACTACCCTGGGCTCTCCCTTTAGTCCCAGTTGGACTGGAGTTCGCTATGCAGACCAGCCCTTAGCATGATCTCACCATTGCTCAAGAATTAATCTTGGCATATCTATATCACAGTATTTGTGGAAATGGGAATGCCTTTGTATGCAGGGTTCCCTCTCCATCCCAGTTCTGTCCCACAGGCAGGTCCTTGAGGGCTCGCCATGATGTGGGTCAGAGAAAGGTGAGTGTGCTCTCTGCTCTCTCCCAAGCCTTCCTTTCCCAAAGATAATCAGATGTGACAGGGAGTCTAGTCAAGCAGGAACTCGTTTACTGAAAGCACTACAGCAGTTTATAAAAGCAAAACCCACAAGGGAATGTCCACGGTGCAAAACAGGCAGCCATTCATCTTAAACATCAAAGCAGCATGCAGGCTGCATGAACTGATTTTCCCATAGACTTCAATAGTAAGCATGAGCTTATCCAAAACTGTCCACGAGTAAGGAAATAGCTAGAGCCAATCAGAAAAATTTCAAAACAAGTCTGGCCGTACCTACCTTACTTCCTTTAGGCGCTGTCTTGTTTACTTAAGTCCAGCTAACAAGGGCCCCTCAGTTCCCCCTTGTTGTTTTTGTAAAGGGAAGAGTGCTTCAAGGTTCCCATGTGGTGAATCCCTTTAGGAGCACCTGTGCAAGGTGCCTACTACCATTGGGGTGTCAGCACTTCACAGGTTCCAAGCAATATCCTGTAATGCAGATTTAACCCAGGGCTTGAGAGGGCTATCAACTGGTTCTTCCCTAAGTATTTGTGTGAGCATGGTAATTTTTTGCTGAATTCTGGTATCACAATGAATCACTCCTTACAGCAAAAATAAGCCATAAAGAACAATACCCACAACTATATACAGGCCCCACTTTGACTGGGTGAAAGGGCTCTTAATACAATTGGTAATGTTGACCAATTTAGCCCAGGGTTGATTATATAACTGCAAAGCAACCCACCCCCCACGTATACCCCATGAGTACCAAAAGTCCAAACCCCACCAGTTTGCAGTCCCATGTTCTTTTTTGAGAATCCATGAGCACAGGAGAAGGTGTGTCTGGACAAAGCAGAACAGGAAAGTGATTTTTTATCCTTAAGGGGTCTCGTTGGCCTGGCCTAGCCTCCTCCAACAAATCCAAAACTATCAGAGTCATTATCAGGAAGAGTCCTGCTAAGATGCCTGTTGTCGTGATTGACCAGCAACACTGCCCATCCAGGCCTTGACATCCTCCTGCAGAGACAGAAATAGAAATACCATCTCAAGGGCGTTTGTGTCCATGGACCTTGTTATGCCCTTGTTTGTTTCTTTTTCTTTATCTTTTCCTTCCTATCCTGATGGTATTAGTCAGGAGCCTACTGAGTCTATTGCACAGCCACCATTCATTTCCTCTCTCCTTATTTGTCTTCATGGGTAGGTGGCTCTGATTGGCTGGGGTCATCTTCCCCCTGACAACAGAATTTGAGGTCTCTAGTGGGCACTCATATAGGATTTGGATCTCCTATTGGGTAGACACAGCTGAACCCTGGGCCCAGAGTTAGTAATGGATCTGGGCTTCTCCATTGCCCTGTAAGGGGGGGGGTGGTCTTTCCATTTTACCCGCACCTCTGGATGTGGTTCCTGGCATCCCCTGTTTTTGGAATCAGGACTCCAGTTGATTTTTTTTTTATTTTTTTAATTAATTTTATTTAGTTCTGTATGTGTGTGAATGTACTGCCTGCATGCAAGTTTGTGCACCCGTGTCGTGCAACGCCGCGGCGGTCAGAAGAGGGTCTCGGATTCCCCTGGAGCTGGAGTTCTCCTGGAATTGGAGTTTCAGACGGCTCTCGGCTGCCATGTGGGTGCTGGGGATCGAACCCAGGTCCTCTGTAAGAGCAGTCGGCACTCTTAACCGCTAGGCCATCTCTCCAGCCCCCCTCCAGTTGATTTTTATGAAAATCAATAATATTAATAGTGAACAAGTCCATGCCCAATTGGTCATGGGAGTTTATTCCCCCTTTTAGTTTTTGTAATTGAGTCTTTATATTTTGGTGATTCCATTCTATAATGGCTGGCCTTGGGGGTTGTAGGGGATTCCTGTTTTATGTTGGATACCCCAGATAGAAAAGAAGTCCTGTAGACTTTCACAAAACATTTTCCATTATCAGTTTTGATTTATTGGGGTATTCCCAGGGTAGCAAAACACTGGAGGAAATGGGACTGGGCATGTTTGGACTATTCCCCCATATGAACTCTAGCCCAACAGGCATGTGAGAATGTGTCAAGACACAAAGACCTACTTGAGCTTTCCAAATGGCATATAATGAGTCATATACATTTGCCACAGGGAATTAAGCTTAAGTCCCCTGGGGTTTACTACTTGTTGCTGTAAAGGCGGTACCTGTAGGAAAGGCTGGCAAGACTTACAAGTATGTACAATTTTTCTTAAATCTTTGAGAGGGTACTGGGGAAATCTCTTATGGAGTCCCCACCAATTTACATGGGTAAGGTCATGTCACCCCTGAGCTTCGTTCAGCCCAGCTGACAGGACCTGAGCAGAGGCCATTTTGTCTGCCTCTGCATTACCCTGGGCTAGAAACCCAGGTAAGCCTTGATGTCCTCTAAGTTGCTGTAGGTAAATAGGGTCCTGTCTTTCTCTAAGTAGCATGTGAACTTGAATCATTAAAGAGGTAATGGGATTTCCATCCAGCCGAACATAAGAGCCTAGCAAGCTGGGGAGAAGGGTGACCACATATAAACTATCTGAGAACAAATTCATGGGTTTACTTAACTTGCTCAGGGCCAGGGCAACGGGTTGAGCCTCGTCAGATATGTACATATCTCTGAGGTTCATTACTATCTTCTGGAAACACTACGACTGCAGCCCCAAGCCATCCCCCAACAGTGAACATGTTACAGGCTTTCACTAAGGGCTTTTGAGCAAAGAGTTGGGGGGGTGTCCCAATTGAGGGCACGGAAGGATGTCACCCACTTATGAGGTACATAATGGCAATCTAAACCTCCTAAGAATCCTTCAAAGGCCAGGACTACTGGGTTATTATTTTTGCACAACCATTCAGAATCCTTAAGTCAGTAGGGAATAACAATTTTATGAGGGTCTATGCCATAATGTCTCAGGGCAGCTTCACACCCCTTCTCTATTAAGTCAGCTAACTGATCCATGGGTGTATAAACCTGTGGCACCCCCCCCCAAGGTGGCATGTACCCACTAGAGGGGTTTCCCATCCTATGTGAGAACCAATGTCATTAAGGCCTCGCCAGGTAGGATCCACAACTCAAGGTTTTTACTAGGTGCATACTGGGCTAGTTGGGCTTAGTCTAGGGTTAGCCGCACCTCATGTAGGATGTCAAGATGCTGAGGGGCAAGGTGAATCAACTCCAAGGGCTGATTGCCCACCAGTAGTTGAAACAAAGTTACTAAGGTCTTGGTAGGGACAGGTATCTAGGCCCTCAGCCAATTGATCTCCCCTAACAGCCTCTGCAAATCAGTCAGTGTCATGGATGAGGTGATGGTTAGTTGGTGCTTTAGAGGGCTTGCCCCATCCAAAGAGAGGTTGGCACCTAATATCTTGAAGGGCAGTATAGTCTTTACCTTGTCAGCAAACACATGAAGTCCTCTAGCCCGAAGGCAATCCTGAGTGGTCCTGTGCAGGCTCCATAGTAACTGTGAATTGGGTGCCCCTAGAATTACATCATCCATATAGATGTACACAGTGGCCTATGGTTGCCAGCTCACAGGCTCCAAGAGAGCCTTGACATAGCCTTGACAAAAAGCTGGGCTGTTAGCCATGCCCTGGGGCAACATAGTCCACTCATATCTTTCTTCTGGAGCCTGATAATTTATTGAGAGAATAGAGAAAGCAAATTTTTTCAAAATCCTGAGGCTGGAGGGGGATGGAAAAGAAACAATCCTTAATGTATATTACCATAAGGAATAGATCAGATGGGATCACAGGAATCCAAGGCAGACCTCTCAAAGGAGTACCAACTAAGATCAGTCCTGCATTAATCTTGTGGAGATCCTGTAACATCCTCCATTTGGCAGAAGTCTTCATAATAACAAATAGGGTTATATTCCAGGGACTAAAGGAGGCCAGATGCGTCCCAACAGTAACCGTTCCTCTTTTATTAAAAATTTTTTATTTCATTTTTTAACAATAAGTAATAAGTTGTGAGTACAAGCATCCTTCATGTAAAACCAATTTGCAAGCAGTTGTGCCCAAACCCACAGTGCCCAAGGCTCCCAGCATCTAGCTGGAGGGGCTTGGGTGTACAATCAAGTTGATTAAATAAGTGTCCAGTCTATATTGTTATACTTTAAGCATTCACCCCAACCACAGCCCTTACATTCTACCATGACCCCTCTTCTGCAGATTGTTCCCTAGGCTTAGAAAAGGGGCAAAGGTGGATGAGAAGCAAAACAGTCTACTTTCTCTGGAGATGTCATTTTGGACTCTGATCAGTTCTCGCTATTTCCTTTCACGGGCTGACAGTTTGTCCTGGAATAACCTTTCAATCCTACTAATGAACCACAAGCAATTAGATATATAGGTATTTAAACCTCTGTACAATCTCTTTTAAAGCTTCTAACTTAGGCTTGGGTAATGGCCAGTGCTCCACCCAGACCACCGGTCCATGGGTCCCTTGAGTAGCAGACACCCAGGGGGCAGTGGCCCTTAGAATTGAGGGTGTATCAGGGCACTTTTGGGGGGTCACCCCAGTAGTTGTTGAAACTAGATAATTTTCCACCCGAATGGTTAGGCACCTGATTACATTCCTCAGTATCCAAAATGTCATCATAGAATGCCTTATGATCAGTGGTGATGTATGCCTGAGGTTACCCAAAAATATCTTGTCCCAAGAGAATAGTGGACAACCTGGGACCCACTGGGGATCGCACCTTGCCCTGGGCTACATCAATTTTTTGTCTCTTCTGACCTTGTATTGCCCCCCACCCCCAGAATCTGGGGTCCCGGTACCAAGGTCCAGCTATAGGGTATCTCCTCTTTTCTAAGAATGGTTCTGTTGGCTCCAGTATCAACCAGGCAGTGAATCCTCTTTCCCTGTATAGTTATGTCCATCTTTGGTCTCAGTCCAGGAACTATAGGGATGGTCCAGTTGGCCACCAGGCCTCGGATGGGCCAGCAGTCAAATGAGTCCCTGGCTTCTCCCACTTGGAGGGCTCAGGTCCCCACATCCTTGAGGTAAGGGGGCTGGAGGGTGCCCCATACCTAGTTTAAAGGCTTTCCCTTGATGTCAAATTTAGAGCGGCATTCCCTTTGCCAATGGTATGACTTAACGGAACCGAAGACAAGGAGTGGTCAGGGCCTTACCCCAACACCTTTGTCCGCCGGGACTAGGGCGAGGTTTAGTGCCCTTTTTAGGACAGTTTCTCTTGAAGTGTCCCATCTGACTGCACCTGAAGCATGGGCCACGTCCTCCTCCAGTAGTATAAGTGCCCCCCCCCTCCTCTGGACATGATGGCAAGGGCTTGAGTCAAGGCTGAAGTCAGTGCTTATGTCTGAGCCTGTAAAGTGGCCATCATTGATTTTGTCTTATGTGACTGTGTTCCTACATCTTTGGAGGCAATTATCCATTGTCCCATGGACCTATCTTTAAGACTGACACATGCCAGTTTAAGGACTTCCGTCATTCCCTCCCGTACCAGAAGCTTAGTAAACTGATCCCTCAACTGCCCAGCGGGGAGCTTGCATTGCAAGCTCTTTTCTACCCTGTCTATGAACTAGTTGGTTTCTGAGTGATCCCCACAATGGGGTCTTCCATAAGCCCCTCATTCAGCTTCCTGCAGGTTGCCACTC
Source organism: Rhizomys pruinosus (assembly GCA_009823505.1). Lineage (NCBI taxonomy): Eukaryota > Metazoa > Chordata > Mammalia > Rodentia > Spalacidae > Rhizomys > Rhizomys pruinosus. The sequence continues at coordinate 4,714,263 of VZQC01006044.1, read as the reverse complement.
TGATGCCCTGAACCTGGCCTGAGTAGGGGGCACCAATGGCAGCATGCTGAAGCCTGGAAGAAAACTCATCAGCAGTACCAGAGAACATCCTGAATGAGATGGGAATGGGAGGGTTAGCTGCCTGGTTTCTCTCCACCTGAATTTGACATTCCTCCTTAAAAAGAGCACACCATTTGATGAATGCAAGGCTTGGCAGGACAGCCTTAGCAAGCTCCATCCAGTCTTTGGTAGTACATGGCTGATGAGCTAGATCCTGGAGTAGTGACTCCACCCAGGGGGAATTGGGCCCTTCCTCTGCCACTGCCCTCTTAAGCCCCTTGAGATCTTTGGCTTCCCAAGGGTACCAGGCAGCAGAATGTTTCCCACTGGGGTTCAAATTGACTGGAAATGCCTCAACAGGTCCTCTACACTACGCTTCCCTCTCAAGCTCCTTATATGAGGGTGGTATTGTCCTCTCCTCCCCCCCACCGGGATGTGGGGGTCCCACGGTCTCTCTCCTGAGAGGGGGATGGGGGACAAGGAAGACAGGGTTACAAGGGCTGAAGGATCCTCCCCCCAGAAGTCTCCGGAGTGCTGAGAAGCTCCCTATCTGACCTGAAAAGTCCTGGAAGCCATTCTTCTGCCCACAGTGACTTTAGTTTCACTTTTTTTTTTCTTAATTTTATTTATTTCTGTATGTGTATGAATGTACTGTCTGCATGCAGGTCTGTGCACCCATTCTTTCCTCTCCCAGTTGGCAAAAGCCTGATTAACCTTAGTGGCATCAGACAGAGAGGCCGAGGGCTTAGGCTTAGGGTCCTTGGGCCTAAAGCATTCCTTAAGGGAAATATAGTGCTAGTGCGATAAAAACCCAATGCCGGGTCAATCCCCAAATGATTCTCTCTCTGCCACTACAGTTGCTCAACGCAGGCTCAAATGTCCCAATCAAACAAATTCGCAGTGGCAACCCAGGGGGCCAAGTGAAACACTGTTTCCCACACCTTTACTGTATTGGAGTCAGAAATTTCCAAACTCCTGCTCTTGAGCATATATCTCAGTGCTTTAAGCACTGGGTCCTCTAACTTACTGGTTGCATTACCCATCTATTCCTGTCTCACCTCGCAGATTGAATAGCCATGACAGAACACTAACCCCAAGTTGGGCACCCGTTGCAGGGTTCCCTCTCTGTTCCAGCTGGACCTCGAGGGTTCCCCGCGATGGGGGCCAGCTCCCCAGCCTTCCTTTCCAGAAAACAATCAGACTGGACAGGGAGTCTAGTCAATCAGAAACTCGTTTATTGCAAGCACTACAGCAGTTTAAAAAGGCAAAAACCACAGGGGAACGCCCCTGGCATAAAATGGGCTGCTAATCATCTTAAAGGTCAAAGCAGCATGCAGGCTACAAGAATTAATTGTCCCATAGACTTCAGTCATAAGGATGAGCTGATCACAAACTGCACACGAGTAAGGAAATAACTAGAGCCAATCAGAAAAATTTCAAAACAAGCCCAGCCATGCCTACCTTACTTCCTTTAGGTGCTGTCTTATTTACTTAAGACCACCTGACAAGGGCCCCTTATTAATACATAGGTGTGAACAAACACCTGAGGAAATAGTTCTGCTTAGAATTAAAAAAAAAGCAGGTACCATATTTCTATGTCCAACAATTCTTGATGAGAATATTTCTAAAATCATAGAATGAAATCTGTTCTTGCAATGTGGCAAATGAAAACTTCATATATGAATTATATCTAATTTGTCCAAAGGCTCTGCTTTTTAGAGGTGATCAGCTGGTATTATTTTTTCTCCAGGGAAACATAAAAAGAACAGGATTCCAAAGAAGATGAAAAATGAAAACCTCCATAAGTGGAAAAGCAAGCAAGTTCATATATTGATATGACTGCAATTTAGTTTTGATTCAATATATATAGTAAAAAATTTTCAAATTACAGAATTATAGAAAGTATAGAAAATGACATTTTCATTTTTCTCACAACCCACTCAACGTGGCATTCATTGAAATGAAGATTTGCAGTAGAGTACTGTGGCTTTTATTATAACACATAGTATTCGCCAACTGAATTATGGTCAATGAAGTATTGCAAATTATGCCTCCTCCTCACACTTTAATTTTCCTAACTTATCTTCATTCTATAGGGCATTAGATGAAGATTTAACAACGGCATGTGACATTTTAATTTACATGCTTAATCACATATACTTAATCAACTTTTTATTTGAATACTTAACTGAAATTTCTTTTAGTTAACATTCTGGCACAGAGACTATTTGGACAGCTAAATATGAAATTCATATGCACAAAAGGTGATTACACTGATATTTAGATTAGCTGTTATTTCACTTTTCTTAAAAACTTATTTTTAGATGAAGCATAGTAATTTAACAGTAAATCTTTCAAACTGAGGACTTGAAAAGTTAAATATTATCCCTAATGACTTATTTGTTCTAAAGACATGTTTTCATCACTTATTATTTATTCCACTAATAAATTTTGCATGTGTATGTTAAGCAGATATCAACGAGTAATCCTGAAACACATATATAGAGGCAAAATGACCAGAACAGCCAAGACAATCTTGAGGTAAAATAAACTTGGAGGATTGCTTTTGATTGTTGCTGTAAATATAAGTACAAGTGTAATTTGTAAGATAAGTCACATAGGGAAAGCCTCCCAGAGACAATCTCACAATTATAAACTCAAGGGATTGTTAGAAAAGGAGCACGGTGGAGGAAAGATAGCATCTTCAGCAAATGTTGTTGGCAGAACTGGATCACCATTTGTAGAAGAACAAAATTAACCCCTCCCTCTCACCCTGTACATAAATAAACTCCAAGTGGATCAAAGATCTCAACCCGAAACCCCCGAAACCCTGAATGTGCTAAAAGAAAAATTTGGCAGCAACCTACAAGACATAGGGGTAGGAAAAGACTTTCTAAATGAAACAGCAGCTGCACAGGAAATAAGGAAAACAGCTGACAAGTGGGACCTCATCAAACTCTAAAGCTTTTGTAAGGCTAAAGAAACAATCAAGAAAGTGAAGAGAAGGTCCACAGAGTGGGAGGATACCTTCACCCCGATACATCTGGCAGAGCATTAACATCCAGAATATATAAACTAATTAAATAAAGAAGTAAGAAAACAAATGACCTACTCAAAAGATAAAGAGCTGAACAGAAGAAGTAAAGATGGCTGAGAAACTTCCTAAAAAGTGTTAAAGATCATTAATAATTAAGGAATTGCAAATTAAAACCACACTAATGTGTCATCTCAGTCCAATAAGACTGGCTAAGATCAAGAAAACAAAAGACACCAAATGCTGGAGAGGTTGTGGGGACAGGGGAACACTCCATCCACTGCTGGTGGTGAATGCACACTAGTACAACCACTATTGCAAGTATTGTGGAGAACCCTTAAAAGACTCAAAATGAGTCTACCACCTGACCCAGCCATACCACTACTGGGTATATACCCACAAGACACATCCTACAGCAAAGATGCATGCACAACTACGATTATTCCAGCTCTCTTCAGAATAGCAAAGAGCTGGAACCAACCCAAATGGCCCTCAACTGATGACTGGATAACAAAAAATGTGCTCCATCTACACAATGGAGGTCTATGTAGCAATAATGAAAGATGACATCATGAACTTTTCAGGTAAATGGATGGAACTGGAAGCCATTATGCTAAATCAAGTAACACAGTCACAGAGAAAAAAAGGCAAATTGTTTCCCTCATTTGTCGATGCTAACACCAAATCCCTAGGTAGCAGGCAAACTGAGCAACTTTATTATCATATTTCATTGTATCTGAAAGTAACTTTGTTATTATAGTGTGACTCTCTTGATGTGCTCATAGGCTCTAAAATTGACCTACCACTTGTATTCACACATTGTAATTACCATATATGAGTGGAAGATATGTATTCATATTCTATAAAAAAGAATATAAAGTTGTACTTCTTTTTACTTGCATGCAACTTTACTGTTAAAATGTGAATCCCTAAATGTGTTTTGGAATTAACCTATAGTTTGTTTCAGATTTTGTAATTTTGATTTATGTGTTGAGTGTATATATGCATACTTTGGAATAATATAAAATTAAAGGGAACAAAAAGAGAGAGAAAAGCTTATTCAAAGAACTGACCAAAACAGTAAACTTCTGCATCACAAAATGTATAAAAGACTGAGAAAAAGATGCAAGACGGGACTTACCATGTATGACAGAATCCATGAGCTCTGGAGGGAATCAGGGGGCACGAGGGGTGGGCATGGATGGGGGAATGAGTCTAAATTTGATTAAGAAATGTTGTATGGCCGGGCATGGTGGCACACACCTTTAATCCTAACACTCAGGAGGCAGAGGCAAGTGGATCTTTGTGAGTTCAAGGCCACCCTGGTCTACAGAGTGAATTCCAGTCCAGCCAGAGTGACAGGGAGACTCTGTCTCAAAAAGACCAAAAAAAAAAAAAAAAAAGAAATGTTGTATGAAATACACTCAATAAAAATTAACTTAAAAGACAAGGAGCACAGTTAAATAGTTAGGAGTCAGGTTGATTCTATGTGCACTGAGCAGAAGAATGGTAGGCTCTCCTCTTGTACCAATCATCCACCTAACAATAAATTCTCAATCTGGGTAATGGTGCCAGGTATGGGTTTCATCATGTGCAGCGACCCTTAAAGCAAATTAAAAAATGGTTGGTTACTCTCATAAATTTCCTGCTACTCTTGTTCCAAGTGGTGATATCTCGCCAGGTCATTTTTATTACATCTAGCAGGATTGACAGCTCCTTACAACTGATGATTAACCTTCTCTTCTGGTATTATTGGTACCACTTATAACACTGTGAATGTTAGCCAGTAGGAATAAAGCTTCCAGGTTATTACCAGATCAAAGTTCCCATGTTCTATAACTTAGGAATATGTTGTCTTCATCAGTAGGGTATCACCATCAAATTCTGGACAGTAACTAAGATAATCAGAAGTAAACTATAATGTTTGGGAGAATTCATATCTCACTGTCCTATAAATCCCAAACAAGTAATACATTATTAGCAGTAGTCTTCTATTTGTTAAAGTGTTGTCAGGTAGGGGCACTGCTGCCCAATTATAGGCTAACTTACATTAAAATAATTCTATATATGTGCATGAATATTTTCAGGAAGTTTTTACTGTAATAGGTTTCTATTTAGCTTTTTTCCAATGACTTTAGTATCAGTTATTGTGTCCTTTGTTCCCTCCTCTTTTTCTTCCATTCCCTTTTTGTTTAAACTGTCTTGTTCCATTATTCTACTTTACCTTTTATACCACTGAGGTAAAAAAAGATCATACAAAGAGGTGCTTAACATAAGATATCATAGAATCCCTGTTTGAATCACTACATTCATAGAACCAGTCACACAAAATCCTAGTAAAGATATGAAAAAAAAGATGATGTGAATGCAATACACACAACTTGTAAGACAATTTGGCAATTTCTAACAATGCTAATTAACTGTTCATTCTGCAATCCAGAGAATATCCTCCTTGAGATTTATTCAGAAATACTGTTATTTTATGTCCATGAAACAACTTACTAACAAACGCTTATAGATGTTTTATTCATATGTGAGACAGCTGAGGGAAAATTAATAGTTCCTTGAATATACATAAACAAAAATTTTTGTACAGATTTTGGAATATTATCCCTTACTCAAAATAAATAAGATATCATCTATGAAAATATATAGGTAACTTTATTTTGGGGGAAATAAAATATTTAATTAGAATCATACAATTTGACTTCAATTGTAAGTTCACTGAAGATCTTGTTGTATAATATCTTCTAAAAGAGTTTTCAACACAGTAAGTGGCAATCACATCATCTTGAAAAGCAAGAGATTTCAAAAAAATATTATAATCCTGAAAGCATATATTATTTCCTTTTATAATTGAATTCACCATTCTCCTTCAAATCTTCACTTTATATGCATTTTAATCTACTGTATTTACTTAAATCTTCATTGAATTCTTTGTTTTCTTTTACAGTCAACTCTTGATTTTCACAATTCAACAGTACAATTGAACAAATATTTATTGAGTGCCTGCTAATGATGCAGCTAATATAAACTAGCAGACATCTTAAAAATAATTCATATTTGGCTTTTTAATAAATTATGATTTTAGTATAAAATACCTTGATTTGTATAATGCTTTATAATTTTCAGGGTCTTTTACCATACATTATCTCATTTGATTTTAGGCAGATTCATTTCCCTACTTAAGATAGGCTGATTTGGCTTAGGCTCATTGATATTAATATTAATTTGCATTCACTAAGCACACACTGGCTGTACAGCAGGAGCAGGCACCTGCTAGAGTGTGCTGAGCAGGTGGAGCTCATCTGTGATTACAGCTCAGAGGTGGACAATAGTGCTGATGCACATAATAGGGTGCTAATGACCACACATACACACTGGCATATATGCCTGAATTTATTTTATATTGCTGTTAACCATAGAAACAGGTATTTTGAAAGTTACAAATAACTATTTATGATGGCCAAATAGGATGGCATAATAATTGTGTTTGGATGAGTCATTCACTTGAGATCTAGTAGCTGAAGAAACCTTTGTGACTATCAGTATTGCCACTGGAAAAAGAATTTAAATGGAAATGTACAAAGTAACCATAGAGAAGACTTCAGCAGCAGCTCTGAAAGCAAGAGCTGATGGCAGCAAGCCCATCAGTGGAGGAGTATTAATGCCCATGGTCATCTTCCTTCTGGAAGCACATTTGTACATTACCTTCTTTGGGAAGACAGTGAGGAGTACAGACAAGTGTTGGATTTGGGAATAGATTTTCAAAGATTAGCATATTTACCACTCATAGGGTTGAGCATTGCAGGAAAGCAAGTGTGTAAAGCTCTCGACACAATGCTTGGCACGTACTCAACACTTAATATGTGGTAACTGTTACCCACAGTGATTTCAAGGCCAGCTGGGGTTACAGCGAGACCCTGTGTCAAAAAAAAAAAAAAAAAGTACTGTTACACATTGTTTATCCTTCATAGCTTCTCGTACTCCAGGACCTGAGGCAAATGAACTATTTGGGAACAGTGGCTACAGCCGTTATAATATGGTTTCCCTGGGCAGGTGAGCAAAGAGGGAGAAGAGCCATATTTCTTTCCTTTTCATGGAGAATGTAAAAAATATAAAAGTAACTTTAAATGTATAACTTTAACTATAAGAAGCAAATTTGAAAGCCTGAGTACTGTATTTGAGACTGATTATAGGACATAATGCAATAGATAAAATTATGGTAGCAGAAGAAAACCTATTAGTTTTCAGGGATTTAATGGGTGAAATGAAAAAAAAAAAGAATAGGATGAGGAGACATTTGGAAGGAGGAATTAGTGTGAGTGGTAATCTAATGTAAGATAACCAAAGTGACCTGGAACTTGAAAAGAACAACTACTTTTCACTTTTATATAATACAAAAGATAAATTCTGAACATTTTGTTGCTTCTCTCTTCATAATAGTGAAGAATTGGAAATAACCTAAATGTCCCACAACCTTTGAATGGATAATGAAAATGTGCTAAAATGGAATTCTAGTCAGCCATAAGAAAAATGAAATTATGAAATTCATAGGCAAATGGATGGCACTAGAGAATATTATTCTGAGTGAAATAACACGAAGGCAGAAAACCAAGTGATGCATGCTCTCCCCTTACATGAATATATATCCTGATATAACACCAGGAGCCAAGAAATTGGAAATGATACATGGAGGTAAAGAAAAGAAAAATCTCATATCTGTGGTCAGTAAGGAATAGATGTTACTATTGGGAAGGTCGGGAGGGAGAAGTGTGGGGTTTGGAGGAGAGGAGAGAAAGAGAAACAGGGAGTACGACGCAATGGGGGAGGCCAGGAGAGAGAGAAGCGATGGGGATCATGGGGTTGCTGGGGCTGAGGAGGGAGTAAGGGAAGAGGAAAGAATAGAGATGATGGGAACTTGAGAGGCTAGGAAACCCTGAGTGTAATGCGATGTCCAGAGACCCCATGAAAATTTCACATACACTGTCTGAACATTAGCACACCAGTTGTGCAACTGGTCAGTGTGTGGCAGGGGAAACCATGCAAGACAGAGGTTACCTCTTTGCATGGCTGACCAGATTATTCCAAGTGAATTCAAAACAAGCAGGCTATCTCCAAAGGTCTTTATTATTGTAAGATTATAAGACGCTTTCTTTGTACTGAACAGGTACCATGTGGCCCTGCTAAGGGAAGGGTAATGCAGAACCTGGTGGCAGCCACTGTAGAGAACTGGCCTCTTGACATAGAGACCAGTCAGCTACTTCTGTAGCCCAGCCCAAGAGGTACCTCTAACTCAGGCCCTTAACCTGGGACAAGGAGACATGTTTTCCCACTCTTGGCCATGACTTTCCACCTGCCCAGTGACTGCTGACCCGTGGACAGGAATTTCAGGCTGCTGGCTGTTGGCATATCTTCAGCTTATGTCCACTCACCACCAGCTATCCAGGTTGGTGGTACGCACAGGGACTTCTTTCCAACCAACTGGCCACCCAAATGAAATGCAGGCCTGCTTTGGCCTGTATGCATTTAAAAATTAAAAAAAAAAATGACAGCTGGGAATTATGTAATGATGTTAATAGAGAATTTGATTTATTGCTTGCTATAGTCTGCTTTTATAAATCAGATGACATCAGTTCCCAGAGCCAATCACTGGTCCCCAACTCCACTCCACTGCACTCCACCGTTGCCCCATCCAGCATCAGGCACCGAGGCCACTTTGTTTGCTCCTCCTTGGCGTGGGGGTTAGAGTAATCTCCTGACTCCCATCCACATGGTACCCTGAGAGTTGCTAGCTGAGAACTAGCCCCCCATTTCAAACTGGATCTTCCTATACCAGATATAGAAAACAGGATCCTACTGTTTAAAACAGTACATTCTTTAAGGATAGGACATAGATTAATGGAAGAGGAATTGACCTACAATTTTTCTATCTGAAATTAAACAACCATAATGCAAGACAATGTGCACACTGCTGGGAGAGAAAACCAATCAGTCATACAACCCAGGACCAAACTCTAACACTCATGTTGAGCTGCCCAGAAAACTACATCTATTGGTGCAGTGGAGGTACTGTTGTCTACAAGATTGTCAACAGCTATCTAATTGGACTTGGAACCCTCACAATGGGATTGAACCCATTAGAGCGACTATAAACTTAGCCAGATGCACAGGGCTAGAGAGGACATATAGCCTAGAGAAAAGCCTTTCAGGGTCATATCTCTAGAAAAATAAAATTTCTTAACATACACTAAGTATGGAATCTTATATTTACAGACAACCATATTGTATTCCACTCATCAAAAAAGCTCTGCAAAATATGGAGGCCACTGCAGAATGGGATAAATGGTCAGACACATACCATATACCTAAAAATAATTCATATTCCTAGGAGCCACATCTACAATTGGACCTTTTATTAGTTAGGGTTCTCCAAAGAAACAGAATCAGTAGAACGAATATGACTATATATATATATATTTGTGATAGAGTCTGAGTAGTCCAACAATAGCTGTGCCTCATGGGAGAGGCTGAGGATGCAGGCAGTTGCTCAATCCACAAGGCTGGATGTTTCAGTAATCCCAATCCTGTGCTGAAGGCCTAATGGATTCCTGGAGATCTGCCCATCTTTGGTCTACACTGGGATCCAAAGAGTTGATCATAGCAGCAAGACGAACTCACCAGTGAGAGATAAGGCAAGCAGCAGAAAAGGGACGAGCTCCCTTCTGCCATGGCCTTCTTTACAGGCTGCCCCATCAGAAGGGAACGCCACTTTTAGGGTGGGTCATCTGAAGATGTCTTTCTCATGTTTATTCATCACAAATCTAGTCAAGTTGACACCTAGGATTAACAGGATTAACCACCACAGAACTGTCCATGCAGAATGAGGGGCAGAGGAAAAATATGGCACCCCTCAATTCTGACCATTGATGCTTCTGTACACAATAGAGAGTAAACCAAACAGGTTGCCAGAATGTATATACCTGGACAGGGCATCTATATTGAACCTCACCTACCAGTGCTCAGGGATCATTTTGGAAAAGGGGGCAGAAAGATTGTTAGAGCCANAGGGTTTCCCTGTAGCCCCAGCTGTCCTGGAAGTCACTCTGTAGACCAGGCTTGAACTCACAAAGATCTGCCTGCCTCTGCCTCCCAAGTGCTAGGGTAGTTTTAAATTGTTTCTCTAAATACTAAGGATGTTGAGCACTTTTTCAGGTATTTCTTGGACATTTTTATATCCTCCTTATTTCTTGCTTTTCTTTATTTTTCTCTGTTCTGATCTGTAGCCAATTTTTAAATGACTCATTTGTTTTCTTGATTCTTTCATTTTGGATTCATTGTATATTCTGGATATTAGTCCTCTATCAGTTGTGTAGCTGGTGAGTTCTCTCCCACTCTGTGGGCTTCCTCTTTACTGACTGTTTCTTTTGCTATGCAGAAATTTTTTAGTTTAATGACATCTCATTTCTCCATTGCTGGCTTTAATTTGTGAGGGACTAGAGCCTAATTTGAAGTGTCCTTACCTATACCTAACTTGTAGGGAACTGCCCATGTTTTCTTCTAACAGATTCAGCATTTCTGACCTCACAATATGGTGTTTGATTCCTTTGGAGTTGATTTGGGCACAGCATGATTCTTCCATATGTTCTGAGTATTAGTTTGATGAGATCTTCCTTTCCACATTGGTACTTTGTTCATAGTTATTTACTAAAGGAACTTCATGAGTTTGACTCATGTAAGCACTACAACAAAGAATCTTATGTAAATTAAATGGAATTCTTTGGACTTTTCAGCAAGTGCTGTGACCTTGAAAAGCAGAGAAAAGAAAGGGGGGGGGAGGGGACCAAGAAAAGGAAAAGCAAGTAAAGAAAGAAACTAGCCTAGATATGAGGCTCAGGGTAAAGCAGATGTGGAGGATATGCAAGGGCCCAGGTTTCATGTCCAACTTCCACCCCCAACACACGCACACACACACACACACATGCAAAGACAGAGCAAGCTTTTAGAGTAAAACACCCATCTGGAAACCTGCACGAATAAGTTCCTATCCAAGAAATCCTCACATGCATGGTGGATGTGGGAACTACTGCAGTCAGGGAACTGTGAGATGCACTCATGGTGCTGGACAAATCCATCAGAATGTCTTCAGAATTCTCAACTTCAGAGTCCTGCAAACACTGAATGTTGTCCTCAAATGAAAGGTTTATGTTACAAATGCCCATTACTATTTTTTTTCCATGGGTAAAATATCTTTTAAGTCTTTTAAGTGTTTTGGAATTTTGTGTACAGTGTATGAATCCAGTGTTAAAAAATATTCACTTATTGTGCCAGTTTATCCAAGAAATGGTGCTTAGGTCAAGCTGGTCCATAATTACACTTCATATCACAAAACCAAATCATCAAATTGTTACCTTACTTAGTAATTCCCACCAAGAGCTGTTAGCCTCTATATGTCTTTATTTTATGATTCTGTAACAATATTTCAAAGATAGCAAAAGAAGTTTAACATATTGCTTGCCACAGAAAATCATAATTTTATTAGTTATATCAGTAACATGTTTAATATAATATGTAGATCAAGTATTTTTGTTAAAGACAAAACATAATGTTATTGTTTGAAATAGGGTCTTATGTAGCCCAGGTTAGCTTCAAATTCTCTGTGTAGCTGAGGCTGGCCTTGAACTTGTTTTCCATATCTACCTCCCAAGTGCAGAGATTATAGATGTGTGCCAAATGTCTGGTTAGTATTTACATGTTTGTTGTTTGTTTGTTGAGGCAGACTCTGTCTGTAGCAATATCTAGCCTGGAACTCATTACATAGACCAGGTTCTCCTTGCTCTCACAGAGATCTTCCTCACTCTGCCTCCACAGTCCAGGATTAAAGGCATGCTCTACCACAATCACCATTAGTATTTCTAATGTGTAAACAGGCTCCAAATTTCTTTTTTTTTTAACATTTTTTGTTGAAATCATGTGTGTTTCATACATCATTTCTCAGTCCAATCTAGACTCATCTTCTCTTCCATGTTCCTCACCCTACCTGAGTTCATGCACCCTGCCATCCCTACCCTGTATAATTTTCTGATTCTTTTCAAAGTTTTTCAAAGCAGAGGATTATTGTCCTTAGGGGAACTTTACTGTTTCAGTCAGTTCCCTGTCCCTGTTCCTCTGCTGTTGTTCCCTCCAATCTGTACCACTTCAACATATGCATATATATATATATATACATATACATAATACCTGTACTAAAATTATATAATCTGTACACAAACTCTCATTTCCATATCATATTTCAGGATTCACATTTTCCTTTTTAAATTTATATTACTCTAAAATATGCCTACCTATCTACCTGTATACCAAGATTACAAAGTCTCAGAATCAGTGTTTGTTTAATTCTAGAGCCTGTTAAGGGATTTACATAATAAGAGAACAGTTGCCCCCTTATCTTTAGTTGAACAATGGAAAGAGTCCATCTGGTAAATACCTCACTCATTTAAGCTTCCAACTTCAGAAAGAGCATAATGTTTTCTGTTCCTAGGAACCAACTGCTTCTACATAAATAAACTGTTGCTTTTTTGGTGGGGGCTAAACACCATCAGACATGGCAGTCAAATGAACCATATTCTCTGTGTGGTATTGGGTATCAAAGGCAAGAAACATTCAAGAATGAGGGAAGTTTTGATATTTTTTTTTCTCCATGATAGGGTCACAGAACATGTTCCTGGGGCGTACTTGAAAAAGGTTCTCACAGAACAAGAAGGCTTGAAAGCCCAGCACATGAAGATTTGAACATAAAGCCTGCATTGCAGTGCAGACACAAGTATGTTGAAGTTGTGGGAGTCAGAATCATAGTCAAAAAAGTCCATACATGATGTGGAACCTGGGCAGGAGAAAGATGAGCAGAACGCCAGCTCAGCAGCCAGGTGAGGCAGATGGACCTGCCTTGGGGCTTTGTGCCTGCCCCTCCCCCACTGGAGGATTGGGAGCACTCAGAAACCTCCCACCTCAGATTCCAGCCAGCATTGAACAAAGCCAGACAGGCATGCCAAAGGAGCAACCCCTCCCCACCTCAAGCTGGTAATGCTGTGCTGTTGACAACCGGGCAGTTGCAGTGTTACTGATTCTAGTCTGTGCAGCCAACAGTGAGTCACCAGAATCCCAAACAAACAAACAAACAAACAATCAAACAGTCATCCACCAGCCAAAGACACAACAACAACAACAACAACAAAAAAGCAACATGGGAAAACCTCATAATCAATCCATGCCAAATTCTGTCAGTCCTATAGAAGATTCCTACAGCAAGATCTACCTGGAAGGAAACCATGACATGGACCTTAGAAGACCAATTGAAGACACATTCAAAGAAATAAAATAATATAAAGGAAAAAAAAATCAGAGAACTAAGGGGAGAAAATTAAAAACTCAGGAAGGGACTAGAAGGAAAGAATGATAAACTCGGGAAAGAACTAGAGGGAGAGAATGACAAACTCCAGAAGGAAGGGGAAACACTGAGAAGATTCTAGGGTGAAATAAAAAAAAAGGAACTGAACAGCGAAGCAAGGAGCTATAAGAAGAGAATGACAAGCTCCAAAAGGAAGTTGAAATAAATCATAGGATGAAATGAAAAAGGAAATTGAACATTAAGCCAATCAAAAGGAAAGTATGGGAATAAGCCTTAAAAGCAGAATGGGTGAAGCAGAAAAAGAATATCAGACCTGCAGTATAACACAGAGCAACTAGAATGTTCAAGTAAAGATTATGATTTTTTTTAAAAAAAACACAAGAGTAGAACAACCAGGAAATGTGGGACACTATGAAAAGACTAAACCTCCACATGTTAGGGATAGAGGAAGGAGAAGAATCCTAAGACAACAGTATTGATCAGATAGATGGTCAACAATATAATAGAAGAAAATTCTCCCAAACTGAAAAAAAGTACAAATAAAAGAAGCCCATATACACCAAATAGACAAGACCAGAAAAAAATTCTCCACACCATATCATAGTTAAACACTAGATGCTCGGGCTGGAGAGATAGCCTAGCGGTTAAGAGCACCGACGCTCTTGCAGAGGACCCAGGTTCGATCCCCAGCGCCCACATGGCGGCTAAGAACCGTCTGTAACTCCAATTCCAGGAGAACTCCAGTTCCAGGGGAATCCGAGACCCTCTTCTGACCTCCGCGGCATTGCACGACACGGGTGCACAGACCTGCATGCAGACAGTACATTCATACACATACAAAAAATAAATAAATAATTAAAAATAAAAATAAAAAAAAAATAATTAGAAAGGCTTATATTGATTGGATTCATACACATCCACTTATGGACAATTCATAGTAAAGAGCAAGAAGGCATAAGATGTTTTCTAAGAATCAATAAGCTATTTCTGCAGATTCATTTCAAAATTCTGCAAAATGATACTATAGGAAATAATTTCTTTCCAAAATCAAACCTGAATTTCATTTACCCAAGAAAATAGAATTATCAAGCCCATATCTGAGACTTCTCAACACATGGAGTTTATATGTCAGTTTACCAAGTCTACCTTTCTTTACAAAGTAGCAAAAAGTGGATGGTTTCTGCAAAAAGGCATTATTTTCTCAAAACTGTGGAGAACAGAAGTCAAAGAACATAGTACTGCTCGGGTTGGCCCTTCCGGAGGCCTGTAAGGAATGGTTGTCTTTGACTTGTATGTGATCATCTTCTTGCTGTCTTTGAATCATCTTCTGTCTGTGTGCATCTCTGTAGCCATTGTCCCTTTTATGAACACACTTCATATTGACTTGGGACCATTTGGTGACTTTATTTAAATTGATTTTCCTTTAGACTTCACCAACAAACAAGGTTACTTTTGTGGTACTGAGAGACAGCACTCCAGCATATGTTTAAACAAAATTTAAGGAGACAGCATAATCCATAACACTTAATTCTTGCATACAAACTGAAGTAGCAAAGAGCCTTTCAAACACTGTCCAGTTGGCCTCCTTGGAAACATAAAGCAGCTATCTGTCACATAAACATGCATGTCTAATTATTTCTGTTAATTAGTCAAGGTACATTTAAAACCCCAGCCTAAGATTCTTCTGGGTTACATTTTACGTGAAGATAAATCCTGTCAAGAAGAACAAAACACATTTCTTGGGTTTGGTCCAATATCTCTTCAATTGTATAAGAATAACCTTAGTGTTTACATTTAAACCGCTAGGCCATCGCTCCAGGCCCAGTTTTTACGGTTTTATAAGAGATGACCTCTACATATTTGTCTCCAATTACAAGTTTGCGGAGCAGACCTAACCTCCAATCATCTTCGATTATTTCTCCTTTTTCTATGGGGGGGAAGGCAAGAAAGTGACTACTCCATAGCTACAAGAGGACATTTTGCTCGCAACATAGAAAAGGTAAGGTTTGTGATTAGGACTCATCTATAAGCTAGTTATGTTACATGTAGGATCATAGGGAGGGGTTCAATGTTTTATCGGCAATCTGCTATGAGAGCATTGCTCCAGCTCCTGCCCATCTCCGGTCCCGCTCCTGCCGCATGCCCCAGCTCCTGCCGCAGCCCCTGCCCCAGCCCCCGCCCCAGGCCTGCCCGCCCCGCCCCCAGCTCCTCACCCAGGGCCCTCTGCCCAGCCCTGCTCCAGCCCGTGCGAGCCTCGTTCCAAGCTCCTGCTCCAGCCCCTGCCCGGCCTCCAGTGCCCACTCCCTCCAGCTCGTGCCCAGCTCCGGCTGCCCCAGCTTCTTGCCCCATCTCCATGTCCCAGCCTGTGCCCCAGCTCCTGCCCCCAGCTCCTGCCCAGCACCCTGCCCAGCTCCTGACCCAAAGTACCTTGCCCAGCTCCCTGCCCAGCTCCAGCAGCCAGAAAGAAGCTTCTTGCACGACCCAATCCGAACTCCACCTGCTCACAAGGCAAAGCTGGTGTGCCAAGAGGTAGCAGGTATGAAGAAGTGCAGCTCTGCTGGGGAAACGGTCGCTTCAGCACTGGGCAGGCTATGGTGAGCTTCTCACCTTGCTTAATGAATTGCCCACTGTTGAGGAGAGCACTGCCCACGCCGGAAGTAGCACTGCGGGGAGCAGGGTGAGCATAGTGGAGGCGTCAAGTTGGAAGTTTGAAACCCTGATGTAGCGGGGAGCAGACGCTGGTAGAGTTCACTAACGTGTTCATTTGGAACACTAGGGTGTCAGGAAGCTCGGGTTTTCTGAGAGGCTTAAGAGAAGAGAGTAGCTCCTGAAACACTCCCCAGACAAGGTCTTAGCCCAGGCTGCCCAAGAGGACCCCTGCTCCAAGCTCTAGAGGGTCCGTGGAGGGGTCTACCCCAGAATAGAGCACAAGGCTCTCGCCCCGCAAAGCTTCAAGGCGGCTCCAGCTATAGCCCAGATGGACCATGCTTCCGCTGTAGTCTCCTGTGGTTCCTAACTCACAGCTGGCTCCATTAGGGATTTCGTCTCTCGTCCCCCTTGTTGAAGATGTGACCACTTTTAAATAAGAGCTGGGGCCTCGGGTCCCTTTATGGAGGTTCGCGGTTGACCTTGTGAACAGATTGACTGGCAGCCCTTGTTCGAGTCATATTATTCTTCGAGGCCTGTGCAGAGTTAGCCTCCCATGGTTTAAAAGAAATGCTGTGGGGGTAACGCGCCGTGCTGGGACCCAAGGACTAGAACGNGAGCGCCGACCGCTCTTGCAGAGGACCCGGGTTCGATCCCCAGCACCCACATGGCGGCCGAGAGCCGTCTGAAACTCCAATTCCAGGAGAACTCCAGTTCCAGGGGAGTCCGACGCCCTCTTCTGACCTCCGCGGCATTGCACGTCACGGGTGCACAGACTTGCATGCAAATAATACATTCATACACATACGGAAATAAATAAAATTAAAAAAAAATTAAAAAAAAAAACCGGTAAAACTGCTTTCTTTAATTGACTACTAGACAATAAGCAATTTTAAACTGAACTTTCTGGAAGGCTGATCAAATGATTAGAACTTCAATCATTGTTGACAGTTTGAAATGTTGCAAGTACAGAAACCAATAACAATTTAGCTTGGCTTATCTTTAAATCCTTAAATAGCCATTTCTTGCAAACTTCTGTGTCTAACCTAACTTAGTGTGCCTATAGATAAAAACTTTTGAAATGTATTATTTTAACAAAACCCTAGCTACCACCATCTGAGGGCTCTACCTGAGATTTCTCTTTTGCTGTGACCACCTACTTAATGTCTCAACCAATGTATTTGATGACATTTGTTTTATGATATTCTTCATTCTGTTACTATATAAACTAACTGGAACAAGGAATATGGAGTGAGCCAGATCTCTCTTCCTGGGCCATGGTCAATTACTTTTGGCTCCCCAATAAACTATATCATATTCTTTAATGCGAGAGGTGTGCTCTTTCGTAAACATTAGTAAGAGGCCATGGGACAGTAGCTCTGTGTGAGGGAGATAGAATACTGTGATACATATGAGCAAAGAGAGTTAGAAAGGGTTATTCCAGGATAGAGGAGGGGGAGTGTATTAAATGTTAACTTACATCAACAGCCTTTTGGAAAAAGTCATATGGAAGCTTCTTAAAACACATACATAAGCAATAGGAAATATGTTCAAGTAGAGTTTTCCTCTAACAGAGGGAGAATGTCCCTACTTTATATTAGTCTAACAAACAAAATGCCCAGTACCATGTACTCTTCTTTAGTAGTTGTTGAAAGAGTACCATAGACTCTCAAAAAATTGCTTATACCAGGTAATTTCAGTGTCTCATTTCAAAAAAGATTCTTATCTTTGCCCTTGAATGATATTTTTGTTGTTTATAAATTTCTGAGTTGATTTTTCCCTAAAATAATTAGGAAAATTATTCCTTTCTGTTTTCCTCCCTACAGAAAAGCAATGGAATGTGGAATTCTTATTTCCCTTGTTATGATTGTATATGCTTAAGTTTTTCCTTTTTTTTTTTTACAATGTGTTGATATAATATGTTTGGTCTTCTATTAAGAGTTTACTCTTGAAGATATGTGGACAAGAATTTACTCACACCAGATAGGGAAACAAGAACAGAATATGGCAGATATACAGCCAAACTCCAACCTGGAGAACCCATGAGTTTTACTTGGATTACTTAGAGGAAAATGGGTGAAAATTTACATGCAGAAACAGAAATGATTCAGACAGCTGCTGTATTACCAAAAATCCACTCCAGCCTGGATGACTGTTCATGAAAGCTGGAACCTGGAACTCACTTCACAGCTTACAGGCACTGCTACACGTTGTAGAGTGGCTCCTCTGGTTGGTTTAGTTAATATGTGTCTCTTCCTACAGCTTGGCTGGTCTCTGCCTCATCTAGGTAGTTCAGCTTGTCTGTTTCTTCCATGTGGTCTTCTAGGTAGATCTACTTTTCTGAGAGTGTCTCTCAGTAGTTTTTATGGTGTATAATGTTTGGAAAGGCAGGGGCCTAGTGAACCCTTTCAGTTTTAGGGGAGACTTCCTGAATCTATTGACATGTTTACTTCTTTTAGAACAATGTGTTGTTTACCTCCCTCAAGATCAGCTTGTTGTTAAACTATATTCCCTCCCATATGGAAGTTATTAATCTCAGGGGAAAATGCTATGCAAAATGATGGTTTTCTTAAAAATTATGATTACCAGGCATGGTGGCACACACCTTTAATCCTAGCACTAGGGAGGCAGAGGCAGGCAGATCTTTGTGAGTTCAAGGCCAGTCTGGTCTACGGAGTGAGTGCCAAGACAGCTGGAACTACAGGGAGACCCTGTCTTGAAAAGAGAAAAAATAATTATGATTATTTTTGGTAAAGATTCTTAAATTGGCAAATTGAGATGACTAAATCTACAGAATGTTAACTAGTATTTCTTAGTAACTAAACATTTGTCAAGTACAAAAAGAGACAAAAGGGGGAGGAGGCTGGAGAGAGGGCTCTGAATGTTTCCCAGTAGTCACAAGGCAGGTCACAACTATCTGTAATCCTAGTTCCAGGGTATCCTATGTCCTCTTCTGGCTTCTGCAGGTAGCAGACTCCTACATAATGGATATACATACATGTAGGCAAAACATACATTCAAGAAATAAATAAAAAATAAATGAAAATTTAATAACTTTTTTCACCCAATGACCACAAATAATTTTTAATACAGATTTTAAAACTGCCCTAATAATCTCTAAAATTTTGTTAAGTAAAAATCATTTTCTATGAACTCCCCCCACTAGCTGAGGAGCTACTGGCATTTGATAACTGCTGGGAGAAGAAGCATCATTTGTGTTAACTTTATGATCTCTGGTATGTCAGTCAAAATCCAGGGCAGGGTCTATGGCCCCCAATCATTTGGGTAACAAGTCTTGGACTCGATGGGGAAAAAGTACCAAGGAACATAAAGCAGTGTGGGTAGGGAAGGGAAAGTGAATCTAGGAGTTGGGGGAGGAGGGAAATATGATCAAAATACATTATATGTAGTTCTTTAAGGTTAAGACAAATAAAAAAGAAACATTTTTTTCTCTCCTGTACACAATTTTTGACTTCTATCCTGACTCTCTTCAAAGCTACATTTACTATTTTTCTATGCTTTTCACTTACTTGGATCAGGGTTTTTTTGCATCATGTGACAGCTCATCTTCATTATCAACTTAACTGGATTTAGAATCAAAGAAGAAACCTGTTTCTAAGCATACCTATGATGGCATTTCCAGAGATGTTTAAAGGAGAAGAGTGACTGTGAATGTGGGAGACAACTACTCCTGAGCTGACTGAACAAGCAGAGAATGAGCTGAATATTGGAATTCCTCTCTTTCTGCTTTCTACCTACATGTGTAATGTGAACTGATGCATCATACTCCTTCCCCCACAGACAGAGATGCTCTCCCTGCCATGTGTTCCCCATCATGATGGACCATGCCTCAATTTGGGAGCCAAATAAAACTTTCCTTCTGAAAACCTTAAAACAAGCAAAAACAAATCAATGCCTCCTATTTCCTTTCCTCTTCGTTACTTGAAAAAATTTGATTTTTAAGATTCTATGTATATGAGGTGTAGAACAAGTAAGAGAAGGCAATCTGATATTGACCTTAAAGCTTCATTTCTAATAGCAAACTTTCATAGTTTGGGAGGGTTCTATGAATGGTATCAGAAGAGAAAAATAAAGTAATAATCCACAGAAGGTGACCTCTGTCAGTTCATAACATCTAACCTGCTAAGATGCACTTGTACAATACTGGCATGAATGCTATTAGAATAAGCAGCTATGTAATGACTGGATTTACATCCTGTGTTATAAGATGGAGACTATACCTGTCACTGATAGGAGGTCTAAGAACCTCTTCTTCAAGAGCAGCCAGTGCTCTTAAATTGTGAGTTATTAACTTTCTTTCTGTGGAAGCATGATGATACAACTTGATACTTTAACACATGCATAAAATGGTCACAACAGCTTGTGGCTGCACTTCTCACTGGAGGGATGGAAACATAAGTACTCCAACATAGCCAACTCTTCTAGCCAATTGAAAAAGCTCCACGTCTAACTCATCTGTGAACCCTGTGACCCACAGTAGGCACCAGCATAGAAAGATATTCCCTTTTCTTCAATAATGATGTAGATGTTATGGGAGAAACCAACCACTTTCAGGTGTAGTTAAGACTGTCTTCAAAAGAAAGAGCTCATGTCTGGCAATATTAATGGGTCCAAGAATCTGAAGTTAGGGAGGTCATAACTCTAGATGAGGACATATTATTATTACTTTGCTAAATGTGCATAGTATTAAACTGACTCCTAAATATTTATCATTATACCTATAGATTAGTGTATCTCTCAAACATCATAAGAGAATCTTCTCTGTGCAGGATGGCAGATATCATGGAGACACAAAACTGATCAAGGTTCAGAGAGTATAAGACTGAATTCTTCAGTTCTAAATGGAGCATCTATATGGCTGTCTGCGTTAGTTTTTTTTTTTGTTCTTGTTGTTGTTTCTGGATAAATCACCATGACCAGGCCAACTTATAGAAGAAAGTGCTTATTTGTATTTCTATTCCTGATGGATCAGACTCCATGATGACAGTGGAGGCATGAGGGCAGAGGCAGCTGGAGGAGAAAGCAGGGTATTTATATCTCCAAGCACTCACTGGAAGCAGAGTGACAAACTGGAAGTGGGGCCAAGCTAAGAAATCTCAAACCTGTCCCCAGTGTTATGCATTCTATAGCATGGCCACAGTCCCTAAGGGTTCAATGACCCTTCTCCAAGTAGTACCACCAACTGACCAAGTGTTTCAGTATTTGAAGCCCATGTTGAACACTTCTTATTAAAACCACCATACTGTCCCTTCTCCCAAAGCTCGTAGATAATTCTGTAGAGGAAGCAGAAGACTGCAAGAAACAAAGATAGTGGAAGACTACAATAAAAGAGGGTTTCCTAGGTATAAAAAGGAATATGTTCATATGAATGAACAGTGTTGTGATAGCACATACAACACCTACAGATGATTCTGCCAGGTAAATATCTAGCATGGAATCTGGGAGCCTTGACCATATCTGAGGAGTTACTGGAGATCAGTGGTTGCTTGAAGAAGCAGAGTCAGTTTTCCTCAGGGATGCATCCCTGAGAGGCTCACAATTTTCCATTAGATGCCTCCTCATCTCTACTCCATACACATACTGGCATCACTAAGTAGACATCACCTGAAAACAATATTGTTAAAGGAGAACACATGAAATTGAAAGGGAATAATGATGGTGGGAATAGGGGAAGTGCAGTGAAATACATGATCAAAATCTCAATTATATGAATGAAATTCTCAAAAAAGTAAGAAATAGGAAATATTCCCAATAAGGAAAGTATCCAATAGACCTGAGGTAAGTTACTTTTTCCAAAAGAACAAATGGGAGTTGAAAACTTACTTCAAAACTTTATTAAGTACTTAAATATTTTATCATTACAGATATAATTAATGCATTATTTACAGTATGCATATGGTCAATTTACATATTATGAAGTTATTCTTCCCTTATAAAGAATAAATCCATGAGAATGTCATAATGCTGATGTGTTTTTTTTTAATTTTATTTATTCATGTATGTGTATGAATGTACTGTCTGCATACAAGTTTGTGCACCCGTGTCGTGCAATGCCGCGGAGGTCAGAAAAGGGTGTCGGATTCCCCTGGAACTGGAGTTCTCCTGGACCTGGAGTTTCAGACGGTTCTTGGCCGCCATGTGGGTGCTGGGGATCGAACCTGGGTCCTCTGTAAGAGCGGTCGGTGCTCTTAACCGCTAGGCCATCTCTCCAGCCCAATGCTGATGTGTTTTAAATAAAATATATAATATGGGCCAGGAAAATGGCTCACTCAGTAAATCACTTGCCATACAAATGTGGGGAAAAGAGTTTGACTTACAGAATCTATGTAAAAAATTCAGGCATGGTACCATGTGCTTGCAATTTCGATTACAGAGACATGAGAAGTATACAGGTATATATCTGGCATTAAATGACCTGCTAGTCTAGCACCTTTCGTGAATTACCAGACTCATGAGAGATCCTGTCCCCCCAAATAGTAGAAAGGCTCTCTCTCTCTCTCTCTCTCTCTCTCTCTCTCTCTCTCTCTGATATAATTTGTGCTAGGACAATGAATGCTTCTGCTAAAAACTATGAAATAAAGATAAATCATAAGATCTATTTCAAATCAATTGAGATGTGCTGAGACAAAAAGCCATAGTAAATAAATTCAAATGAAAAAGAAACCAGATGGAGGAGTGAGATATTGTTGACCTAAATTTTCCTTTAGGGGACTCATTAATTCTTGGCCCAGAGTAATAGCTTGTAAATGAGGGAAAGAAAGAGTCCCAAGAAACTGATACCATGGTTCTGCCTATTCCTCTCAAGCCTTGGCTGAATCCCAGGTCCACATGACTCACAGAGCTAATTATTCAAGCAGTTTGGAATTCAGGAAATTGTATGCTACTGAGATTTAAGGATTTGAATTTGGAGATGTCCGCTGGAGAGATCTTGATGAATACCTAGAATAATTGTTTGGAATCTATGTAACTCTATGTCCTCAACAGGTCTTGGTCAGTTGAAAACTAGTTGCTCTTCTGCTCAATTACATTTTGATTCTTCACAATCATTCCCATTTTTCAGTCTGCCGAATATAGGTATAAATTTTGTTTCTAGGTTTCTATTTCTCTAGAGAAATTATCACACAAATATGGCATTAAAGTAATACGGATTAATTGTGTCTCATTTTTGTGGATTGGAAATCCAGGATAACAAGTCTGAGGTCCTTGCTTAGGATGGTGGTGGGTACCTGCAAGGTAGTGTACTTTTCAAGAAGCTTATTCTTATAAGAAGAATTAAGTTCTTTGAATTTTTAAAAGTATTTTATTTATTGTCTTTATTTTATGTACATGGATATATTGCCTATATGCATTGCTCATGAATTAAGAGAGGTCATTGGATCCCCTGGAATCGGAGTGTGAGCTAACAGTTGTTAGCTGCCCTGTTAGTGCTGGGAATTGAACCTGTGTCTCTTCAAGGGACCTTAACCTCTGAGCAAACTCTCCAGTTCTAGTTATTCATATTTTGAGGACTGAAATTTTACTGTTCTTACATGCTGTATTCTAGGTTCCTTTTCAGCTGCTGGTGACACATATTTCTGAATTTTCTCACTTAATCTTTTGGATTGAAGTTTCATGTCTAGTCTTCTTGCTTGTTGGAGACCTTGTGGGGGGAGTGAAAGAGAAAGAGAGACAGAGATAGAAATATTTTGTAAGATTTTCAAACCATATTTTTAGCCAGTCATAAATTTCATTCTTATTTCATGTCTCCATGTTTGGCAAGGATAAATGATGATCTTATTATTTCCTGGAAGAGAAACCTTATGGACCATACTTAAGTCTGCCCCTAACCAAAAGTGTGATGCTAATTGAAGTAGCAATGGAAATACCTGAATCACAGGCCATTGTCACAAATGATGATTTCAGGTATGACTTAAATATCATCACTGAGTGTGACTATCATGATAGTCTAGGTATGCGTTCATTTCTCTGCAGCATAGGACAATTCATTCCTATGTATAGGTTAAAGATAGGGAGCATGCATATTTGCCTACAGAGCCCAATTTTATGCTCTTTGGTTCTAAAATGTTACTTGAGGTTTAAGGTATCCTCTAAATCTTTTATTTTCTACTAAATCCTAGGTTTTGGAAAAGCACATTTTTAATCTGAAAATAAGGCATGATAAGTTTAATTTTGAGAAAAAGTTCCTTCTCAGTTGTTGGAGACATATTTCTACATTTTTCCATTTAATATTCTAGATTGAAGCTGTATGACTAGTTCTCTTGTTTTTTGAAGAGATAAATATTTATATGTATATTTACTACATATAAAAGTAATATGTAATAAATTTTGTAGTTTGATGTTCTAGGATATGGAATTTCAAACAATATTATTTATTGAGCAATAATCATTCATATATCTTGATAATATGTGAATTAATTATATACAACATCACTGAAATTTGTGAGTTAATAATATTTAAAGCTGAAACATTTTAAAGTAGCTGCCTACACAGAAATTCACAATAAAAAATAATCTATTCTCAATTTTCAACAGCCAAATCCAGGGTTTAATAAGCATTGTTATATACTCACACAGAAAACCATTATATTTGATCATCAATAGAATATACTAATATAAATAATCCCTAACCCTAACCATAAGTAGTATAACTAGATTAATTAATCTGTTTGCTTTTTATTGTATTTTATTAAACATTACTCTCATAGCATTGAAAATTGCATCAAAATACATTTCAAGAAACTTAACATTTTCTTAGAGAAAGTTTCTTTGAATGGTATGATTATATTAGGTAGTTTGGAAAGGAAAGGCAGTTTATTACTTTTTCTGCATTAAACCATTCATTGTTAACATACTTTACTGTAATTAATTTTAATAGATTCTTCTAGATTTGTAGACTCTTCATTTTTGTTTCACTATTGGATATGCAAAACTGCTATATAAATAATGTAATTAGCATCATCTAAGTAAAATACAAATTGAAGTATATAATAGAGGTGTTTTGTAATAGCTATAGTCTTTTCTTTGGTAGATCAATCTATATTCAATTATTTTTACCCATATAACCTTTCAAACTATATTATTCCTTTTTATACACTTTTGAAAACCCAGTTGGGAACTGTGGCTGCACTGTAAGAGTAGAAATTATAATGAAAAGCTTTCAACCAGATCATAGAGTATAAAGGGAATGTTGCAAATGAAAGCTACAAATAGCTTCCCTTCTGTCTCTGGAAATACCCTGATTTCTTATGCTACAATGAAGCCAAGGATAAGAAATAAAGCACAATATCCAGCAGGCAATATCCCTGCTGGTTTCAATCAATATAAAAGCACTCCAGTGTGCCTAAGATCACCAGAGTTCAATTTAAAATGTATCCAGGTCATATGTTATGTATCAGGGTCACCCACTCTTGAATCAGGTGTCATGTAGGTATGGAATTCTCTGCTTGATGGGTTGCTCCTCCTTATTGGGGCTTAATTCCACAGACCTCATCATATTGCCCACAGGAAATCTTTCTACTCTTGGCATCTTAACAATCAACACAAGATGTGACCTCTATCCCTGCTAGACCTAAATTTCTTATTCTTTTCTCATCCAGATTCTGATATTTATAGAAATCAAGGATCAGATACAAATGGATATTAGATATATATCATATGTGTGTGTGTGTGTGTGTGTGTGAATTAAAACTTGCAGTGTGTTCAAAGAGAAATCAGGTTGGTACTAGAAAAGTTGAGGTGTCAGGGGTCCTGAGACATGTTCAAATTTAAATATCAACACCTGTGACTATTTTTGAAATATTTCTTCATCTGGACAGTAATTTTATTGGGAAATAAAGTTCATTAGCATATTTATATTGTAGGAATTGGAATGAAAATATACTTTGTCCCTTACTAAAATATACTTTAAAATTTTTGAAAAATCAAACATTTCCATCTAGATAATTCTACATTAGTGTACCAACAGTAATATATGCAGTATTATGCACAGAGGAAATTGTCTACATGTTTACATATTTTTTCCATATGAAAACATAGATTAAAATGTAATTAATAATAAATCCTACATTTTTATATTTATGTCACAAACACATTGGACCCAAATTCTATTTATCATATTTCAGAAGAACTATGGGGCATTACCCCACTAAAATGTACAGAAATATTGAAATTTGGCTAAATTGTGATATTTATAATTTACATAAGTTACCTACAACTCATATTATACTGACTTAAAAGTTAATGGTCAGTAGGAAATATTACTATTTCTTCAAGGATTACCACTGTTGGTGTAGAATTCTCTGCTTCATAGTTTGGGAATGTTACTAACAGAGAGAATATGCACAGTGCTGAACATCTCACAAACCACATGATATTTTTTTAAGTAGTCAAAATTTACATGGTGCAGTATTCCAATGACAAATATTGAGAACATTTGAACCAGAAGAATAAATGCAATTGCAATGTGGAGAAAGCAAGTTATTTGTAATGTTTATGATAATTCTACAATGATGTACTTTACCATATCATAAATAGTTTATTATATTAAGAAATTTTAATTCAATACTTATAACAAAAAGACTGTCTTTTAATTAATCTGTCACATAACCAGAACAAAGAAAGTAAAAGAAAATTTAAAACCTACAACTCTTGCTATAACTTAGAAAGCTATGGCAATATGCCTTTAAAATGCAAGCAAGAAATCTAAGGCAAAAAGGTATATGTGAGAGGTTCTATGTAATATAATAGCATATCATTTACACACTAAAGCATTTCAGAGAGTGTGAAAATGTGATGAAACAGTTCCTACAGCCAGCTTCTACTGTCTTAGCCAAAACAATAATTATGTGTTTGCTAAATCCTCCATCACCACTGCTGGATACTGATGACTGTAACATGAGTGTATTCATCAGCCCTAAGTATTACAGAATTCCACTCCCTCCTTCTAATCATCAAGACTAAAATGCAATAAGCCAAATGGGAAAAAGATAAATTACCATGCCATGTTTTAACACTTTAAGTGATTTTGTATTCTTGGCATGCTATTAAGTTGGCTAATGCTGCTTAGAAATACTACACAAAAGTATCTGCTTCATTGTATTTTTGTTATTATGGTTTCAGAATTATGAAATGTCACTTACATTAGAATATGTGTGGTATGCAGAGTGAAGTTCATTTCTGAAATGGAAAAAAAATGCTTAATGACAGAAAACAGGGTTAAAATTTAAAACCTGAGGGGTGGAAAGAAATTTTATGACAACTAAAAAGATTTTATCATTCATATGAAGAAACAAAGAAAACATTAATCTGATTTCTATAAATTAATTATAATTTATAACAGTAGAAATAATTAATTGGTGGTTTTATAGTCCAATTCTCAATTGTAATACATAGAAAATTCTCAAACTTTAGCTTTGGTTTTCTTTCTTTTTTAATAATACTTTTATTGTTGTTTTGTGTGTTTCAGACATAATTTCACAGTTCTATTTAGACACATTCCCCCTTCCCTTCCTCCCACCCCACCCAAGAACATGCATTCTGCCATAGATGTCTTTCATCTTTCTCTCAGTCTTTTTAAATTCTTTCTCTACAAAGGTCCACTGTTTGGGGCAGAATTTAACTATGTGCATCTGTTCTTTGATGCAGTCTCTATGTTCTTTTGGTTCCCTCCCCATTGTATTGCTTCAAAATATGCCTATATAATTGTCATGTGTATACCAGAGTTATGTCCTCCAGGAATAAACTGTATGTTAACTCTGGTATATGTTTAGGAGTTCACATTTTCCCTTTAATTTTATATTAATCTAAAATATGGAAATATACTTTTCACCGACATACATTAATTACCATGTTTGAAAGTATGTGGTAAGTTAAATCTAGGGCTCATTAAGAGATATACCTTTTAACATCACAGTTGCTTTCAGATAGAAAGAGATATAACAATGTTGCTCAGTTTGTCTTTCAATTGGGGTATCTTGTGCTAGCATCCACAAATGAGGGAAACCATTCTGTTTGTTTCTTTGGGACTGTGTTACTTCACGTAGCATAATGGGTTTGAGCTCCATGCATTTACCTAAAACTTGATGTTATCTTTCTTTACCACTGCATAAAACTCCATTAGGTAGATCCACCATATTTTGTTATGCACTTGTTTGTTGAGGGGCACCTGAATTGCTTCCAGCTTCTTGCTATTGTGAAGAGTGCTGCAATAAACATAGATTTGCATGTACATTTGCAGTAGGATTAGTTTTGTGGCTATATACCCAGGAATGGTATGGCTGGGTCAGGTGGTAGGTTCATTTTGAGATTTTTAACGGTTCTCCACACTGCTTTCCACAGTGGTTGCATGACTTTACATAACCACCAGCAGTGGATGAG
This sequence comes from Rhizomys pruinosus, assembly GCA_009823505.1. NCBI lineage: Eukaryota > Metazoa > Chordata > Mammalia > Rodentia > Spalacidae > Rhizomys > Rhizomys pruinosus. Next base: position 4,685,740 of record VZQC01006044.1, on the reverse strand, counting down.
TGTTCCCCTTTCCCCACATCCTCTCCAGCATTTGTAATCTTTTTTCTTCGTCTTAGCCAGTCTTACCAGAGTGAGATGATATCTTAGAGTGGTTTTAATTTGCATTTCCTTAATTATTAATGATATTGAACACGTTTTGAGATGTTTCTCGGCCATTTTTACTTCCTCATTGGTGAAGTACTTGTTCACCTCTTTACTCCATCTTTTGAGTCAATCATTTGTTTTCTTCTGTGTTTTTTGAGGAGTTTGTATATTATAGAAGTTAATGGTCTATCAGATGTATCACTGGTGAAGGCTTCCTCCCAGTCTGTGGGTTTTATCTTCACTTCCCTGATCGTTTCTTTCGCTGTACATAAGAGTTTAATGAATTCCCACTTGTCAATTGTCGACTTTATTTCCTTCAAAGCTGATTTAGAACAATTTTTCCTATGCCTATGTCTTGTAGGATGGTGCCAAAGTTTTCTTCTATCACCTTCAGAGTTTTGGGTTTCAGGTTGAGAACTTTGATCCACTTGGAGTCTATTTTTCTACAAGGGTAAGAGGTAGTGGTTTAATTTTGTTATTCTAAAATTGGTGATCCAGTTTTGCCAACAGGATTTGCTGAAGATGGAATCTTTCTTCTAATGATCATTTTTGGGCCCATTATTGAATATGAGGTGGCCAAAATTGTATGAGCTCAAGTTTTGCTCTTCAATTCTGTACCGTCAGTCAATGGATCTGTTTTTGTTCCAGTACTAGTCTGTCTTATTTTTAATTTTTATTTTTTTATTTTTTAATAATAGGACATAAGTAATGAATTCAGGCATCCCTCATGTAAAGCCAATTTGCAAGTAGCTATAACCAAACTTATACAGCCCAAGGCCCCCATTGTCCAGCTGGAGGAGCTTATACCATGTTGATCAAATAAGAGTCTAATCTGTTTCTGTAGTTTCATAGTTCACCCCAGTCGCAGCCCTTACATTTGACCACATGCCCTTTTCTTCAGATTGTTCCCTAGGCTTTAGAAAAGGTTCACAAGTGGGCGACAAGCCAAACAATCTACTTACTCTGGAGATGTCGTTTTGGACTCTGATCAGTTCAGGCTGTTTCCTTTCATGGGTTGGCAGTTTATCCAGGAGTAACCTTTTACTCTTACTGGTGAAGCACAAGCAGTTAGATATACAGGCATTTAAGCAGTACTAATTATTATGGTAGGTTAGATTGGTATAGACACAGATGTTTGGGTGGTATGCTAATCCATGGACTATAGCTTTTCTGTAAAAGCTGACAAGAACTTACTGTGGCTTATAACATCTCCTAACTTCTAGAGTACTTAAGCTTGTGGCATCAGCCCTGAATTATTCCTCCAAGGAGAAAGCTAATAGCCAATTAGATTTGGGATATAAAGAAATTTGGCGGCCACTGCTGCAAAGTATTTCCAGGCAGGTGAGTTGTAGCTGATGCTAATGGAGGATTCTTGCTTGACTCAAGGAGACCAATATTTGCTTTGTTGATTTAGTGGCCTTTGGTAACATTCTCTGGCATTCCAGACACCAACTGTACACTTGGAAGTGTGATCTCGATATATCTTTCCCATGCTTACACCAGGTCTTCGACAGCAGGGCCTTACCTCCTCTCTTCTTGAAGGTATCCCAGTTTTCTGGCAAAAAGCCTTTATCTTTTGGGGGGCTTGGATCCCCTAGGAAACATCTCCTTGGCAGAATAATCCATTGCTGATAACAGAGCTCTCCTGTATTAATATACTTTGCTCAATTACCCAGCTTATGTAGACTTTAGTATTATATTTGGCTCTGAATAAAGAATTATCCTTTCACAGTTCCTATGACTATCAGTCAATTAAAGAAGGCAACTATATCATTTTTATAAGAGATTACCTCTATAATATTCAGTTCTAATTTACAGTTAGGGAATGACTTCCTTACCATCATGTTTTTCTTAGTTCTATGAAAAGGAGGTAAGGAACTCTCCTTATATTAAATCTTTGCAGCACCTGAAAGGTAAAGTTTTTATTAGGACATATTATAAGTAGTTGTTAAAGTTAGGATCCACAGAGATGTTTGATGCCTGTAGCAGTCTGAGGCTTTTCTTCTTTTTAATGTTTAGCTGGGCCAACTTTTCTGCATTAAATTTACTCAAGCTGTTTTTCATTACCTGTATGTCGTTAATTTGGGAAGCTAACTTAATTCCTTTAGTTAAATTATCTTACAGGTAGAAGAAAATGTTACAAGTTGATACTATACAACACAAACATTGTAGAGATTATTTGTATCCATTAACCCCAAAGTTGTTGTTATACAAATTATAAGTGAAGCAGATGTGGACTACAATTTATATTTCCAATTATTTTAAATGTATTAACTTTTCTATTAAAACCTTTTGACCAATGTTGCTTAATATAGACGTTTTTACTTTTACTAAGACCTAGAATACCATATAATATGTAGACAAAGTTTGGGAAATTTTGGATACCTGTTAAAATCACATTAATTAACTATACCTGAATCTAACGTAGACGGGTATCTCCCTACCAACCCTCCCACCCCACCAGATTCATTGTTTCAGTCAGTTCTTGTTGCAGTCTTTTCTGTTGTTGATGTTGTTCTTTCCAATATGCATCACTCCCCACACAGAATATTTACAACTGGGTTATTGGTGCTAGCATCCACAGATGAGGGATACCATTAGTCATTTGTTTTTCTGGGACTGTGTTACTTCACTTGAGATAATTTCTTCCAGTTCCAACAATTTACCTGCAAATTTCATGACGTCACTTTCTTTACCTCTGCATAGAACTCCATTGTGTAGATGTACCACATTTTCTCTACCCACTCATCAGTTGAGGGGCATTTTGGTTGGTTCCAGCTCTTCGCTATTGTGAAGAGAGCTGCAATGAACATGGCTGTACATGTATCTCTGTGGTATGTCTGGTGGATATAATTCCAGAAGTGGTATGGCTGGGTCAGGTGGTAGGCTCATTTTGAGACTTTTAAGCATTCTCCATACTGCTTTCCATAGTGGTTGTACAAGATTGCATTCCCACCAGCAGTGGATGAGTGTTCCCCTTTCCCCACACCCTCTCCAGCATTTAGTATCATTTGTTTTCTTGATCCTAGCCAGCCTTATCGGGATGAGATGGTATTTTAAAGTGGTTTTAATTTGCATTTCCTTAATTATTAGAGATGTTGAACACTTTTCTTCACTTGTTAAATCTCTGCTCAGCTCTTTAGTCCATCTTTTAAGTGAGTCATTTGTTTTCTTCTTTGTTCTTTGAATAGCTTATATATTCTGGAGGTTAATGCTCTGTAAGATGTATCAGCAGTGAAGGTTTCCTCCCACTCTGTGGGTTTTCTCTTCATGTCCCTGACTGTTTCTTTTGCTGTACAGAAACTTTTGAGTTTAATGAGGTCCCACTTGTCAATTGTCGACCTTACTTACTGAGCAGCTGTTGACTGATTTAGAAAGTCTTTTCCTACACCTAAGTCCTGTAAGTAGGTGCCAAACTTTTATCACCTTTAGAGTTTTGGGTTGCACATTGAGGTCTTTGATCCATTTGAAGTTGATTTTTGTACAGGGTGAGATATAGGGGTTTAATTTTATTTTTCTACAAGTGGTGATCCAGTTTTGCCAACACAATTTGCTGAATATGCTGTCTTTCTTCCACTGAATCTTTTTGACCTCCTTGTCAAATATGAGGTGGCTGAAATTGTATGTGCTCAAATTCGGATCTTCAGTTTTCTTCCATTGGTCTACCAGTCTGTTTTGGGGCCAGTACCAGGCTGTTTTTATGAGTATAGCCCTGTAATATAGTTTGATATCTGGTATAGAAGTCCCCACTGTATTGCTCTTTTCACTCAGGGTTGCTTTGGCTATTCGGGGTCTTTTGTTGTTCCATATGAATTTAAGAATTTTTTTTCCAAGCCTGTGAAGAAAGTTCTTGGTATTTTAATTGGGATTATGTTGAATCTGTGTATTAATCTGGGTAAAATATATTTTTACTATATTAATTTTTCCAATCCATGAGCACAGGAGGTCTTTCCATCTTCTGATGTCTTCTTCAATCTCCTTCTTCAGGAGCTTATAATTTTTGTTGTAGAGATCTTTAGTGGTTTTGGTTAGGTTTATTCATAGGTATTTTATTGTTTTTGAGGTTATTGTGAGTGGGAAGGACTCCTTGTATTACTTCTTCAGTTGCTTGATTTTGGTGTAGAGAAAAGGTACTGATTTTTTAGGTTAATTTTGTAACCTGCTACTTTATTGAAACTTTTAATCATTTCTAGGAGTTTTCTTGTGGAGTTTTTAGCATCCCTTAGGTAAACTATCATATCTTCTGCAAAAAGGGATAGTTTTACTTCCTCTTTTCCAATTAGTATTTCTTTAATTGCCTTTTCTTGCCTTATTCCCCAGCCAGTGTTTCAAGCACTATATTGAAGAGAGGTGGTGACAGGGGGCAGCCTTGTCGGGTTCCTACCTTTTTGGGGAATCCTTCTAATTTTTCTCCATTTAGGATGATACTGGCTGTGGGTTTCTTATATATGGCTTTGATTATGTTGAGGAATGATCCTTCAAGTCCAATTCCCTCTAAGACTTTAATCATGAAGGGATGCTGGATTTTGTCAAGGCCTTTTCTGCATCGATTGAGATGATGGTGTGGTTTTTGTCCTTCAGTCCATTTATGTGTTTTATGATATTTACTGATTTTCATATGTTGAACCATCCCTGCATCTCTGGTATGAATCCAACTTGATCATGATGAATCTGATGTTTGTCTGTATACAGATTGCGAGTATTTTGTTGAGAATTTTTGCATCTGAGTTCATTAATGAGACGGGTCTGTAATTCTCTTTTTTCATTGCATCCTTGCCTGGTTTTACTATTAGAGTGATGTTGGCTTCATAGAAGGAATTTGGGAGATTTCCCTCTGCTTGTATCCTTCTGAACAGTTTTAGTAATAATGGTTGTAAGTCCTCTTTAAAGGTTTTTTTAGAATTCTGCTGTGAACAGTCCTAGTCTCTTTTGTGCTGGGACCAGAGGGGCCGGTGCTAGTGGCCTGCACCTTGGTGCGGGCGGGAGTAGTGACCTGGGCAGGCATCTGCCGCCTCTGCC
>VZQC01006044.1:4601850-4655826 GCA_009823505.1 Rhizomys pruinosus | reverse complement strand
ACAACAGAAAGGACTGCATCAAAGAACTGACTGAAACAGTGAACTTCTGCTCAAAACAGTCAACTTCCACATGGAGAATATTGAGAAAGACTGAGAAAGAGATGAAAAGTATGTTTGGCAGAATGCATAAGCTCTGGTGGGGTGGGGGGATAGGGTGGGGGACACGGGTCTAGATTTGATTAAAATATATATAAATAAATAAATTTTAAAAAATCAAATAAAATCTAGTTAGTTCTATGTAAAAAATAAAAGACATTACTGTTAAAAAAAAAAAAAAGACCTTTCGGTTCAGCTTGTGGTCTTTAGGTGCTTTCATTGCCTTCTTGTTAGGTTTGAAAGGCTGGTTAGCTTAAAGGCTGGTTAGTCTTCAATTCTGATTTTGTGCTCGATTGATCAGCGACTTCTGGCCCAGTTAGTCAGGTGAGGTCATCCCATTTGTTCCCATGGTGAACGATGTAGGAAACAGGCACGGGAAAGCACAACACACAGACAAATGCTAAGGTATCCAAATACAGAGAGAGCCTTGTGCTGGAAAGCTTTAGTGTCAATTTGACACACCTAGATTGAGGGAGCCTCAGTTGTGGAAATGGATCCACCCAACTGGCCTGGGGCCTCATCCATTGATTGTTGAGCACTGTGGGAAGGCCAAGCCCACTATGGGTGATGCCACCAATGAGCAGGTTTTTATGTAAACTATAAGAAAGCAGGCTAGGCATGGGCCAGGGGAACAAGCCAGTAAGCAACATTCTTTCATGGCCTGTGCTTCAGCTCCTGCCTACAGGTTCCTGACCTGAGTTCCTCTGGTGGGCTTCCTCAGTGATGAACTGTGAACCAGGAGATATGAGCCAAATAAACCCTTTCCTCGCCAAGTTGGTAGTGGTCAGCATGTTTTTACACAGCATTTGAAGATAAACTACAATAGAAATTGGTACCAGAAGTGGGGTATTTATGTGACAGACCAGACTTTGGTGTTTTGTGAAGCCTTTTGAACTTTGGGCTAGAAAAATCATTGAGTGCCTAAAGTTTGTTGCTCTGGAACTTGGAACAGTTATGCTGAAAGAGTTGTGGATGATGGAAGCCTAGCTTATGAAGCTCGAAGGGGAAGCACGGCCCATCAAGGCTGTTTGCATGATATTTTTGACTTAAGAATTCGTGGGTTCTGTTCAGCTGTGGCTGAAGAATCAGCTGTACCTAACAAGAGACCAGAATCTGAAGTGAAAAAAGAGAAAAAAAAAAGAAAAAAGAAAGAAAATTTAGTTGTAGTGGGAAAATTGGCGTTGGGTAGCTGGGACTAAAAAAACAGCTATAAAGAGCAAGAGACCCGCATCACAGTGACGGAATTTTCTGGGAATAATTTCCTCAGGGTCAGTACACAGAAGCTGCGGTCCATAGGAAGCCTGACCCTCCACTTCAAGCCAGAAGCAGGACTTGGTAATGTGTAAGAGAATCCTGTCTGGTTCTGGAGTTGAAAGTGTGAAGGGATCACAGAGAGCAGCCAAGGCTTGGCACTGTGAGAGGCCAGGAAAAGCCATTGGTTAAATTGAACCCTCAGCTGCAGTGAAGACACCAGGATTGCAGGGGTCATGAAGAGAAGATGAGGCTTTGCACCAGGAGAGGCGAGAAGAGACCATTGCTCAAGGTGCTGCCTCCGTTTCAATGGAGACCCCAGCTTCTTGGAGATGCCAAACCATGTGATGACCACCAAGAGCAGCAGCAGGCAGGGAATCGAGTTGGCCCAGGCCTGAGAGATGAACTGTGTGTGCTATGGATGGCAGAGTCAGAGAGGTGGAGTTGCCAAAAGCCTTTTGAACCTAGAAGACTGTGAGTGAATCCCAGATGTCCATCTTTGAGCTAATTTTCTTGAATTAGGTTATGCTTAGTTGTGCTCAATTCTTCTCTTTGAACTAATACAGTACATGTCCTGGATTTTACAAGAGCCCACAGTTAAGAAGCTTTTAACAAACTGTGAACTTTTAAGTGTTTGGATTTGTAAGAACTGTGGGGCTTTTAAAGTTGTACTGCCTTATGCTTTGATTATGTTAACATCATACTTTGGGGAAAAGAAATGCAAAGGTGATGGTTTAATAGTGATGTGTTTTATGTGTCAAGTTAGCAAGATGTCAATTTTCTTGAATATCTTTGATGTCAACTTGACACAACTGTGTTCAGGGAGCCTCAATTGGGGAATTAGCTCCACTGGACTGGCCTGTGACTACATCTGTGTTGTTCTGTCTTGATTGTTGAGCAATGTGGGAGGGCCCAGCCCTCTATGGGTGGTGCCACCACTGGACAGGTTGTTATGTACACTATAAGAGAGCAGGCTGGATAGAAGAACAGCCAGGGGTTCACACACTCTGTGCCCAGTTGCCCAGGTGGGTTTCTAGTGTGCAGGCCTTTGGCAGCCCACCCCGGCAGCTACTGCCCAGCTCTAGAACCATAGAGAGGAACTGTGTGTGTGGATAGAAGGACAGCCAGGGGCACACACACTCCATGCCCAGTTGCCCAGGTGGGGTCCAGTGCATGAGCCAAAGGATTCACACACACCCCACCCAAGCTACTGATACTGTGGTGGAAAGTATAAACTGCTGGTGCTGTGGTTTACTCTGGTTGCAAGGATCCAGCAGTGTCGGTGATTTGAAGCTGCCTAGCCAAAACTGAGGAAGAAACCATCAGGAGGCAAACTGAGTGACCAACCAGTCCTCCATATTAACACTTGAGATTAGCAACAGAAGGCAAACAAATAAACAAAGGGGGAAAAACAAGAACAAACTACACATGCCAACGACACAATGGAAAAACAACAATATGGGAAAAGCTCAAAATAAATCCCCACTGAACTCAACCAATCCTGTAGAATATACCAACAACGAGAGCTCCCTGAAAGGAAACCAAGACACTGATATTAGAACAATTGTAGACATATTCAAAGACTATAAAGAACAAATCAGAGAACTAAAGAGAGAAAATGAAAAACTCATGAAGGAACTAGAAGGAAAGAATGATGAACTCTGGAAAGAACTAAAAGGAGAGATTCACAATCTCAGAAAAGAACTAGAGGAAGAGAAATACAAACTCCAAAAAGAGCTAGAGGGAGAGGATGACAAACTCCAGAAAGAAGTCAAAATATTGAAAAGATCTCAAATAAAAGATTAAAAAAAAAAAAGAAAATGGCATGTATTACAGATGCAATTTACAGCTAATCTGCTTTAACTCTCGGCCTACAGCAACGTGTTTGTTTCTTCTTCTGTGTTAAAGAAATACTGCAAGCTCTTCTTCCTACAATCATCTAGAAAAGTTTTTCTAATAGGAGAGAAAGAGACAGTGTTTGCATGGACAGCATTAGTTAACTGAAGGAAATGAAAGCATATGTGATACAACTCACTGAATTAAAACCGTTGAGAATACGAAAATGTGTCCAGTCAAGCTGAAGGAACTGGAAAACGCCGTGTATTACAGAGGCGATTTACAGCTAATCTGCTTTAACTCTCGGCCTGCAGCGACATATTTGTTTCTTCTCTGTTAAGGAACTACTGCATGCTCGTCTTCTTACAATCATCTAGAAAGAAGGTTTTCTAATAGGAAAGAATGAGACAGTGTTTGAATGCACAGCATTAGTTAACTGAAGGAAATGAAAGCATATGTGATACAACTCAGGGAACTAAAACCATTGAGAATACGAAGATGCGTTCAGTCAAGCTGAAGAAACAGGAAAACGCCATGTATTACCGACGAGATTTACAGCTAATCTGCTTTAACTCTCGGCCTGCACAACGTGTTTGTTTCTTCTTCTGTGTTAAAGAAATACTTCACGCTCTTCTTCCTACAATCATCTAGAAAAGTTTTTCTAATAGGAAAGAAAGAGAGTGTTTGCATGGACAGCATTAGTTAACTGAAGGAAATGAAAGCATATGTTATACAACTCACTGAATTAAAACCATTGAGAATACGAAGATGTGTCCAGTCAAGCTGAAGGAACTGGAAAAGGCCATATATAACACATGGGATTTACAGCTAATCTGCTTTAACTCTTGGCCTGCAGCAACGTGGTATTTGTTTCTTTTTCTGTGTTAAAGAAATACTGCATGCTCTTCTTCTTACAATCATCTAGAAAGAAATTTTTCTAATAGGAAAGAAAGAGACAGTGTTTGCATGGAGAGCATTTGTTAAATGAAAGAAATGAAAGCATATATGATGAAACTCAGGGAATTGAAAACAGTTGAGAAAAAAAAGATGCATCCAGTCAAGCTGAAGGAACTGGAAAAGGCCATGTATAACATATGTGATTTACAGCTAATCTGCATCTGTTTTAAGGCAGTACTGCAAGCTCTTCTTCCTACAATCATCTAGAAAGGTTTACGAATAGGAAAGACAGAGACACTGTCTGCATGCACAGCATTAGTTACCTGAAGGAAATGAAAGCATATATGATAAAACTCAGGGAATTAGAAAAAAAAAACTGACCAGTGAAGCAAGGAGCTACAAGAAGAGAATGAAAAGCTCCAAAAGGAAGTGGAAATACTGAAGAAATCACAGGATGAAATAAAAAAGGAAATTAAACATTCATCCAATCAGCAGGAAAGGATGGGAAAAACACTCAGAATCAGAATGGATGAAGCAGAAAAAAGAATATGAGACCTATGGGATAACATGGCGCAGCTAGAAACCTCAAGTAAAGATTATGAAAAATTTTAAAAAACACAAGAGTGGAACAACCAGGAAATGTGGGACACTATGAAAAGACCAAACCTCTGCATCATAGGGATAGAGGAAGGAGAAGAATTGCAAGAGAATGGTATTGATCAGATCTTCAACAGAATAATAGAAGAAAACTTCCCCAAACTGAAAAAAAGGCAAACCCATACAAATACAAGAAGCACATAGAACACCAAATAGCCAAGACCCGAAAAAAAATTCCCCACGTCATATCACAGTTAAAACACTATATGCTCAAAACAAGAGCAAAATACTAAAAGCCACAAGAGAAAAACAAGTTACATATAAGGGGAAACCCATCAGAATCACAGCTGACTTCTCAGTGCAAACTGAAAGCCAGAAGAACATGGACCAAAATATTCCCAGTGCTAAATGACTTTAGATGCCAACCCAGATTACTATACCCAGGAAAAATGTCAATCATAGTTGAAGGAGAAAGAAAAATCTTTCGTGACATAAACAAAATGAAAGAACGCATGTCAAAAAAACCAACACTTCAGAAAATACTTGAAGCAATTCAAAGAACAGAGGAAAGGAGCAACTATCCTTAAGCAACCCAAGAAAGAAATTACAAAAAGCATAACAGAGTAAATAAATACGTAGAACAAGAATGGAAACAAAAATACGTTGAAAAGAAACAACACACATATCTCAATGGATATCTCACTAATAACCTTAAATGTTAATGGTCTAACCTCCCCAATCAAAAGACATAGACTGGGAGAATGGATTAGGAAACCGAATCCATCTATATGCTACCTACAAGAAACCCATCTCACCCTCAAGGACAGACACCACCTTAGAGTAAAAGGATGGAAAAAATTATTCCAAGCAAATGGTACCAAAAGGCAAGCAGGGGTGGCTATTCTAATATCAGACAAACTAGACCTCAGAGTAAAATTAATCAGAGAAGACAAAGAAGGCCATTATATCCTTATCAATGGAACAAGTAACCAGGAAGATTTCACAGTCTTAAATGTTTATGCAAAAACTCTGGTGTACCAAACTTTATAATCACAATCCTTCAGAACCACAAGACACAGATTAATCCCAGCACGCTAATAGTGGGGGACTTCAATACACCACTGAGACCACTGGATAGGTCAACTGGACAAAAAATAAACAGAGAGGCATCAGAACTGAACAACACAATACAAGAAATGGACCTCACAGATATCTATAGAACATTCCACCCAAACACCAGAGAATAGACTTTCTACTCAGCACCCCACAGAACATTCTCGAAAATCGACCACATACTGGGACACAAAAGAAATCTCAACAAATACAAAAGGATTGAAATTATTCCATGCATTCTATCAGACCACAGTGCAATAAAGCTCAATATTAACACCAGGGTAAGCCCTACTAACTATAAGAACACATGGAGACTAAACAACACAATCCTGAACAATGAGTGGCTCAGGGAAGAAATAAAGAATGAAATAAAAGCATTCCTGGAACTAAACGAAAATGATAATACAACACAAAAAAAAACCCTGTAGGATACATTAAAGTCAGTCCTAAGAGGGAAATTTATAGGCCTAAGTGCCCACATTAAAAAAAAAGAGAAATAGAACAAATAAACAATCTAACACTGTAGCTAAAAACACTTGAGAGACAACAACAAACTCAACAGACTGGAATAAATACCAAAATCAGAGCAGAAATCAATGAAATAGAAACAAAGAAAAAAAATCAGTGAATCCAAAACCTGGTTCTTTGAAAAGATAAACAAAATAGACAGACCTCTAGCCCAGTTAACCAAAAGAAAGAAAGAGCAACCCAAATCAATAGCATTCGTGATGAAAGGGGAAAAATCACAACAGATAAAGAAAAGATCCAGACAATCATGAGAGAATACTTCAAAAACCTATACTCTACTAAATTTGAAAACTTAAGAGAAATGGATGAATATCTGAAATCCTGGTCTTCACCAAAGCTTGACCAAGAAGAGATTGACAGCTTAAACAAACCCATAATACTTGAGGAAATTGAAGGTGTAATAAAAATGTTCACAACTAAATAAAACCCAGGCCCAGATGGTTTCAGAGCAGAATTCTATAAAACATTTAAAGTGGTCTTACAACCAATACTACTCAAAATTTTCAGAAGGATACGGACAGAGGGAAATATCCCAAATTCCTTCTATGAAGCCAGCATCACTCTAATACCAAAACCAGGCAAAGACACAAACAAGAAAGAAAACTATAGACCCATCTCATTAATGAACACAGATGAAAAAATTCTCAACAAAATACTTGTAAATTGCATACAGACTCGCATCAAAAATATCATCCATCATGACCAGGTTGGATTCATACCAGAGATGCAGGGATGGTTCAACATACATAAATCAATAAATATCATAAAACACATAAATGGACTTAAAGACAAAAACCACACGATCATCTCAATTAATGCAGAAAAAGCTTTCAACAAAATCCAGCATCCCTTAATGCTTAAAGTCCTAGAGAGAATTGGACTGGAGGGATCATTCCTCAATGTAATCAAAGGCATATAAAAGACACCCACAGCCAACATTATCCTAAATGGAGAAAAGTTGGAGGCATTCCCCATAAAGGTGGGAACATGGCAACGTTGTCCACTATCACCACTCCTCTTCAATATAGTGCTTGAAATGCTTGCTAGGGCAATAAGGCGAGAAATCAAAATTAAAGGAGTACTAATTGGAAAAGAGGAAGTAAAACTATCCCTTTTTGCAGATATTATAGTTTACCTAAGGGATGCTAAAACCTCCACCAGAAAACTCTTAGAAATGATTAAAAGTTTCAGTAACATGGCAGGATACAAAATAAACCTAGAAAAATCATTAGTCTTCCTTTACACCAACAATAAGCAACTGGAGAAGGAATATAAGGAGACCTTCCCAATCACAATAGCTTCAAAAAAAATAAAGTACCTAGGAATAAACCTAACCAAAGACACCAAAGAACTCTACAACAAAAAATTTAAAATCCTGAAGAAGGAGATTGAAAATGACATCAAAAGATGGAAAGATCTCCCATGGTCATGGATTGCAAAAATTAATATAACAAAATGTCCATTCTACCCAAATTAATATACAGATCCAATGCAATCCCAATCAAAATGCCCATGAGCTTTTTCACAGACTTAGAAAAAAAATCCTTAAATCCATATGGAAAAACAAAATACCCCGAATAGCTAAAGCAACCCTGAGTGAAAAGTGCAATACTGGGGAGATTACATTACCAGACTTCAAGCTATATTACAAGGCTATAGTCATAAAGACAGCCTGGTACTGGCAAAAAAGAGACCCATGGACCAATGGAACAAACTTGAAGATCCAAACTTGAGCTCATATAACTTCAGCCACCTCATATTTGACAAAGGGGCCAAAAAATCTCAATGGAGGAAAGATAGCATCTTCAACAAATGGTGTTGGCAAAAGTGGACCACCATTTGTAGAACAAAATTAAACCCCTACCTCTCACCCTCCAAAAATAAACTCCAGTGGATCAAAGATCTCAACCTAAACCTGAAACCCTGAAGGTGATAGAAGAAAAAGTCAACAGCAACCTACAAGACATAGGTGTAGGAAAAGACTTTCTAAATCAAACAGCAGCTGCAAAGGAAATAAGGACAACCTCATTTGTGGATGCTAACACCAAATCCCCAGTTGGCAGGCAAGCTGAGCAACTTTATTACTATATTTCACTGTATCTGAAAGCAACTGTGCTATGCCCATGTGAATCTCTTAATGGGATCTAGAATTGTTATACCACTTGTATTCACACATTGTAATTACCATATGTATTCATATTCTAAAAAATGTAAAGTAGGGAGATCTCCCAAGACCACCTGAACCACAGGTACCATGGCACGGGCTAAAGAGCATCCCCCTCTCCCCCACCCCCAACTGAAATTATGAAGGCATCTGAAGGAGGTAAGCAAAGCAAGCCTTCAACACAGGGAAGAGGCATTTGGGACTCACATTGCAATACAGGCAAGGAGAAGCTCATATGCCAGGAACACGAAGAAGAGACAATATGGGAAAGGTGCATGCAGGATAATAATGCACCAAGCTCTACCAACCCTATGGAAGACTCCTACAGTGGGATCCCCCTGGGTATGGCCTAGGACACAGATATCAGAAGCACAATTTTGAGCATACTTAATGAAGTACAAGATTATAAAGAACAAATCAAAGAATTAAGAAAAGAGAATGAAGAACTCAAGAAGAACCTAGAGAGAGAGAATGACAAACTCTGGAAGGAAGTGTTTGTGGTGGTTTGAATGAGTGTCCCCCATAGGCTTTACGTATTCAGACATTTTGTCTCCAGTTGGTGGCACTGTTTCTGGAGGTCGTAAGAAGTTGTGGCCGTGCTAGAGGAAGTATGTCACTGGGGGAAGGCTTAGTGAGTTAAACAAGCCTCGTGGTCTCCAGTCGTTCTCTCTCTGCTTCCTGTGCTCTTTGCAAGATGTGACTCTCGGCTTGCTGCTCCAGATCCAGCTGCCATGCCTCCTGCCACAATGGACTCTAATTCCCTGGAACCATCAATTTTAAGCTCAAATAAACTCTTCCTTTTATAAGTTCCTTTGGTCATGGTGTTTTATCACAGCAACAGAAAAGTGAGTAATACATTGTTTTGTCACAGCAATTAAAGACAGACTAGAACATGCCTTTATTCAAAATAGCTGGGTTTTGAAGGCAGTGTGACTTCATTTCACATGGCCCAATATCAGACCTTTGTCTCACAACATACCACTCCAAGCTCTTGGACAGGGAGGGCCCAGGACTCCCAGTTATGCATTAGCAGGCACAGGGTGGAAGGCTAGCCAATTCATAGATAACTTAATATGAATTTTCCAACAGCCAGGAGCTCCTCCAGAGGCCCAAGACAGGGAGCAATGGGGCAAGATTGAACCCAGTACCAAGTCAGGTTCAGCTACCAGTTCTCCAGGGATGGTTTTAAACATCAGTATCTGGGTATGTGGGAGGGGAATCTTAACCAGGACCAGAGGGAGAGGCCCAAGATATTTCCCAGCTGTGGATAGGTGATCTGGGATGTCACTGCAGTGAGCTACTGGGAGGCTTCTGGGCCCATCCTTTCTCACCCGTGGGAGCCCATCCACCTGGGGCTCCTAGGAAGCATCTGGGACTCTTCTTTGTCACTGGCCAGGAGCCAAGCTTATTTGGTGGCTAGGAGGTGTTTGGGCCTCTACTCTGTCAAGCCGAACTGCAGTGCCTGCTGGGAAATATTCTTAATGATAGTATAGGAAAACAACAATATTTACCAATAAAAAGTTATGCAACCAAACTTACACAACTCAGAACAACTAAGGAAAAACTACCAGGTTGCCCTGGAGCAATGACCCCTCTGGACAAATAATAGAAATCAAAACATTTTACTTAAAAAGGACAGTTAATTTTTTAATGTATTAAGGAATATTTTTCTCCTTTGTACACTACTCCCCCAAATAATGGAGATGAAAGCTTTTATTTGATAAACCACACTGATCTTTATTTAATAAGAAATAGTATAAAGAATTGTCCCTTGGGGCTGGAGAGATATCTCAGCGGTTAAAAGTGCCAACTGCTCTTGCAGAGGACCTGGGCTCGATTCCCAGCACCCACATGGTGGCTAAGAACCGTCTTTAACTCCAGTTCCAGGGGAATCTGCCATCCTCTTCTGGCCTCTGCAGCATTGTACGACATGGGTGCACCAACCTACATGCAGACAGGACACTCATACACATAAAAAAGAAAAAAGAAAAAAAATTCTCCCTATGCTCCTTCTGAACTGGTACCAGTGCTGCAGGGCTTTTATCAGATGTGGTGTGGCTCTTAAAATCGCCTTTGGATTGAGCTTGTTGTCGTTTGGTGTCATCATTGTCTTCTTCTTAGGTTTGAAATGCTGGTTGTCGTAGGCTTGAGGTTTTTTCACTTCTGATTTTGTGCTGGATAGAACAGCGTGCTCTGGTCCAGCTAGTCAGGAGCTTGTTCAGAGACCCCCAACATGTATTTATTGGGCAGGCTTGAAGCAGTGCCAAGTGGGGTTCGGCTACCAGTTCTCCAGGGCTGGTTCTAGACTTCAGTATCTGGGTCCAGGGGTGGGAAATCCTAGCCTGGACCAGAGGGAGGGGGCCCAGATATCCCCTAACTCATGGGTAGGTGATCTGGGATGTCACTGCCTTGAGCCACTGGGAGGCGTCTAAGCACATCCTCTCTCACCCCTGGGAGCCTAACCGCTAGAGCCGCTAGGAGGCATCTGGGCCTCTCCTCTGGAGCTGGCCAGGAGCCAAGCCTCTGGGGCTGCTGGGAAGGCTCTATGCCTCTACTCTGTAAAGCCGAGATGCTGGGGCCTCTCTAGGGAAATATTTGTAGTATAGGAAAACCACAAAAATAACCACTACATAGTTAGCAAGTAAAGTTACACAAGGCAGAATAAGGAAGGAAAAATGATGAGCTTGCCCTGGAACAATGCCCCCTCCTGCCAAATAATAGAAATCAGAAAAAAAAATTAATGACAGTTAATTAATTTTTATGTAATAAAGAATGTCTTTCTAGGTGGAACACCCCTCCCCCAACCTAGTGGAGATGAAAAGGTTTTATTTGCTAAAAAACACTTCTCTTTATGTAATAAGGAACAGTACATAGAATCATCACCATGCTTCTTCTCAACTGGAACCAGTGCTACAGGGCTTTTATTGGATGTGGGGTGGCTCTGAAAAGAGCCTTTGGGTTCAGCTGGTTGAAATGTCCAGAAATCTCTTACTTGCGGGTGATGTACCTGAACAAGGCCAAAGTGCCTTCAGTCTTCGCACAACGGCAGAGTTCCCCTGGCAGCACGAGTTGCACGGCAGTCTGGATCTCCCTGCTGTTGATAGTAGCAGACTTGGTTTTACGAACCAGGGTGCTGGCCTCAGTAGCGATCCTTTCAAACATATCTTTCACGAAGGAATCCAAGATATTCACGGTTCTGTGCGAAAGGGTCAACCCCACATGAACATTCTTCAGCACCCTGCTGAAGTAGGTGGCAAAACTGCTCCAGGTTTTGCGGTGGTGGGAGCAATGGCGGGACCTCGCATGAGGTCCAAGCTTCCTCTTTTCCCCAGCTTTCTTAGGCTTCTGGAAAACCGGGTGCTCTCTAGACATCTTGGAGGCTCTTTTCCTCCTGGCCACCATTGCCAACCGAACGGCTGCCAAATGAAGAGAGGAAACGAGGGTTTGCTGAGGTGAGTGAACTTCCTAGGTCCCTGGCATCTTCCTACGTCAGGGGCCAGCTGGACCTCTGATTGGTCAACCAGTCTCCAAGCCAGCTTGTCAGTAAAGCCATTGGAAGAGGTAATTAATGAGATGGGAGGTTTCCATCCATCCACCTGGCAACACATCACCCAATCATTATGGGCACTCAATATCATAGGATGCTCTTCCTAACTGGCATCGTGCCAACCAATCCCCATGGGCGTTGGGCACCCTCCCAGTCCTTACTTGTCTCTAGGAGAGTGAAGGAAAGTTCCAAAGGATTTTGTGTGTGTGTGTGTGTGTGTGTGTGTGTGTGTGTGTGTGTGTGTTTGAATGTACTGTCTGCATGTAGGTTTGNATGCATCTTAGTTTTCTCATCTCATGCAGGAATTCTTTATCACAGAAGAAAGAAATACTTTGCTGCAGAGTTAAAGCAGATTAGCTGTAAATCGCGCCTGTAATACATAGCGTTTTACATTTCCTTCAGCTTGACTGGATGCATCTTCATTTTCTCCACTGTTTTTGCTTTCATTTCTTTCATTTAACAAATGCTGTCCATGCAAACACTGTCTCTTTCTTTCCTATTAGAAAAACCTTTCTAGATGATTGTTGGAAGTAGAGCAGGCAGTAATTCTTTTTAACCGAAGAAACAAATACGTTGCTGCAAGCTGAGAGTTTTCAAAGCAGATTAGCTGTAATTCGCATCTGTAATACATGGCGTTTTCAAGTTCTTCAGCTTGACTGGACGCATCTTCGTTTTGTCAACTGTTTTCAATTCCCTGAGTTGTATCATATGTGCTTTCATTTACGTCAGTTAACTAATGCTGTCCATGCAAACATTGTCTCTTTCTTTCCTATTAGAAAAACGTTTCTAGATGATTGTAGGAAGAAGAGCGAGCATTATTTATTTAACACAGAAGAAGCAACAAACATATTGCTGCAGGCCAAGTGTTAAAGCAGATTTGCTGTAATTCGCATCTGTAATACATGGCGTTTTCCAGTTCCTTCAGCTTGACTGGACGCATGTTCGTATTCTCAACGGTTTTAATTCCCTGAGTTGTATCACATATGCTTTCATTTCTCTACTCTTTTCAGTTCCCTGAGTTTTATCATGTATGCTTTCATTTCTTTCATTTAACAAATGCTCTCCATACAAACACTGTCTCTTTCTTTCCTATTAGAAAAACTTCTTTCTAGATGATTGTAAGAAGAAGAGCTTGCAGAATTTCTTTAACACAGAAGAAGAAACATATACCACGTTGCTGCAGCCTGAGAGTTAAAGCCGATTAGGTGTAAATCGCGTCTGTAATACATGGCGTTTTCCAGTTCCTTCACACAAGGATGCATGTTCTCAATGGTTTTAATTCCCTGAGTTGTATCACGTATGCTATCATTTCCTTCAGTGAACTAATGCTGTGCATTCAAACACTGTCTCATTCTTTCCTATTAGATAACCTTCTTTCTAGATGATTGTACGAAGACAAGCATGCAGTAGTTCCCTAACACAGAAGAAACAATTACGGTACTGCAGGCCGAGCGTTAAAGCAGATTAGCTGTAAATCGCGTGTGTAATACATGACGCTTTCCAGTTCTTTCAGCTTGACTGGACGCATCTTCGTATTCTCAACGGTTTTAATTCCCTGAGTTGTATCACATATGCTATCATTTCCTTCAGTGAACTAATGCTGTGCATTCAAACACTGTCTCATTCTTTCCTATTTGAAAACCTACTCTCTAGATGATTGTAGGAAGAAGAGCATGCAGTAGTTCCTTAACACAGAAGAAACAAATACATTGCTGCAGGCCAAGAGTTAAAGAAGATTAGCTGCAAATTGCATCTCTAATACATGTCGTTCCTATTAGAAAAACTCCTTTCTAGATGATTGTAGGAAGAAGAGCACGCAGTATTTCTTTAACACAGAAGAACAAACAAATACCACGTTGCTGCAGGCCGAGAGTTAAAGCAGATTAGCTGTAAATCGAGTCTGTAATACATGGCGTTTTCCAGTTCCTTCAACTTGAATGGATGCATGTTCGTATTCAGCCGTTTTAATTCCCTGGGTTGTTTAACATATGCTTTAATTTCTCATCTCTTTTCAATTCCCTGAGTTTTGTCATATGTGCTTTCATTTCCTTCAGTTTACTAATGCTGTCCAGGCAAACACTGTCTCTTTCTTTCCATTTAGAAAAACTTTTCTAGATGATTGAAGGAAGAAGAGCGTGCAGTATTACTTAACACAGAATAAATACCAAATACTTTGCTGTAAGTCGAGAGTTAAAGCAGATTAGCTGTAATTCGCGTCTGTAATACATCGCGTATTCCAGTTCCTTCACCTTGACTGGACGCATGTTCGTATTCTCAACGTTTTTAATTCCCTGAGTTGTATCACATATTCTTTCATTTCCTTCAGTTAACTAATGCTGTGCGTTCAAACACTGTCTCAATCTTTCCTATTTGAAAACTTTCTCTCTAGATGATTGTAGGAAGACGAGCATGCAGTAGTTCCTTAACACAGAAATAACAAATACATTGCTGCAGGCCAAGAGTTAAAGAAGATTAGCTGCAAATCGCGTCTCTAATACATGTCGTTCCTATTAGATAAACTTCTTTCTAGATGATTGTTAGAAGAAGAGCACGCAGTATTCTTTAACAGAGAAGAAGAAAGAAATACCACGTTGCTGCAGGCTGAGAGTTAAAGCACATTAGCTGTAAATTGCGTCTGTAATACATGGAGTTTTCCAGTTCCTTCAGCTTGTCTGGACTCATGTTCGTATTCTCAATGGTTTTAATTCCCTGGGTTGTTTAACATATGCTTTCATTTCTCAACTCTTTTCAATTCCCTGAGTTTTATCATATGTGCTTTCATTTCCTTCAGTTTACTAATGCTGTCCAGGCAAACACTGTCTCTTTCCATTTAGAAAATCTTTTCTAGATGATTGTAGGAAGAAGAGCGTGCAGTATTAACACAAAAGAAGAAACAAATACGTTGCTCTACGTCGAGAGTTAAAGCAGATTAGCTGTAATTCACGTCTGTAATACATGGCGTTTTCCAGTTACTTCAGCTTGTCTGGACGCATGTTCGTATTCTCAATGGTTTTAATTCCCTGAATTGTATCACATATGCTTTCATTTCTCAACTCTTTTCGGTTCCCTCAGTTTTATCATATGTGCTTTCATTTCCTTCAGTTTACTAATGCTGTCCATGCAAACACTGTCTATTTCTTTCCTTTAAAAAAAACATTTCCAGATGAGTGTAGGAAGAAGAGCGTGCAGTATTTCTTTAACACAGAAGAAGAAACAAACATTGCTGGATGCATCTTAGTTTTCTCATCTCATGCAGGAATTCTTTATCACAGAAGAAAGAAATACGTTGCTGCAGAGTTAAAGCAGATTAGCTGTAAATCGCGCCTGTAATACATGGCGTTTAGCTGTAAATCGCGCCTGTAATACATGGCGTTTTACATTTCCTTCAGCTTGACTGGACGCATCTTCATTTTCTCCACTGTTTTCAATTCCCTGAGTTTTATCATGTATGCTTTCATTTCTTTCATTTAACAAATGCTGTCCATGCAAACACTGTCTCTTTCTTTCCTATTAGAAAAACCTTTCTAGATGATTGTTGGAAGAAGAGCGGGCAGTAATTCTTTAACACAGAAGAAACAAATACGTTGCTGCAAGCTGAGAATTTTTAAAGCAGATTAGCTGTTAATTGCATCTGTAATACATGGCGTTTTCCAGTTCCTTCAACTTGAATGGACGGATGTTCGTATTCTCAGCTGTTTTAATTCCCTGAGTTCTTTAACATATGCTTTCATTTCTCAACTCTTTTCAATTTTCAATTGCCATGTGAGGGCAAAATGATGCAGTGTGATGTCACAGTGGAGCAGTTTGATGGCATAATGGAGCAGTGTGAGGGAACAATGGAGCAGTGTGATGACACAATGGAGCAGTATGAGGGCACAATGGGGCAGTGTGATGATACAATGGATAAGTGTGACAGCACAATTTAGCAGTGTGAGGGCAAAGTAGTGCAGTGTGATCGCACAATGGAGCAGTGTGATGACAAAATAGAGCAGTGAGATGACACAGTGGAGCAGTATGAGGGTATAATGGGGCATTGTGATGACACAATGGAACAGTGTGAGGGCAAAATGATGCAGAGTGATGTCACAGTGGAGCAGTGTGATGGCACAATGGAGCAGTGTGAGGGAACAATGGAGCAGTGTGATGGTACAATGGAGCACAGTGAGGACACAATGGAGCAGCATGAGGGCAAAATTGAGCAGCGTGAGCGCAGAATGGAGCAGCGTGAACACATAATGGAGCAGTGAGAGGGCACAATGGAGCAGCCTGATGGCACAATGGAGCAGGGTGTGGGGACAATCGAGCACCGTGACCACAGAATGGGGCACTGTGAGGGCAAAATGGAGCAGTGTGAGGCGAAAATGGAGCAGTGTGATGAAACATTGGAGCAGTGAGTGAACAATGGAGCCGAGTGATGACACAAAGTAGCAGTGTGAGGGCACAATGGAGCAGTGTGAATTCACAATGGAGCAGGTTGAGGGCCCAATGGAGCAATGTGAGGGCACAATGGAGCAGAGTGATGACACAATGGAGCACTGTGAGGGCACAATGGAGCAGTGTGAGGGCACAGTGGAGCAGTGTGATTGCACAATTTAGTAGTGTGATGGCACAATGGAGTAGTGTAATGACACAACTGGGTAATGTGAGGGAACAATGGAGCACTGTGATGGCACTATTGAGCAGTGTGAAGACACAATGGGGCACTCTGAGGGCACAATGGAGCAGTGTGAGTTCACAATTGAGCAGTGTGATGACACATTGGAGCACTGAGGGCACAATGGAACAGTGTGAGTACACAATTGAGCAGTGTGGTAACAGAGTGGAGCAGTGTGAGGGGACAATGGTGCCATGGGATGGCACAATGGAGCAGTGTGATGAGAAAATGGAGCAGTGTGAAGGCACAATTGAGCAGTGTGAAGGCAAAATGGAGCAGTGTGAGTGCACAATGGCGATGTATTATGTCAAAATTGAGCAGTGTGAGGGCACAATGGAGCTGTGTGAGGGCAAAATCGAACAATGTGATGACATAATGCAGCAGTATAAGTACAAAATGGGGCATTGTGATGACACATTGGAGCAGTGTGATAACAGAATGGAACAGTGTGAGGACACAATGGAGCAGTGTAAGAAAAAAAATGGAGCTGTGTGTCGAGAAAATGGAGCAGTTTGTCAGCAGTATTGATCAGTGTGAGGGACCAATGGAGCAGTGTGATGACAAAATGGGGCACTGTGAGGGCACAGTTGAGCAGTGTGATGGCACAAGGGAACAGTGTGATGACACAATGGAACACTATGAGGGCAAAATGGAGCAAGGAGATGACACAATGTAGCAGTGTGATGACACAATGTAGCACTGAGAGGGCACAATTGAGCAGTGTGAACACACAATGAGGAACTGTGAGGAAACAATGGTGCAGGGTGAGTTCAAAATTGAGCAGTGTAATGACACATTGGAGCAGTGAGAGCACAATGTAGCAGTGTGATGGCATAATGGAGCAGTGTGATGAAAAAATGGAGCACTGTGAGGGAAAAATTGAGCAGTGTTAAAGCACAATGGAGCAGGGTGAGGACACAATGGTGCTGTGTGATGGCACAATTGAGCAGTCTGAGGGCACGATGGATCTGTGAGAGGGCACAATGGAACAGTGTGATGACACAACGCACCAGTGTGAGTGCACAATAGAGCAGTTTTGACACATTGGAGCAGTGTGATAACAGAATGGAGCAGTGTTAGGACACAATGGAGCAGTGTGGGGCGAAAATGGAGCAGCGTGAGAGCAGAATGGAGGAGCATGTTGCCACAGGGTAGCAGTGTGATGACACAACAGAGCAGCATGATGACTCATTGGAGCAGTGTCATTGCACAATGGAGCTGTTTGATGACACAATGGGGCACTATGAGGGCACAATTGAGCAGCGTGAGGCAAAAATGGAGCAATATGATGACACAATGGAGCAGTGAGGGCCCAATGGAGCAGTGTGATTACACAAAGGAGCTGTGTGAGGGTACAATGGAGCAGCATGAGTTCACAGTGGATCAATGTGAGGGCACAATGGAGCAATGTAAGTGCACAATGGAGCAGAGTGATGATGCAAAGGAGCACTGTGAGGGCAAAATCGAGCAGTGTGATTGCAGAGTGGGGCAGTGTGATGGCACAATGGAGCTGTATTTTGAGACAATGGAGCAGTGTTCGGACACAATGGAGCAGTGTGTGGGCACAATGGAGCACGGTGAGGGCACAATGGAGCAATGTGAGGGCACAATGGAGTAGAGTGACGATGCAATGGAGCACTGTGAAGGCACAATGGAGCAAGGAGATGACACAATGTAGCAGTGTGATGACACAATGTAGCACTGTGAGGGCACAATTGAGCAGTGTGTTGGCACAGTGGATCAGTGTGAGGGCAAAATGATGCAGTGTGATGTCACAGTGGAGCAGTTTGTTGGCACAATGGAGCAGTGTGAGGGAACAATGGAGCAGTGTGATGGCACAATGGAGCAGTGTGAGTTCACATAAGAGCAGTTTGATGGCAGAATGTAGCAGTGTGAGGGCACAAGTGATCCCTGTGATGGCACAATGGAGCAGTGTGATGAGACAATGGAGCAGTATGAGGGCACAATGGCGCAGTGTGATGACACAATGGAGCAGTGTGAGGGCACAATGATGCAGTGTGATTGTACAATGGAGGGGCATAAAGGCACAATGCAGCAGTGTGAGGGCACAGGGATCAGTGTGATGGCACAATAGAGCATGGTGATGACACAATGGAGCCGTATGAGGGCACAATGGGCAGTGTGATGACACAATGGAGCAGTGTGAGGGCACAATAGAGCAGTGTGATGGCACAATGGAACAGTGTGATGACACAATGGAACACTGTGAGGGCAAAATGGTGCAATGTGATGACACAATGTAGCAGTGTGTTGACACAATGGAGCACTGTGAGGGCACAATTGAGTAGTGTGTGGGCACAGTGGATCAGTGTGAGGGCACAATGGAGCAGAGTGATTTCAGAGTTGAGCAGAGTGAGTGCAAAATGGAGTAGTGTGAGGACACAATGGAGCTGTGTTAGGGCAGAATGGAGCAGTGTGATGACACAATGGAGCAGTATGAGGGCAAAATGACGCAGTGTGATGACACAATGGAGCAGTGTGAGGGCACAGTGATGCAGTGTGATGGCAAAATGGAGCAGCGTGATGGTGCAGTGGAGCAGTGTGAGGGCAAAGGAATCAGTGTGATGGCAAAATGGAACAGTGTGATCACACAGTGGTGCAGTATGAGGGCAGAAGGGCACAGTGTGATAACACAATAGCCCTCACAGTGCTCCATTGTGTCATCACACTGCTACATTGTGTCATCTCCTTGCTCCATTTTGCCCTTACAGTGTTCCACTGTGTCATCACACTGTTCCCTTGTGCCATCACACTGCTCTATTGTGCCCTCACACTGCTACATTGTGTCATCACACTGCTCAACTGTGCACACATACTGCTCCATTGTGCCATCACAATGATCCCTGTGCCCTCACATTGCTGCATTGTGCCATCACGCCCCTCAATTGTACAATTACACTGCGTCATTGTACCCTCACAGTGCTCCATTGTGCCATCTCACTGCACCATTTTTCCCTCATACTGCTCCATTGTTTTATCACACTGCTTCATTGTGCCATCACACGGATCCCTTGTGCCATCACACTGCTCCATTCTGCCATCACACTGCTCCAATTTGACCTCACACTGATCCATTGTACCCTCACACTGCTCCATTGTGTCCGAACATGGTCCTTTGTGTCATCACACTGCTCCATTGTGCCATCACTCTGCTCCACTGTACCCTCACACTGCTCCTTTGTGCCTTCACAGTGCTCTATTGCATCATCACTTTACTCCATTGTTCCCTCACATGGATCCTTTGCGCCCTCACCATGCTCCATTGTGCCCACACACTGCTCCATTGTATCTGAACACTGCTCCACTGTGTCAAAATACAGCTCCATTGTGCCATCACACTGCCCCACTCTGCAATCACACTGCTCGATTTTGCCCTCACAGTGCTCCTTTGCATAATCACTCTGCTCCATTGTGTCCTCACATTGCTCCATTGTGCCCTCACATTGATCCATTGTGAACTCACGCTGCTCCACTGTACCCTCACACTGCTCCTTTGTGTAGTCACACTGCTCCATTGTGCCCTCACTGCTCCATTGTGTCATCATATTGCTCCATTTTTGCCTCACACTGCTCAATTGTGCCCTCACAGTGCCCCATTGTGTCATCACACATCTCCATTGTGCAATGACACTGCTCCACTGAGTCATCATGTTGCTCTGTTGTGTCATCACACTGCTACCCTGTGGCAATATGCTCCTCCATTCTGCTCTCACGCTGCTCCATTTTCACCCCACACTGCTCCATTGTGTCCTAACACTGTTCCATTCTGTTATCACACTGCTCCAATGTGTCAAAACACTGCTATTTTGTGCACTCACACTGGTGCATTGTGTCATCACACTGTTCCATTGTGCCCTCACACAGATCCACCGTTCCTTCAGACTGCTCAGTTATGCGATCACACAGCACCATTGTGCCCTCACCCTGCTCCATTGTGCTTTAGCACTGCTCCATTTTACCCTCACAGTGGTCCATTTTTTCATCACACTGCTCCATTATGCCATCACATTGCTACATTGTGCACTCACTGCTCCAATGTGTCATTACACTGCTCAATTTTGAACTCACCCTGCTCCATTGTGCCCTCACAGTGCCCCTTTGTGTGTTCACACTGCTCAATTGTGCCATCACAGTGCTCCATTGTGCCCTCACACTACTCCGTTGTGTCATCACACTGCTCCATTGTGGCATCACGCTGCTCCATTGTGCCCTCACACTGCACAATTTTGCCCTCACAGTTCTCCAATTTGTCATCACACTGCACCATTGTGCCATCACATGGCTCCATTATACCTTCACACTGCTCAATTGTGTCATCACAGTGCTCCCTTGTGCCATCACCCTGCTCCATTCTGCACTCTCACTGCTCCATTGTGTTATCACTCTGCTCCATTATGCCCTCACACTGCTCCATTGTACACTCACACAGCACAATTGAGCCCTCACAATGCTCCATTTTGTCAACACACTGCTCCATTGTCCCATCACATGGCTCCATTGTGCCCTCACACTGCTCTATAGTGCCATCACACTGCTCCATTGTGCACTCACAGTGCTCCATTGTGTTATCGCACTAATCCATTATATCCTCACACTGCTCTATTGTGCCCTCACACTGCACAATTGGGCCCTCTCAGTGCTCCATTGTGTGATCACACTGCTCCATTGTGCCAACACATGGTTCCATTATGCCCTCACACTGCTCAATTTTGTCATCACACTGCTCCCTTGTGCCATCACCCTGCTCCAATGTGCACTCTCACTGCTCTATTGTGTTATCACACTGCTCCAATTATGCCCTCACACTGCTCCACTGTGCACACACACTGCACAATTGTGCCTTCACAGTGCTCGATTCTGTCATCACACTGCTCCATTTTGCCATCACATGGCTCAATTGTGCCCTCACAGTCCTCAAATATGTCATCACTCTGCTCCATTGTGCACTCACACTGCTTTATTGTGTTATCACACTAATCCATTGCGTCCTCACACTGCTCCGTTGTCCCCTCACACTGTACAATTGTGCCCACACAGTGCTCCATTGTGTCAACACACTTCTCCATTGTGCCATCACATGGCTCCATTATGCCCTCACACTGCCCATTTGTGTCATCACACTGCTCCCTTTTGCCATCACCCTGTTCCATTGTGCACTCTCACTGCTCCATTGTGTTATCACACTGCTCCATTGTGTCCTCCCACTGCTCCATTGTGCCCTCACTGCTCCATTGTGTCATCACACTGCTCATTGTACCCTCACACTGCTCCATTGTGCCCTCACGTGCCCCATTTTGTTATCACAGTTCTCAATTTTGCTATCACACTGCTCCATTGTGCCCTCACATTGTCCTGTTGTGTCATCATACTGATCCACTGTGGCATCACACTGCTCCGTTGTGCCCTCACACTGCTCAATTGTGCCCTCACAGTGCTCCATTGTTTCATCATACTGCTCCATTGTGCCATCACTCTGCTCCATTTTGCCCCCTCAGTGCTCCGTTGTGCCCTCACCCTGTTCAACTGTGCCCACACATGGCTCCATTGTGCCCTCACACTGCTCCGTTGTGCCCTCAAACTGCCCCATTGTGCTCTCACACTCCTCCAATATGCCCTCACACTGCTCCATTGGGCCCTCACAGTGCACCTTTGTGCCCTCCCGCTGCTCCATTTTGCCCTCATACTGCTCCATTGTGTCATCATGCTGCTCCATTGTGTTATCATGCTGTTCCACTGTGCCCTCACACTACTCCATTGAGCCCTTATGCTTTTCCATTGTGCCTCACACTGCTCCATATGTCATCACGCTGCTCCATAGTGATACCACACTGTTCAATTGTGCAATCATACTGCTCCATTGTGCCCTCATACTGCTACATTGTGCCCTCACCCTACTCCATTGTGCCATTACAGGGATCATCTCTGTCATCTTACTGCTCCATAATGTCAACGCACTGCTCCATTGTGCCCTCACACTGCTCCTTTGTGTCAACAATCTGCTGCACTGTGTCATATCACTGATACATTCTGCCCCCACGCTGCTCCATTGTGCCCTCATGCTGCTCCATTGTGCCCTCACGCTGCTCCATTGTGCCCTCACACTGCTACATTGTGTCTTCACACTGGCCATTGTGTCATCACACTGTGTCCTAATGTCCCTAAGCTGCTCCATTTTGACAACACGCTACTCCATTGTTTCATCACACTGCTCCATTGTGCCCTCACACTGCTCCATTGTGTCTTCACACTGCTTAATTGTGCCCTCACATTGCTCCATTGTGTCATCCCACTGCTCAATTGTGTCACCACACCTCTCCATTGTGTCAGAACACTGCTCCATTTTCCACTTACACTGTTCCTTTGTGCCCACACAGTGCTCTATTGTGCTGTCACACTGATCAACTGTGCCCTCACACTGTTCCATTGTGCCCTCACACTGCTCCATTATGCCCTCACGCTAATCAATTCTGCCCTCACACTGCTCCATTGTGTGCCCTTGCTGCTCCACTGTCCCAGAACACTGCTCTGTTGTGCCCTCATGCTGGTACATTTTCCCAGCACAGTGCTTCATTGTACCCTCACGTGGCTCTATTGTGCCCTCACACTGCTCCATTGTGTGCTCACACTGCTCAATTGTCCCATCACACTGCTCCATTGTGCCCTCATGCTGCTCCCTTGTCGACTCACTCTGCTCCATTGTGTCATCACACTGCTAAATTCTGTCATCACACTGCTCCAATATGTCATCACACTACTTCATTGTGCCCTCACACTGCTGCAATGTGTCATCACACTGCTCAATTGTGCCCTCACACAGCTCCATTGTCCCCCACACTGCTCCATTGTACCATCACACTGCTCCATTATGCCCTCACACTGCTCCACTGTGCACTCACACTGCACAATGGAGCCCTCACTGTGCTCCATTGTGTCATCACACTGCTCCATTGTGCCATCTCATGGCTCCAATATGCCTTCATACAGCTCAATTGTGTCATCACACTGCTCCCTTGTGCCATCACCATGCTCCATTGTGTCCTCACACTGTCCATTGTGTCATCACAGTGTGCCATAATGTCCCCATCCTGCTCCATTTTGACATCATTCTGCTCCATTGTGTCATCACGGTGCTACATTTGCCCTCACACTGCTCCATGAGCCCTCACTGTGCACCTTTTTGCCCTCTCACTGCTCCGTTTCGTCATGAAGCTACTCCATAATGTCATCATGCTGTTCCGTTGTTTCACTATGCTACTCCATTGTCCCCTCACACTGCTCCCTTGTGTCCTNCCATGTGGGTGCTGGGGATCAAACCCAGGTCCTCTGTAAGAGTGGTCAGCGCTCTTAACCATTAGGCCATCTCTCCAGCCCCCTCTATCTCAATTTTAAAAACATTACAACTAAATATATGGTTCCTTCTATGTTTGTATGTGTTTTTCCAAGAGAAGATCATATTTCAAAGCCCAGGCTGGCCTGATACTATGTAGATCAGGCTGACCACAAACTTTCGGCCATCATCCTGCCTATATGTCAGTGGGGGTGCTTTTTTTTTTTTTTTTTTGAGACAAGATCTCCCCATAGTCCCAGCTCTCCTGGAACTCACTTTGTAGACCAGGCTGGCCTTCAACTCACAAAGATCTGCCTGCTTCTGCCTCCAGAGTGCTGGGATTAAAGGCGTGTGCTACCACGCCCGGCTGGGTGTGCTTATTTTTTATGGCATTAAGTGTATGTGTGTGTATATGTACGTGTATCAGGTGATGCGTGTGGAGGTCATAAGACAACTTGCAAGTGTTGGTTCTCTCCTTCCACAATGTGGGTCCTAGGATCAGATTTACCCACTGAGCCATCTCATGAGCTCCGATGTGGGTTTTTTATGTTTTGTTTTGTTTTGTTTTGTTTTAACTTTCCTTCCAATGAATGGTCCAGGACTGTGACTCTGCTGTAAAGGACATCACTGAGACACTTGGGAACATTTGAAAGTGAACTGTGTGTTAGATGGTACTGTTGTCCCAGGGTTTGCTCTGAGTTAGTGATGAGGCTGAGCTCCTATAGAGCAGGGTCCCTGTCCCTTGGTAGGTGCATGCTCAGGGGTTCAGTGGCATATCCTGACATCTGCTATGTGCTCTCAAATGGTGCAACATTTGCAGGTCCCACAAGATCCAGAAAACCCATCGAAGGTCACACCACTGACAGAAAGCACTAAAGGAAATGACAGACCACTGGTGCTCAGGCTGAGAGCACGGGCTCCAGGGCCAAACTGCCTGGGTGAGCACGAAGTGCCACCCCACTCCAGCTGTGTGACCTAGGGCAACTCACTTCGCCTCTCTAGTCTCCCAGGTGGAGAGTCTGAGATCAGGTCCTGTCTCAGCTCCCCAGCAGAGTCCAGAACTTCACACCTTCTCCCTGGAAGATGGAACATCTCTAGAATACTGGGGCAGAAAGCACATTGAAAAGGAGCCAGTTGGGCTGAACAAATAGCTAGCAGTTATGAGCACTAACTGCTCCTGCAGAGGACTCACATTTAGTTCCTGACACCCACATGGCAATTCCCAATTGCCTGTAACTCCAGTTCCAGAAACCCAGCACCCTCTTCTGGCCTCTGAAGACATTGCCCATACATACATGCAGGCAAACATTCATACACATAAAATATTTGTTTCTGCTTCTATGTTGAAGATTCCAGTTCCTTCAGCTTGACTGGATGCATCTACCTATTCTCAATGTTTTATTTCCCTGAGTTGTATCCCACATGCTTTCATTTCCTTCAGTTAACTAATGCTGTGCATGCAAACACTGTCTCATTCTTTCTTATTAGAAAATCTTCTTTCTAGATGATTGTAGAAAAAAAAATAAAAACAAACCTTTGAAAAAGGATCCAGTTACTAGGGGAGGAATGGTAGGTAAATAGGCACATGTAAGGGACAGAGAACAAGTCCACGAGTGACTAAATTACTAGAAAATGAGGCCCCTGAATCCAAAGGGTCAAGTGGGCTGCAAACAACAAACCAGGTAGCAAAGGGTTAAAAATAGGGCAGAAGTTTATTTCTGTCTAATATAAAAGGAGTCTAACGGTAGAGACTTTGCCCTGGGCTGGTGATGCTAGACAGCTGAGACTCAGGCCCTTCATAAATTTCAACTCTACTATTGTGGCAGCTTCTAGCCTCAAAGAGACTTTCTTGCCTAAGGTAGTTTCTGAAGCCACAGCTATTACACCTGAACTCCAAGCAATGAGGGGAAAAGAAACAAAACAAAACATCTTCCCCAACCCCTTTAAGAAATTTTCCTCAAGTTTCTGCTTGCATACCACTGGCTGTAAGTCAAGCCAGGGATTTTTCTTCTGCCTGAGGCACACAAGGTTCCATGGCTTGGGAGGAAATGAACTTGGGGAATTGCAGCCGACAGCCTCTGCCTTGGACTCTGCCTGACTAAGAGGGCGTTTGGGTCAGAGGACAGGGGATGAGATGGGAAATCAAAAGACTTCGTGAGTCTATGACCTGGGGTAAGTGCTCCCTGAGCCTTAGCCCCAGACCAAGGCTGGTGGGAGGGTTGGATGGCATGAGCTGGTGAACCAGGAAGCCCTCTGCATGGAAAGGGAAACTGTGGCTGCTTACTGGTGCTAGGAATGGCCAGCCATGTGATGCCGGGTGAGGACCCAGACAAAGGGTCCCGGAGGGAGCAGTAAGGCCAGAGGAAGGTTAAAGAGATGTTGGCTGTGCTTGAAGGACACCCTGCTGCCAGGAGTCAGCATCCCCAGAGCCACAGGGCCAGACTCTGGAAACTCAGAGTCCCACAAAGGCCCTCCTGCCTGCCTGTCCCCAGGGCCCAGATAGACAAGCAAACAAGGCTGGCACTGCAGGGGAGGCCCATCCAGGAGCAGAAGAGGGAAAGGCTTGAGGAGAAGCAGAGACCAAGCCCAGGCCCCCTGCAGAGCCAAAATAACCCACCATTGAGTCAGTGAGCCTGCATGTTGGGCAAGCCAGGGGAGAGAAGCCAAACCCAGCCAGATCTACTGTTTAACAGTTTGTCACCGAGCAAAAGTAAAAAACAATCCTTCCCACTTCCCACACTCATCAGCCTCAATCTTGAAGTCACTCCCAGTCAGCAGTCACCTTGGGACAGCCCAGGCTGCTCACTTGTTCCTCCATAGCCTGCAAGGGCACCTCTGGGAACACAGACTCACCACAGCAGGCCTAGTTGACTTGAGGCCCCAGGTCCTGGAGTCCTTCTTGGCCACGTCCCACCTCTGCACGGAGTCCTACTCTGACTGAGGACAGTGAGAGAAGGCAGTGGGAATGCAGGAGTGCCCTGGGGGGGGGCTTCATGATGTAGCAACAGACGGACATTTGTGACCCTGCACTGTGTGCCCCAAGGCCAAGGTGACAGTGGGTTTCTGCTCCAGGTCTATACACTTGGGGGTCAGGGCTTGTCTTGGTGCCCAGTGTCCTTCTTCCCCTTTAGGTCCCCCAGAGCAAGCCATGGGAAGCCTGCCATAGCGAGGTCAGACTCTAATTGGTTCCAGCTCCCAGAGGCCTGGGGGAGGGGGCTTAAGTGGTGCAGAGAATTACAAGTCCCTGTGCTGTCGCTTGGGCTGGGCTTGTGTAAATCAGCCTTCATAACCTTGCTTTGTAGTTCAGTTCCCTTCGCTCAAGACTTGTACCAGAACTACTTTTGAAAAACAGAATGAGTAGGCAGCCAAGGACAGTTGGCAGGGTTTGCGAGACCTACCAGCCTCTGGCATGATAGCCCAAGTGTGTTACCCATGGAGTGCTCTGGTCTCTCCTACATGCTGAAGGAGGCATAGGGGACCCACTTCCTGAGGGAGGGAGGACTCCCACAGCCCCTGGCAAGCAGGCAAGGCTATGCCAAGGCAGTTGCAGCTTCCATGAGCCTTGCTTGTTGCCCCAGCCATCCCTCCAGCTGCCAACAAAGCCTGAGCCCAGAGCCCACCTGAAGAAATGGAAAAGCAGAAGGCAGAGCACAAAGACAGCATCAGGGACAATTTCTGTCTAGTCCAGGCCTGTCAGACCTATTGAAGGGTCCCTTATGCCTCTTGACTGGGCTCTTTTCTAAATCCCTGTCTTGAGTTCCCCTGATTTCCCAGCTCACCCCCTGGGGAGGGGGCTAACGTTACAAGGACCACCAGCACATTTCCTGAGGGCTTTCTTTCTCACTCTTCTGTTTGCCTAAGTGGCCTCCCTAGCCAGCGTCCCCATTTCCCTTCCCCACTGACCCTTGCTCCCCCTCCTGGGTGGCCTCAGCCTGACCTCCAGAAGGTCCAGCAGCACCTGCACCCCATCTCTTGGGACTAGAGGCTACACAAGCTTTACATTTGTTCCCTGGCTCTTAGATAGAACAGTCCCTGCTCAACCCCTTGAGTCACCTTGAAAAATGATCCTAGTCTGTAATGAACCAATTGGTTCTTTAGAAAGCACACCTGGAAATTTCTTTGCATTCTAGCTACATTTATCAACCAGAGCACTGTTGGTATTTTTTGCCTAGACAAATTCCATTGTATAGGGCAGTCCCTTCATTATAAGATGTTTAAAATCCTGGACATCCTTGTCCACTAAGACCAGTAGTGCCCCGAGTCAATGTAACAACCCAAAACACACCCCCATTTCCAAATGCCTCCACAAAATGGAATGGTTCCAATATAAGGAAGCAGTATTCAACTCAGAACAAGTTGATTTTTTCTCAATAATCAGCCCCCTGAGGTCCCGGCAAGAGCAATTACTTATGCTTGAACAGCATAGTCATCCTCATGGCTTTCAGCCCAGAGCAAGGCCACAACTACCCATACACTGTGAGCAAGGTCACCAGAGTCCATCAAGGAACTTAGGGCCAGACTGTGGCTCTATGTTAAGAATTGGATGTGAGTGGTCTCTGGATGAGAATTCTCAGCAAAGCTGACATTATTTAAAAAATAAAAGGGGATAGAGGGATGATGGCTCAAGGGTTAAGAGCACTGGCTGCCCTTGTAGAAGACTGAGGTTCAGATCCCAGCACCCAGACTGGGTGGCTCATAACCACGTATAACCCTAGCTCTGAAGATCTGGTGCCTCTGACTTCTTCCACATACCTGCACTCACACGCACATACCTGCACTCACACACACATACCTGCACTCACACGCACATACCTGCACTCACACGCACATACCTGCACTCACATGCACATACCTGCACTCACACGCACATACCTGCACTCACACGCACATACCTGCACTCACACGCACATACCCCCATACATATACATAATTAAAAATAATAAAAATAAATCTTTAAAAGTTTGAAAAAATACAATTAAAATTGAAAATCCCTTTCCAGCATCTAGTCTCTTGGATTATATTGTTACTAAGACCCAAGGCCAGCCTCACCAGACACCCGGGGCCACTTTCCTCTTTGGGACAATAGCTCTCAACACTGATGGCTTCTTACTAGTGCCAGAAACTCTCCATCTCATAGGAGCAGCCCCAGGCCAGAAGGATAAGTGCCTTTTGTCTACTGGAATTCATGTATGAGGGTCCAATGCAACCTGTGACCACTCTTATCAGACTAAGATGAGTGCTTGCACACCTACGATATGCCTGTGTGTCTGCACCTACTCTGCCACAGTTTTACACAGAACTCCCTCAGGAAATGTGTTCAAGAGCCAAGAACCCCATCCCTGGTTTATCCCAGAGGAAGCTAATGTGAATTAGTGTTGGTGCCTATGATTTCAGGACCAAGGGTCAGAGGGGAAGGGAGGGTGGTGTTGCCGGGTAGGGAAACCACTTATACAAATGGAGAGGAGAAAGAAGATCCATGGGTAGAGATGTGCCACGGTCATTGGGAGCCTGAGCCCTCAGAGTGTGAGAGTTCCTCTTGAAACAAGCCACAAGCTCGAAAAAATGATGGCCCCTGAACAGAGTCCATTGCTTAGAAAATACAGAAAGACATAATGAGAGGAAGCTTGTGGAGACCCCTGTCCCTCCTGAACGCATGTAACTTATGTGGACTAAGGAAAGTCGCTATAAAGCAAAATGACCTTGAAAAACTCCAAACCCATTGCCCCAAACTGAAACAATTGGAGCTGATGACAGTTCCCGTAGATGATAACGCCGCACTGCTTACGCTAGCACAGTGCTTTACAAGGCTCCAATGGCTTTCACTGGCATTAGGCCATCAGTCTCCCAACTACTCTGCCAAGGCAAGCCAAGGTGATTGTCCCCACGGAGAGGTTGAAACAGAAAAGGAGGACTCTAAGAGCCCAAGTGATACCTGAAAGAACTCAGAGGTTGGTAGCACAGGGCTAGGAGAATTTGGGGGCCTGGTTGACCAAGTTCAACATTCACAGGAATGTCAAAGTATAATCAACTCACAATTTTTGAGAACGTTGCACTCTGGGGCCAAGCAAGGAGGCACATACCTGTAATCTCATCACTCAAGAGGCTGAGGCAGGAGGATTAAGGCTTCAAGGCCAGCCAGGCCTACATAGTGAGAACCCATCTCAACAAATACAAAGTGATTCAGCAAGATGTTTCATTGGGTAAAGGTACTTGCTGCCAAGCCTGATGACCTGGGTTCAATTACCAGAGCTTAGATGGTGGAAGGAGAGAATTGATTCCTCAAAGCTGTCCTCTGACCTCCACATGCCCATAGCACACACTCACTCATGTAAAAATAAATTCATGAAAATATAATAATAAAAAGTAAAAAATAAAGAAAAAGCTCTGACCCAGACCTCTAAAGTTCTGCACCAACCGCTTCCTTGGCCCAGTGGGTGTGGAAGAGAATAATGAAGTCTTTTTTCAAATTCATGCTTGGGAGTCTGGCCTTTAAATTTATGCCACTATTTCTAAATACAAGGGAAAGTTGGTTAAGAGAGTACCAGCTAGATCCAGCAGGTGAAGGCACTT
The DNA here is from genome assembly GCA_009823505.1 of Rhizomys pruinosus. Classification (NCBI taxonomy): domain Eukaryota; kingdom Metazoa; phylum Chordata; class Mammalia; order Rodentia; family Spalacidae; genus Rhizomys; species Rhizomys pruinosus. The sequence goes on along the minus strand of VZQC01006044.1, from coordinate 4,625,225 downwards.
GCCACCAACCCTGAAAACCTGAGCTTGAACCACACTACTCACATGCTAGAAAGAGATAACTAACTCCCACAAGTTGTCCTGGGACTTACACACACACCATGGCATGAGTACATGCATACATACACATACACAGACACAGACACGCACGCACACACACTCACACAGCACATATATTCACCACACACACACATACACCAACACATATACACCAGAGAGAGAGAGAGAAATACAATAATTTTTTTTAATTTTTAATTTTTATTTATTTATTTTTGTATGTGTATGAATGTACTGTCTGCATGCAGGTTTGTACACCCACATGGTGCAATGCCCTGGAAGTCAGAAGAGGGTGTCGGATTCCCCTGGAACTGGAGTTACAGATAGTTCTCAGCCGCCATGTGGGTGCTGGGAATTGAACCCGGGTCCTCTGCAAGAGTAGTCCGCCCTCTTAACTGCTAGGCCATCTCTCCAACCCTTACAATAAATTTTTTAAAAGAACACCATATAAAAGGGAAGACTTCTGATTTCTGATGTAGGAAAGAAAATACTGGCTGTGGGCGGGACAGTCGATTTTCATTAGGGAATCTGATGCCCTCTTATGGACTCCTAAGGCATTTGCACACATGTGATGCACATAAACTCATATAGGCATCTACATATAAATAAAAAATTAGATCTTTATAAAAATGCCTTAGATCACTTAATTTATAAGCAACATAAATTTATTTCTCACAGATCCAGAGGCTAGGACATTCAAGGTCAAAGACATGGGCAGGTTTGGTGTCTAGTGAAGGATCATTCTCTGCTTCAGAGAGAGTGTCTTGTTGCTGTCTTTACAACACAGAAGGGACAAATAGGCTCACTGGAGCTTCTTTGTAAGGACACTCACTCCATCCTTAGGGAAGATCCTCATGACCTCCCGAAGAGTTTACCTCTTAATACTCTCTTCAGTAGTCACTTTTCTCAGTGTAACCGCATCCCTAACTGACACAAGTTCCAGGAGGAAAGACTTCTTTGGGATCACATTGCAGAGAGGTCCACCATGGCTGCCTACTCCTTTGTACTCAGGCTGAGCATCGTAGTGTTGGAAACATGTGGAAAAGAACAGCTCCTCATCTCATGGCAGACAGGAAGCAGAGCAAACAGGAAATACTGGAAGGGGCCAGAGCAAGGGATAGTCCCAAGGACATGCTTCCAGTGACCTACATCCTCCAAAGGTCCCACCTCCCAATAATGTTACCAATCCATCAAGGGATTGATCAGGCCAGAGCTCCCTGGGTCTAACCTTCTCTAGAAACACACTCTCCAACACACCCAGAGGTGTTCTTTAGTAATCCCCTAAGTATTCCTGAAGCCAATCAAATTCACGTGGCTAACCATCACCCCAACACACTGGATATTAGGATCTAATCTATGGATTGAGGAGAGACACAAACATTCACAGCATAATAACAGATGAGGCTCACCTCTCAAGCTCTTATCAAGTCATGTCAGTACTATGCTTGCTGGCATTCCATTGGCCAAAGCAATTTGTGTGACCAACCTCAAAGTCAGTGTGAGTGGACTCTATCCACAGATGGGTATATCCAAAGGTATGACTCATTAGGAGCCATATTTGCAACAATCTACCAAGTGCACATGAGCAAGTCTTCCTCCACCCATGCAAGGACTGATATGCCCTTATTTCTCTCTTAGCTCTTTAGCCAAAGTATTGCCTTGTATTGACTTGCTCTTTTGAAAAAGCAGGCATGATTTTATTGTGTATCTGATGACAGACAATCTCACTTTGAGATATACACTAAGAGAAATGAGTACTCGTGTCTACCAAAAGCCATATGCACAAATGCATGAGACAGTTTTATTTATAACAGCCCCCAGATGGAAAGAACCCAAATACCCACCAACAGAACACATAACCATTGTATAGTCAGCCAAAGGGGTAGTGAACAGCAGTGAAAAATAATAAATCGCAACTACATGGAGCAACAAAATGAATGTCCCAGACAATGCTGGGTGAAAGAAGCCACACAAGACTATGTAGTGTGCAATTTGTTTCTTTGAAGTTCAAAAACAGAAAAGTCAAGTCTATGACTTTAGAAGTCAGAATAATGCAACCAAGTATGGTGGAAAGCACCTGTAGTTCCAGTTACTGCCTGGAAGCTGAGGTGGAAGGATTGTTTGATCCCAGCAGTTCAGAGCTAGCTATAGAAGAGGAGGAGGGATGGGGAAGAAGAGGAGGTTCTAGAAGGCCTCTGTGTTGATCTAGGTGACCATGGGCTTGTCCATCTGTAAAAAGGCCTAAGGGTTGTTGCTAGTATTATATGTTAATTCTTCATCATTTCTATAGGGCAGCATTAACAGTAAGAATGGATTTCCTGTACAGCTGCTCTTGACAGGCTGGCAAAGTTGGGAAGGAGCTTTGAGAGTGAGGGAAGAAGGGATGGAGGGAGAAAGGGAGGGAAGGAGGAAGAAAGGAAGGAAGGAAGGGAGGGAGCTGAATTGGAAAATGATGTATGAAATGCACAAAGCATCAATAAAAAAAATGTGGAGGGAGGGAGGGAGGGAAGGAAGGGAAGGAGGGAGGACAGAAGGGAGGGAGGGAGAGAGGGAGGGAGGGAGGGAGGGAAGACCTCAGCCCAGCCCCATCAGGCCTGGCTCCTACCTTTTCCATCTTGTGCCATCAGCAGGGAAAAGCCCTTAGCTCAGGAACCCAGAAGGGCTCCCAGTCCCAGATAGGGAGTACTGAGCTCAGGAACCCAGAAGGGCTCCCAGTCCCAGATAGGGAGTACTGAGCTCAGGAACCCAGAAGGGCTCCCAGTCCCAGGTAGGGAGTACTGAGCTCAGCACAGTGGTGTTTTGGGGGGCTCCTCCATAGGAAATACTTCAAAAATCCTTTGTTCCCCTGAGTTGACCAAGGAAACGAGCTGGTAATGAACAGCAGAAATAACAATAATTAATAACGGCCAGAATAAAACTGGATTTCCAATTGTGCAGCCAATTTGCCAGGAGACTTGTTCCTGAGGCAGGCCGAGCTCTCTCCTTGTCACACTGCAGAGTAAACAAGGAAGGGGCAGCACCAGGCCAGGCTTGTCACTTGTTGGGAGGAGGGAGAAGAAAGATAGGAGGAGGGGGAGAGAGAGAGGAAGAGGAAGGGGGAAGGGAGAAGGGAGAGGGAAGAGGAAGGAGAAGGAAGGGAGTGGGGGAAGGGAGAGGAAGTGGGGGGGAGAGAAGGGGCAGATATTGAAGAGCAGCAGAGATTGGAGTACTGCACTGGTGGGCGGCGGCTTGACTGGATGGCAGGCTTGGTCCTCGACCTTACGACCCTGCCAGGAAGGGCAGGAGCTCCCAGATTCCAAGAGTGCCTTCTCAGTGGCCCTGCACACATCCCCCAGCCATACTGCCCACCTCCTTTAAGAGCCAAGGTTGGAGGCCGAGGGGAAGACCAGACAACAATGGAAGGAAAACCCTTGACAGAGAAGGATGATTTGAACCGGAGCCTTAAATACTCCAGAAAGATTTTCTTTCCGGTTCCTATTGCAAAGAATCTCGACTGGCCCTTGAGCCCTGCCTCCCTTTTCCTCCCTCACCTGCCTAACTGGCTCAGTCCTACAGCTATGATCACACTGCTTGAAAAATGACCACTCACAGATCCTTCCAGCTTCTTCCATGAAGGGGCCAAAAGCAGCCTGGATCTCCTCCTTTAGCATTTGATGTGAAAGGTGTCTGTGTGAGACCAGCTCAGAGTTCTAGAGAAGGGGGTCAAGGCTTGTATGGGAAGGGCAAGCCTATCAAAGCCTGACTGAAACAAGGGTCCTTGTCCACTTGAGCTGTAGCCATTTAGAAAACTGCTTCTTGCCCATCATGTATTTCCCTGTGTGTTCCTAGTTCCAGTCCTGGTGTTCCTAGCTTCTCGAGATTCCTCCTTCCTTTCCCTCTCCCCTGGGAGTCTCAAGTTCCCAACACAGCATCACCATCTCCACCCCCTCATTTCTGCTGCTTTGTCCCCATCGGGGAGAGGGAAAGCCATCACCTGCATATCTGTCTTTGTCTTTGACCATGAATCAGTCTATCCCAGGCTCTTTGCCTTGAACCCACCCCCCCCACACGCACACTCAAGGCTGCTGGACAAGCTCTGGGGACCTCTTGGGTTCCCTCAATTTGAGTGGCTGTCTATGGTGACACATGGATGGCCCTCTTTTCAACTTCAGCAGACTGGATTCTTCTCACTAAAGGCTAAGTACTCGCTGAGTTGCAAGTTTGAGAAATGAGGCCACCATGGGGTTATTTCTGAGGGAAAGAAGGGCCTGCGTGGCAGCGCCAGCCCCATCCACCTCCCACAAGAACTGGGGACCATTATCTTTACATTGGGGAAAAGTCTGTCTGGTGTTTCAAGAAAAACAGCCAAATCTGGCTGCACCTTCTGTGAATACGTACACTGTGGGAGCACAAGAGTTTACCTGTTAAAGGTGCTGCAAAGCAAGGGAACAAGGAGGTTTCAATCCAGGATGGCCTTGCAGCGTCCACAAGGAAGGATCTGGTGAAGTCCCTGCAGTTAAGGTGCTAGGTGTGAGACACCTGAAAGACAGCCCTTGCACTGGCAGGGGCTTGGCACCCAACCGGGCTGCTGGGTCCTCAGAAATGGACAAAGATGGAGTTCCTGAGAGCCTCATGTCAGGGCTCATTAAGGTGGTCCCCAATCTAGGACATGTTCCTTCATAAGAAGAGGGGCCAGGCATGGTGGCACATGGGTATATTGAGACTTAGGCAGGAGGATAATGAGGTCCAAGCCATTGTGGGCTACGCAGTGAAATTTTGTTACAAAACAAAATATAAAAGCTGAATGTGGTAGCGCACATCTTTAATCCCAGCACTAGGAGGAAGAGGAAGGTCTGTGAGATGAGGACAGCCTGGTCTGCATAGTTGGCTCCAGGCCAGCTGGAGGTACAGGGAAACCTTTTCTCAAAAACAAACAAAAGAAAACATAAAAGAAGAAGGAAAGGTTAGGACAAAAGATTCATCGAAGAAGTCCACGTAAGAAGATGGTTGGGAAGAAGCAGTCACCTGGCAGCTAAGGAGAGGTCCTTACAGAGAGCCACGCAGACCACACTGGTGGGCACACACGGAGTCCCAGCACTTGGGAGGAAGAGGCAGAAGGCTCATTGCAAGGTTGGTCTCTGGGCTGCACAGGGGGTTTGAACCCAGCCCGGGCTACATAAGACTGTCTCAGAGAAAGACTAAGGAGGTAACCAAATTGGTAGAGTGCTTGCCTAGGATGCACAGAGCACTGAGGTCAATCCCTAGCAACACACAAACCAAGTATGGAGGTCCACTCCTCTAACCCCAGCACTTGGGATTATAGTTGAGGCAGGAGAATCAGAAATTCAGGGTCATCCTTGGCTACATAGCCAAATTGAAGGCTAGCTACCCTGGGATATAGAAGACCTTGACCAAAAAACAAAACGGAAAAAAAAAAGGTGTGGGTTCTGAGGAAATGTTCAGTGGGTAAAACTGCTTGTCTCTCAAGTGCAAGGACCTGAGTTTAAATCTCCAGAAACCATGTGGCTAGGTGTGGTAGCACTCACCTGTAATCCCAGTACTTCTATAGTAAGGTAGGAGGTGGAGAGAGGAAAATCTCCAAAAACTGGCAGGTCAGATACTTGGTGTATGAATCAGAGACACCACAAAAAAGGAGAGAGACAGAGAGACAGAGAAAGACAGGTTTCAAGACAAGGAAGAAGGCGAGGACTGACACCCAAGGTTGTCTCTTGACTGCCACACTCACATCATGGTAAGCATATGCTCATATTCACACACGAATGAACACACACACACACACTCATTCACACACATGGGGGGAATCCAAAAAGTAAATAAAAACTAAATTCTCATCGGGGTCCAAGCCCTATCTCTTCCAAGACCCCTGTGCGGCCATGCAGCTCGCCTCTGCATCACACAGTGTTCACCACCCTTCCCCAAATCTGCTCCAGGGATCCCAGTTGGAGGACACACAGGAGCAAATGGGCTGCATGTCCAACACGGGTTCTGAGTCGCCTGGGATTGTGAGTGAACAGCTAGTGCAGAGGCAGCAGGCAGCTGCCATCAGGGGATGGCAGCCATCAGGCACACTAGTGTCCCAGACCTCAGAGGGCACCGTGGTAAGTCTGCTGCCAAGTGGGGTGGCAGGCTCAGCAGGCTCTGGGAGACTTTTTTCTTTTTTTGGTCTTTTGAGACAGGGTCTCCCTGTAGCCTCAGCTGTCCTGGAATTTGCTATGTAGACCAGGCTGGCCTTGAACTCATAGAGATCTGCCTGCCTCTGCCTCCAGAGTGCCACCATGCTCTGCTTGGAAGACTTTGAAACGGGTAGAAACATGCAGGCAGACTCCCGTGGCTCATCCCAGCCAGGGCTGAGGAGACTCAGACAGCAGGTGGGGCAGTACGGGAAAAATCCTTGGGGGCCCCTTGGACATCTTTCTCCAGTGTGGCAGCCTCTAGGGTCAAACTTCTTAATTGGCAGCTCAGAGCTCTGGAGACATGGAGTGCAGGATGAGTGGGAAAAGATAAAAGCAGGCAGGAACAGAAGGGGACAGGGAGCCACAGGTGGAAGCCACGCCAGCTTTTAAAACCAACTCTAGGGGCTGGAGAGATGGCCTAGCAGTTAAGAGTGCTGACTGCTTTTGCAGAGGACCCAGGTTCGATCCCCAGCACCCACATGGCAGCTGAGAACCATCTGAAACTCCAATTCCAGGAGAACTCCAGTTCCAGGGGAATGCAACACCCTCTTCTGACCTCTGCAGCATTGCATGACACGGGTGCACAGACCTGCATGCAAACAGTACATTCATACGCATACAGAAAAAAGTTTTTTTTTAAAAAAAACAAAACCAACCACTGTAAGCCAGGCATGGCACTCATGCTTGTAATCTTAGCAATTGAGAGCCTGGGTAGCCTGAAGCACAGAACAAGATCCTGTCTCAAAACAAACACAAAACAAGACAAAAACAAAAAGTACAACTGGAAAGAGGTGAAGGAAGAAAAGGAGGGAAAGGAGAGGTACAAGAGGAGGAGAAAGAGAAGAAAGAGGAGGAAGAGGAAGAATAAGAAGAGGAGGAGGGGGAGGAGGAAGAAGAGGAGGAAGAGGAGAAGGAAGAGGAGGAAGAGAAGGAAGAGGAGGAAGAACAGGAGGAACAGGAGAAGGAACAGGAGGAAGAAGAGGAGGAGGAAGAGGAAGAAGAGGAGGAGAAGGAAGAGGAGGAACAGGAGGAAGAGGAGGGGGAAGAGGAAGAGAAGGAAGAGGAGGAAGAACAGGAGGAAGAGGAGAAGGAACAGGAGGAAGAAAAGGAGGAGGAGGAAGAAGAGGAGGAGGAGGAAGAGGGGTACTCATCCAAGCTTTGGAAATCACACATCCTATCACCTCTGTCATTTGAGTCCTTGGAGAATCCACCTGGTTGGGAGGACTGTGGAAGAATATCTAGACAGGATCTCAAACCACAACAGAGGCCTGGAAGTGTGACTCAGTTATACAGGGCTTGCCTAGCACATAGGAATCCTTGAGTTCCATCCCCAGCACCAGAGAGAGATGGAGACAAGACATACAGAGATCCAGAGAAATAGAGAGAAAAGAAAGAGAGAGAGGGGGAGAGAGAAGGAAAGGAAGGAAGGAAGGAAGGGAGAGAGAGAGAAAGAAAGAAAGAAAGAGAAAAAGACCCACCAGAAAGAAAGAAAGAAAGAAAGAAAGAAAGAAAGAAAGAAAGAAAGAAAGAAAGAAAGAAAGAAAGAAAGAAAAAGACCCACCATAGAAACCATATATTGTGGAGCCACAAGAAGCTCAGGTTCCCCACCATGTGCAGTGGCAGGGTTATCTGATATGTCTGAATTTGGACTTCCTAAACATGGAAAGGAATTCTGTCTTGGGCATATCTCTGTCATTTGCATTTTAGGATGAGTCTCCACAAAACCCAGTGGTTTTATTTTTTTTATTTTTTTTATGTGTATGAATGTACTGTCTGCATACAGGTCTGTGCACCTGTGTCCTGCAATGCGGCGGAGGTCAGAAGAGGGTGTTGGATTCCCTTGGAACTGGAGTTAAAGATTGTTTTCAGCTGCTATGTGGGTGCTGGGGATTGAACCCGGGTCCTCTGCAAGAGCACTCAGTGCTCTTAACCTCTAAGCCACCTCTCCAGCCCAAAATCCAGTCTTAAATAATACAGAGTACATGAACTGCCATGCCTTGTCCCAGCATAGAGCAGCTTAAGGAAAAATTCACTAAGCCAATGCAGGAAGGAGAGGAAGAGGGGAGGGGCAGCAGCCCAGCGGACTGTGCATGTCAAAGGTACTTCTCCACTGTCGCAGAGACTCGCTTCTCCAAGCTAGACTGCATCCCAGTGTCTATTTGTTAAATTGAGAATGCCAACTGTGTTAGTTACTTTTCTCATTGCTGTGACAAAATACCTGACAAAAATTAAGGAGGAAGGGTTTATTTTTGACTCAAAGTTTGAGAGTAGGGAAGGCACGACAGCAGGAGGATGAGGTGGCTTGTCACATGTTCACTGACAGGAAACAGACAGACAGATGAGCGCTGGTACTGAGCTCACGTTCTCCTTCTTCATCCTGGGACCGCAGCTCATGGGATGAGGCCTCATATTCAAGTTAGGTGCCCCCCCCCCTCAGTTCAGCCTCTCTGGAAATGCTATCACAGACACATCTAGAAGCGTATCTCCTAGGTGATTCTAAATCCAGTCAAGTTGACAATCAAGATTAACAACCACACTAGGGAAATACAAACGTGGAAGCTGGGGACAGATAGTGCTGTAAGTGCAGAATACAGAATGATTACAGGACAGAGCAAAGCTCCCAGATGGGGCCCAGGGGCTCAGGCCAGCTCAAGGCCATATTGTGAAAATGTCCTTGGCTGGGAATAGAGCTCAGTGGTAAAGGACTTAGCTAGCATGTGTGAGGCTATAGGTTCAATTCCCAGTACCACAGCACCAACCAAAAAGGAAGGGGCTTTGTCCACCCAGCCTTCCCTTTTCCTTTCCCCAAGCCTGTTTTTTCCTCTTTTTTTCTCTTCTTCCTCTTCCCCACTTCTTCCTTCTTCTCTTTCTTCCCCTTCCTCTCTTCCTCATTTTCTTTCTCCTTTGCCTCCCCCTACTTCCGTCTTCCTCCTCCCTTACCTTCTTTTCCTTCTTCTTCTAAAACATATTTTATCAGTTTCTAAATGTTATGTGTATGAGTGTATTAACTACATGTATGTACGTGCACCAGTGTCATGCAATGCCTTTAGAGGTCAGAAGGAGGAAGAGTTGGATTCTCTGAAACTGGAGTTTCAGATGGTTGTTAGCCACCATGTGGGTGCTGGGACTCGAACTTGGGTCCCCTATAAGAGCAGCCAGTGCTCTTAGCCATCTCTTTGTAGCCCCGTTTTTCCTCTTTTTCTCCTCCTTCATCGACCTGTCTCTCTTCCCACATTCACTTGCTGTCTATGGTCAACCACACATACACATGTATGAACACATGTGCACATTAACATACTCTAATGGAGGAGAGCAAGCATTTCCTGATGTCCTGGAGAGAATGCAGACAAAACCGCTGAGCCATGGGAGCTGCTCTGGGGCAGGCCTGCTGGATGCGGTGCTAGGCTCTGCTCCTTCCTTCCCTCCCCCCACTTCTGGTACCACCCCCCCCACACACACACACACTTACAGGTGAGGCTCCTCTGCAGAGAACTCCGTGCTCCCCTCCCTGCTCTGGTCAGCCCCTGGCTGTCCTTCCTACCCAGCTCAGGTGTCACTTTCTCTAGATGCAGCAAACCCACTTGGGGAGGAGGGTGCCCTGAAGCCCTGCCTCCCTTTATCAGGACACTTGGCCCCCTGGGGTGGAGCAGTCAACCTTGGTCTCCACCAAGTCACCCAGGGTAGCCAAGATGGTGTGTTCTCCTTACAGAGGCTATAAGAGTCTGCCTTCCAGAACATCTTGGAGAGCATCTCTACTCGCTTAGTTTCCCACAAGTTTCAAGACAAGCCACAGAGGGTGTTTCTTGTTGCAGTACTCAGATAGTCAGATCAGCACAGCGGGCAGCCCCTCTCTATGTCCAAGCCCAAAGGAGTACTGTGTGTTGCTTGGGCTAGTTCCCTGGAATTTGAGTTTTAAGGTGCTGAATCCACATCTTTCCCATTTTTTCCCCCTGGACACCTCCGTTGGGATAGATTTTAACCTTCCAGTGTGGCCATGGTAATATTTCCAGTCCCATACATTCTTCCATAACTTTGGCACTCTCGCCAAAGGGTGGGGCCTTTTTCTTTTTCCTCTTCTCTTGAACCTACATGGGTTAATGATGTTCTGACCTGTAGAACGTGACAGATGTCATGCAATGTGATTTTCCTACTGGATTATAAAATGCAAAAGGAGCCAGGCATGGTGGCACACACCTTTAGTCCTAGCACTTGGAGGCAGACGTAGGCGGATCTCTATGAGTTCAAGGTCAGCCTGGTCTACAGAGTGAGTTCCAGGACAGACAGAGCTACAGGGAGATCCTGTCTCAAAAAAAAAAAAACATGGGGCTGGAGAGATGGCCTAGCGGTTAAGAGTGCTGACTGCTCTTGCAGAGGACCAGGGTTCGATCCCCAGCACCCACATGGCAGCTGAGAACCATCTTTGACTCCAGTCCCAGAGGAATCCGACACCCTCTTCTGACCTCCACAGCACCGCACGACATGGGTGCACAGACCTACATGCAGATAGTACATTCATACACATTAAAAAAAATAAATAAAAATTAAAAAAACAGACCAAAATAAATAAATAAATAAATAAGTAAATAAATTTAATTTAATGCAAAAGGTTTCTTCCACTTGGCAGTCTCTCCTTCTCTTTTAGAACACACATGTGGAAGCCATGCACCAGACTCTTAAGAACCCAGGTACCAGACCATTAAGAATCTAACCACCTCGAATGGAGGAACCAACCGCCATGCTATGAAGAAGTCCAGCAGAGTTCACCTTTAGATATCTGGCCAGCAGCTCTAGCTGAGGGTGGCAACGACAGCATCATCTCCCAGACAAACTTACACATGGTAACACAATCTCTGGGGTCTGACAAGCACAGTCTCCAATGTCTGCCACAGCCCAGGAGCCCCAAGACTGAAAAAAGAATGACACAGACCCAGAGCCAGGGGATGCACTGTCAATGTAGGCTGAGTCCAAGCCTTCTTGGAACTCAGCAACACAGTCACAGCTGGAAGCAGCAGAGGTGAAGACACAGAGACAGAAAGCAGGGTGACAAAGGCAAATGATCCAGCAAGAACTTTCACCCCCCCATCTGGCTTTCCTTATGCAACTTGGAGATCATTACAGGGCACCACGAGGATTAAACATGATGAGCCATGCCATGGCCTGGACACACGGGGAGTGTTCAATAAACGTTAGTCTCCTGGAAATGTAGGAGGCTGGTGTAGTCCCAGGAGGACTTTGTAAAATCCATCACAGATAAACTGTTCTCAAGAGCTATGACTTCCAAATGCCAGCACTGGGGGTGCCAAGCAATGAAGTGCTTTGCAGTTCTGAACTAGTGTCTTTAGATGCTGTAGAGTGGGAACAATGATTTGGTGGTATAATATGTAGAACAGGGAGGAGGGGACAAGAGCAGTTTTCCTGCCACAGGGAAAGGTGTAGAAGCCCCACCAGTTGGAGGAGTTGGCTGCTAGATAAAGGGTCTTCATGCTGACTGGGGCCCTGAGACAAGCCTGAGGCTGGATACTGGGACCAGAGAGGTCTGGTGTCACAGTTCATTTCCTGCTGCTGTAATCCAAAACCCAAGGTTTGGTACTATCTAAGGAAAAGAGGTTTATTTGGCTCATGGTTCTGGTGGCTGGAGAGTTCAAACATCATGGTGCTAGAGCATCCTGCCAAGGACCCCCTGGTGGCATCGCAATAGGGCAGAACAGCACAAAGTGTGCCAGTGAGCAGATAGGAGACTAGGAAATGGGGGGATCAGAGGGAGAGGGAATAGGCTCATGCTTTTACAACAACATATCAGCCAGGCTTGATGGCATATGCCTATAATCCCATCACTTGGGGGGCTGGAGTAGAGGATCTGGAATTTGAGGCCAGCCTTCGCTCTACAGTAAGACTCTGTATCAGAGAAACAAACAAAACCCTGATCTCAACACCATTGTACTAGAAACCAAGTTTCCAACACATGAACCATTGAGGGAATGCACTCAAATCAGATCTAAACCATAGCACTGGGAGAGAGTTCCAGGCACAGAGAGAAGGCACATGGCATTTGACCCCATAGAGGCAGCCAGGAGAAGCCCCCACCCCCATGCCTTACACAAGAGGTCCACAGTTAAGCAGCAGAGGTGCTACATGAAGAGCCTGGACAGCAGTAGCAAGAGTAGCCCAGGTTGGCACACCCCACCAAGGCAGAGAGAAGAGCCAAGAACACCAAGTCCCTGTGGCACCCAGAAGTCTGAGTGGAAAGGGAGACGGCAGTGGCTTGCAGAAGAGTGGCCTGTGGGGACCTCTGTGGGGACCTGTGTACTTGAGGCTATGGCCACCCGGAACCTCAGAATCCATGTTCACCTCCAAAGTAGCAGGACCAGTGGTTTGAGCCATGGCATTTGGGCATGCATCCCTGGCTGAGAATCAAGGCAGTATAGAAACCTGTCACCCGAACTCACTCCCAGAGAAGAATGAGCAAGAGGGGACTCCAGAGAGACAGCATCGACCTTAGAGTGACAGTGACTGTGGCCAGTAGTGACTGTTATCTTGACTCAAGTTTAAGTTGTCCACCATTAGCTGAGACAAGTGTTCAAGAGCCCCGGGAGGGTTAGAGTTGGAAAACTAGACTTGCTTAGCTGACCTGGGCATGGGGGGCTGAATTTAAAGCCAGCAGTATAGGGCTTGGAGTGCCCCCAGGCTTGGCAGAACTGGGAGGGCAGACAGAGGGGAGTTTCCATAAAAATCCAGTTGACAAGCTGTGACGTGCTCTCAGGGTCCACTTCCCTGCACAAGGCACTCACTGGGAGGGGCAGGCAGTGGGAGGAGGGGGGACAGGAGGAGGTCAGAGTCTGTTCAAAGGAAGACAAACCCTGGGCCTCTCCTTTTTGGATCCTGCAGCCTCTTTCAACAACTCTTAGTTACCAGCAATCAGCTCTTAATTATCTACAACAAGAGAGACCAGGGAAAACACAAATAAATGAAATCCACAGATAATCCCAAAACCCCAATTTGGTCGATAACATCATCCAGTTTTCCCAAGTAAGCTCTTGCCAGGCCTCTGCACTCCCGACAAGGGGCAGGACAGAATGGTCCCCGATTTCCTGTCATCCTTTGCCCTCGCCCTGGCTGGCCTTCCATTGGTGCAGGGGGAAAGGCAGGTGGGTGCTACGTAATTCCCAGCTGGGAAGTCTTTCCTCGTCCCTGGGATGCACTGCCAGGGACCCTGGCCATTTGCCAGACTCTGAGTCTCCTGGCACTGGACTGTTCTCACTGTGTATTTGCCCAACAAATACAAGGGCTGGCTGTAAATTCAGAGCACTTTGGATGACACTGAGGACAACAGGTTCCAGAGCAAGGGTCCCCGGGAACACGACTGCCCAGAAGCTGCTGTGGGACACCTGGCTAAGGGTTTTTCTATCCACACTCGAAGTACAGTGGCTGCCCAGAGTTGGAGGACAGAACCAAGGTAGACTGGAAGCAGGTTTGAGAGTAGGCCTAGAGCAGCCTGCGGGCAGCCTGTTTCTTGATGTGCCCATCAGAGATGCCTTCTGAGGGTTATCACTTGAGGATACATGTCCAGGAGTGACACAGGCATCCAGAAAATGGCCCAGAATCAATGAAAAAGAAAGAAGTGGGAGTGGCAGTTGATAGAATCTACAACATCCCTCCCCCTCCTCCCCCTCCTCCCCTCCTCCCCTTCCTCCCCTTCCTCCCCTTCCTCCCGTTCCCTTCCCCCTCCTCCCCCTCCTCCCCCTCCTTCGTCCTGGCCCTCCCACTGATGGCCATGGCAGCTGTGGGCAGGTGTCCATTAGAGTTTAGAGGAGCAGTGACAGTTGACTTTTCTTTCTTCCTTCTGTCCAGTTAACACAGTGGACAAGGCAACTGTCATTGCCACAGGCCTCGTTAATGAACCTGCAAGAGCAAATGGGCCTTGTGATTGCCGGAAACCTAGAAGGAGCACGCTCCCCACCAGCAAGCAAATGCCAGGCAGGAAGGTCCTGCTCCCTTCCCCCTCCCCCGCCTGGACCCTCCTGTGGGCTCCCAGGGGCTGTGTAGATGGAACATCAAGTGCCAAGCCCTAACAGAAGGTTTGTCAGGGCCACACACACCCACGACCTTAACCACACCCCTGAAGCTTCTTCAGCACACACAGAAGTCCCAGTGAGATCACCTCTTACAAAGTGGGGCCAGACAGTGCACTACCTGGGGGACCACTGGCCAAGCTGGAAAGGAAGAGAAGGAATACTAAGAGCTGAGGAGGGGCAGCTGTGGCCTCACCCTCCCACAGACGCATATGCTTGAGTGGATCATAGCCCTTTTCACACTCCAAATGGGCATTAATGCAACCAGCACTAACTCAATTTTATTACAGGGAGAAAAGAATTTTTCTCCTGTCCTTTGCTTCTGCTCTGGCTGCCGTCACTGATGGGCACTGTTGCTTCTGCCTTATGACGTTAGAGTTTTCAGGCTTTTTGGTTTTGGGGCCTTGTTTCTTGCTCTGTGTGTGTGTGTGTGTGTGTGTGTGTGTGTACTTATGCATATGTATACACACGTATGCATGTGCACACATACACGTGCATGTGCACATGTACATTCAGAGCCCAAGATCAACATTGTGTATCTCCACTTTTAGTGACTTAAAAAATATTTTATCATTTTTTGTGTGTGTATGAGTGCATTACCTGCATATATGTAATTGTGCCCCTGTCATGCAATGCCTGCAGAGTCCAGAGGTCAAAAGAGGGTGTTGGATTCCCCCTGGAACCGGAGTTATGGATGGTTGTTAGCAGCCACGTGGCTGGGAATCCAACCCAGGCCCTCTGGAAGAGCAGCCGGTGTTCCTAACCACTGGGCCATCTCTCCAGCCCTTTATTTATTGATTTTATACATTTTATTTTTGGACTTTTTGAGACAGAGTCTCCCTGTAGCCCCAGCTGGCCTGGAACTCTCTTTGTAGACCAGGCTGGCCTTGAACCCACAGAGAGCCACCTGCCTCTGCCTCCCAAGTGCTGGGATTAAAGGCGTGAGCCACCTTGCCTGCCTTAATGATTTTTTTTTTTTTTTTTTTGAGATTTCGGTCTCTCAGTAGACCTGAACCACATCAATTTGCCTAAGCTGGTTGGTCAGTGAGCTTCAAGAATCGACCCATGAGCCCCTAATGCTGGGGTTCCAGGAACTCCCTGCCCTTCCTGGTTCTTACACAGGTGCGAACTCAGGTCCTCAAGCTTGCACAGCTCAAGCACATTACCATCTGAGTTCTGTTTCCAGGCCAATGGCCTCTTCTTATTCTATTTAATGACTACTTGAGTAAGGGAAAGTTGGAAGGGAGAGATGAAGAAGCACCCAGAATCCTGAGACAAACAGCTTCCAAAGCCACCATGTTTCTGGAGGTTTATTTCACATGTCTCCTGTCAGCTGGCAAACCAGGAGGTGGAAGGGCCCTGTGGCACGGTGGGTGACATGTGCCAGTAGTCCTGCTCATCAATATGACGTGAAATGAAATGATTCGGGGAAGTTGGGGGAAGAGAAAAGAAGAAAGTGAGGAAGACATTGGCTGTCTCCCACTGAGGAAGCGGACATGGCTCTCTGCCAAGCAGACATCACCTGCCTTTCTCCAAGCCTGCTTTCCGAAGCTAGCTTCTGATTATCTCAATCAGCTAAGAAGCAGGAGGCAGCTGCCTTTGCGGTTTGCAGTGCTGGAGACTGTTTTTGCTGCCGGCTCCTGCGGAAGGAAGCATCTAAATCCCGAAAGTTCACAGGCAGCTAGGGAGAGTTTCGGTGGATTTTTTTTTTTTCTGACCCCAAAATACACTGATCTGGGACTTGGTTGCAAAAGCCAGCAGTCTTTTTGCAATGACCGGCTGAATGAGAGGCCCCGTTGCTGTGTTTAGCTCAGTGTTTCGCGTTCTCAGCCGGTTTCCGCGCTGATAAAGGGAACTGGCTAAATTTGGGTTCAGTTCATCCCCATTTTTAGAGACTCCAGGTCTGGGAGCCCTGTGGGGTGAGCTGTCTAGATGTTTGGACTCTGGCTAGGACCACACTTTCTTTCTTTATTTCTTTTTATTTTGTGTGTATGAGTGTATTGCCTGCATGTGAGTGTTCCAGTGTCGCGCACTGCCCTTGGAGGACAGAATTGGAATTAGAATTACAGGCTGTAGGGGCTGGAGAGATAGCCTAGTGGTTAAGAGCACCGACTGCTCTTGCAGAGGACCCAGGTTCGATCCCCAGCACCCACATGGTGGCTAAGAGCCGTCTGTAACTCCAATTCCAGGAGAACTCCAGTTCCAGGGGAATCCGAGACCCTCTTCTGACCTCCATGGCATTGCATGACACGGGTGCACAGACCTGCATGCAGACAGTACATTCATACACATACAAAAATAAATAAAATTAAAAAAAATGTGAGTGCTGGGATTAGAGGGATGTTACAGTTCCTTATTTTTATTATTATTTTTTTTCCTTGGTCTTTTCAAGACAGGGTCTCCCTATAGCCCCAGCTGTCCTGGAACTCACTCTGTAGACCAGGCTGGCCTTGAATTCACAAAGATCCACCTGCCTCTGCCTCCCAAGTGCTAGGATTAAAGGCACACGCCACCAGGCCTGGCAAAGCCCCTTATTTTTAGTAGCTGTACTTGGGCCCCCACTTTGGAAGGCAGCATTGAGAAGACCATATTATTCTGCAGACTGACGTAACATTCCCGACAGATGCTGATTGGCTTATGTTTCTGCTTTCACATGTGTAGCTGCTTGGAACTCTAGAGTTATTGCAGTAGCTAGCATTGCATGGGTTTACATAATGGTTTCTGCTCTGATTTATTTCTTTTGATATGTTAGCTGTCTCTCTGACTAGGCTCTGAAATTAGAACCCCTAAGCCAAGAAGATATCCTGTACCTTTGGAGCAGGTGTCTCACATATTGTTGAACGACCTCTACAAATGTTAAGGTTGACAGCTTGGATAATGAGGAAAGGTGATTGGGGGTTTTTGGCATTTGGTTTTTCAGGGTTTTGTTTGATTCTTGGGATTGAAATTGTTAAGATGGAGTTTAATGGCAGGGCCCATTCCGGCCCTACATTCCCACGTGCCTTCCTGGCTCAACCTCCTGAGGAGCTGTGAACACAGTCAAGGAAAAGGAGAAGAGTGAGAAATAAAGGAAAACTAGGAGAAAAGGAGGTACGCCGACTGCTCTTGCAGAGGACCCGGGTTTGATCCCCAGCACCCACATGGCGGCCGAGAACCATCTGAAACTCCAATTCCAGGAGAACTCCAGTTCCAGGGGAATCCGACGCCCTCTTCTGATCTCCGCGGCATTGCACGACACGGGTGCACAAACTTGCATGCAGACAGTACATTCACACACATACAGAAATAAATAAAATTAATAAAAAAAATTCTTAAAAAAAAAAATAATGTCTCAGGCCGGGTGTGCTGGCACATGCCTTTAATCCCAGCACTAGGGAGGTAGAGGCAGGCGGATCTCTGTGAGTCCAAGGCCAGCCCAGTCTACATAGCAAGTTCCAGGACAGCTGGGGCTACAGGGAAGACAGTGTCTCCAAAAAAAAAACAAAAACAAAAACACACTCACAAAAAAAAAAAAAACCCAAAAAACAAACTAATCTCTAAAACACCAATTCACTTGACCAAGCAAAGGAAGTGGCTGAGACTGGGAGGACAGAGCAGGGTTGATCCAAGATGGCAGGAAGGGACTCGAGTGTTTTCACAGAACAGAAGTGCTGTCATGGCCATATTCCAGTCAGAAATGAGCCTTGGTCACTAATAACAAGTGAGTGAGTCAAGGGCATCCTGTGAAAGAAAGGTATAACTTTTTTTCTGTTTTGTTTTATGAGATGATCTCCCTATGTAGCCTGGCTTGTTCTCAAACCTGCCATCCCCCTGCCTCAGACTCCTGAGTGCTGTTATTATATACATATCACCACACCTGCCTTATTTCTTATTTTGTGGGTTTTAGCCACCAGCCATCCATAACTCCAGTTTCAGGGCATTGCACAACAGGGGTACACTTACACACTTACATACATGTAGGCAATACACTCATACTCCTAATCTTTATCTTGTTGAATATAGTTAGAATGCTTAAAGCAAAACTGAGAACCTTACATTTTTTTTTTTTTTTGGTCTTTTTGAGACAGGGTCTCCCTGTAGCCCCAGCTGTCCTGGAACTCACTCTGTAGACCAGGCTGGCCTTGAACTCACAAAGATCCACCTGCCTCTGCCTCCCGAGTGCTAGGATTAAAGGCGTGCACCACCATGCCCGGCGAGAACCTTACATTTCATCCATATCAGCTTCTTACTGGAACCACTGTCTGACTCTGAAACACAATTGCTTCTCTGAAGCATCTCATACTGTTCAAAGCAGAAAAAAAATCCATTGATTTCGTGTATAAATGTGGAATGCTGGGATTTGGATCAGTGACTTGGTCATGGCTGTAAAGAAGAATAAATAAGTCTGAAAACTGAAATATTGGAATAGAGCACACTGGTTAATTGGGTTTCTGATTAACTATGGGTTAATGAGAAGATACTTTTTTGTCTGAAATCTCTCTAAACTGCCTCAGTTCATTTCCTTGCTTTAATAAGTAGCCTAATGAACATAATTAAATCTCCTCTTACTGATTCAGCATCCTGCAGTGCCTCGGGATCATTGCTCTGAACACAATATGTAATTCTGTACTGCACTGTAGCTACAGAAGGCGCAGGATGTAGGGTGGCTCCAACATATTTTGTTACTTAAAAAAATTGTCATGGAGCTGGAGAGATGGCTCAACAGTTAAGAGCACTGACTGCTCTTATAAAGGACCTGGGTTCAAATCCCAGCACCCACATGGTGGCTAACTGTCCATAAATCCAGTTCCAGGGGATCCAACACCCTCTTTGATCTCGGTGGGCATTGCATGACATGGGTATAGTTACATACATGCAAGCAAAACACTCATACACATAAAATAATAATATAAATACTCATGTACCTTCATTGTATATAAATATCTTAAGTGATTGTCTGTCATGGATCATAGAATAATAGACTTCTCAATCTTTCAATCCATAAGGGAATTTTGACGTTATAAAATTTAATACCGAAAAAAATTAATACCACTGCATAGCAGATGAGAAAATTAAAGCGAAAAAGTAGCAAGGAGAATTTGTATAATTAGAGCTACAACAAGGACTACTGACTGTAATTACAGGATCCCTGTACCCAGGACTGCACACTGATATGAGGTTCCGGCCATCCGTCCTCCTCCCCAAAGAAAAGGCATGCATTCTCAAAATTGGTTATTTGAGACTTTTTGTTAAATGACTATAAATTCTACTAAATGTCAAAGCCAAGCACTGGGGAGAGGGAACATTTAAGTCTGTGTTGTTCACTGATACATTCTCAATATATAAAATAGACATTACCCCATAGAAGTTTTCCAAAAATGTTGGCTGAATAAAAGAATGAAATGGGGACTGAATATTCATTATGCACAAGATAATTCAATCTTAAGAATATAATGTCAGGCCAGGTATGGTGGCACACACCTTTGATCCCACCACTTGGGAGGCAGAGGCAGGAGGATCTCCATGAGTTCAAGGCCAGCCTGGTCTACACAGAGAGCTCCAGGCCAGCTGGGACTAAAGAGAGACCCTGTCTCAAAAAGACAAAAAAAAAAAAAAGTCCTATGAAAAAGAAAGAAAAAAAAAAAAGAAGACAAGTCCTCACATCCCTTATTTTTACCCAGGCATGAGTCTCTGAACACCACACGCTCCTTGTTTTGCATTTCCAAGGATCTTACAGGATAGCAGAGGCTCTTCAGTCTGTTCCTGGAAACAAATACTCTGATCTCAAAGAATTTATGATTTAGTGATAATTACAGGGAAAAGAAATTCAAAGGGTTCCGAAGCCTAAAGCATTTCTGAAATAGGAAGATTGCACATGGGCTTCCCCCTTAGGGAAGTGTCATCTTCTCAGTCTGTGATATTGAAACCAAGAGTCTGTGTCCAAATTCAGTTCTATGTCCTTAGATGACTACATGGTTCAATTTCAGACTGGTTCTTTTTTAAAATATTTTTTGTTGTTATTAAACATATTCATACATCATACATCATTTCTCAATCCAATTTACACTCATTTCCCTTTCCATGCCCCCCACCCCACCAGAGTTCATGCATTCTGCCATACAAGTCTTGCATCTTTTTTTTCCTGGAGTCTTTCCAGAGTTTTTTTTTTTTTTCCCCAAAAGCCCAGAGGATTATTGGTTCGGGCACTTACAACTGCTCGGCATTTCTTTTCCAGTCTTTTTTAAGCATACTCACATGCACATCTGATAACCACAGGGCACAGTGCCTGGGGATTTGCTGTGCTCCTGTATTTTGATGGTTCCTTTGGCCTTATTTAAGGGAACATGTGCTAATTCATGCCAAAAAAAAAGTTTCATAAGCTGAACATTTAAAATATTTTATTATTATTATTTATTATTTATTATGTTATATATATTACTGCATGATGATGTCGTCAGTCACTGTGTCATGAAATGCTTAGAGGTCAGAAGAGGGATCAGATCCCCTGGAACTAGAGTACAGAGGTTTTAGCCACATGTGGGTCTGGGAACTGAACCCATATCCTCTGGAAAAGCAGCCAGTGCTCTTAACCCCTGAGGTGCATCTCCAGCACCATAACCTGAATTTTGACATTATATTTTTGAATGAGTCATTTGACTACCAGCAGAAGGTTATAGTTTGCTATTTGGGTTCTTCACTTCATGAAATCAGTACAAATCTGAACTGCCCCTATATTATCACAGTGATGCAATAGTTCAAGATGTTTCATCACCACAATTAATTAATTAATAACTTTGTTTCTCATATTATATTCATATTGTAATTCTTTTTTCTTCTTCTTCTTGTGGAGACAGGGTCTTCCTGTAGCCTCAGCTTTCCTGAAACTAACCCTGACCCTGACTAACCTAACCTACACCTAACCCTAACCAACCTAACCAACCCTAACCTAACCTACCCTAACCCTAAAACCCTAACCCTAACCTTAACCTATTATATAGACCAGGCTGGCCTTGTACTCACAGAGATCCACCTGCCTCTGCCTCCCAAGTGCTGGAATTAAGGGTGTGTGCCACTATGCCCAGCTCACATTACAATTCTAACCTCAGAGTAATGACTATAATGAGCCTAGGGTTTCCTATGTAGACCATCAATCTTAATGATTGTATTTCAAAACTACTGTGTGTTTTGGCCAGGCCTGGTGGCTCAAGACTTTAATCCTAGCACTTGGGAGGCAGGGGCAGGTGGATCTCTGTAAGTTCAAGACCAGCCTGTCTATGGAGTGAGTTCAGGACAGCCAGCTACAGGGAGACCCTGTCTCAAAAAGACAAAAAACAACAAACAAAAACAAAACAAACTGTTGATGTTTTTATAACCTATAGTTCTATATTAGTCTATCAGATTACACATTACATGCCTTTAAATTTATTTAATTTATTTTTATTTTATGTGTATGAGTGTTGTGCACCCATGTCATGCAGTGCTGCCAGAAGAGGGTGTCAGATCCCCTGGACCTGGACTTACGACAGTTGCTGGCTGCTATGTGGTCTGCTCAGAATTGAACCCATGTCCTCTGCAAGAGCTTTTAACCACTGAGCCATTCTCCAGCCTGACATTTATATTCTTTTTTTTTTTTTTTTTTTTGTCTTTTTTTTTTTAACTCTGGACCTCTCTTGTAGACAGCTGGTGAAAGGATCCTTTTGCTTTGAAGTGTGGATCTGAATACCTGAACCATATTATATTCTTAAGATTGAATTATCTTGTGCATAATGAATATTCAGTCCCCATTTCATTCTTTTATTCAGCCAACATTTTTGGAAAACTTCTATGGGGTAATGTCTATTTTATATATTGAGAATATATCAGTGAACAACACAGACCTAAATGTTCCCTCTCCCCAGTGCTTGGCTTTGACATTTAGTAGAATTTATAGTCATTTAACAAAAAGTCTCAAATAACCAATTTTGAGAATGCATGCTTTTCTTTGGGGAGGAGGACAGATGGCCGGAACCTCATATCAGTGTGCAGTCCTGGGTACAGGGATCCTGTAATTACGGTCAGTAGTCCTTTTTGTAGCTCTAATTATACAAATTCTCTTCTCTTTGCTACTTTTTCGCTTTAATTTTTCTCATCTGTTATGCAGTGGTATTAATTTTTTTTTATTAAATTTATATACGTCAAAATTCCCTTATGGATTGAAAGATTGAGAAGTCTATTATTCTATGATCCATGACAGACAATCACTTAAGATATTTATATACAATGAAGTTACATGAGTATTTTATATTATATTTTATTGTTATGAGTGTTTTGCTTGCATGTATGTACTATACCCATGTCATGCAATGCCCCCAGAGATAAAGAGGGTGTTGGATCCCCTGGAACTGGATTTATGGACAGTTAGCCACCATGTAGGTGCTGGGATTTGAACCCAGGTCCTTTATAAGAGCAGTCAGAGCTCTTAACTGTTGAGCCATCTCTCCAGCTCCATGACAATTTTTTTTAAGTAACAAAATATGTTGGAGCCACCCTACATCCTGCCCCTTCTGTAGCTACAGTGCAGGACAGAATTACATATTGTGTTCAGAGCAATGATCCTGAGGCACTGCAGGATGCTGAATCAGTAAGAGGAGATTTAATTATGTTCATTAGGCTACTTATTAAAGCAAGGAAATGAACTGAGGCAGTTTAGAGAGATTTCAGACAAAAAAGTATCTTCTCATTAACCCATAGTTAATAAGAAACCCAATTAACCAGTGTGCTCTATTCCAAATTTCAGTTTTCAGACTTATTCTTCTTTACAGCCATGACCAAGTCACTGATCCAAATCCCAGCATTCCACATTTATACACGAAATCAATGTTTTTTTTCTGCTTTGAACAGTATGAGATCTTCAGAGAAGCAATTGTGTTTCAGAGTCAGACAGTGGTTCCAGTAAGAAGCTGATATGGATGAAATGTAAGTTCTCCGCGGCGTGGTGGCCACGCCTTTAATCCTAGCACTCGGGAGGCAGAGGCAGGGAGTCTTTGTGAGTTCAGGCCAGCCTGGTCTACAGAGTGAGTTCCAGGACAGCTGGGCTACAGGGAGACCCTGTCTCGAAAAA